>CM052709.1:13916493-13955384 GCA_028551405.1 Uromys caudimaculatus
GGAGGTGGAATTCCCTCATAGAGACGGGGAGGGGAGGGGATGGGGGTTTCCAAAGAGGAGACCTAGAAAAGGGGAAACATTGGAAATGTAAATAAAGTATCAAAAATAAATAAATAAATAAATTTTTTTTAAAAAGTTCCAAAAGGAAAACAAACAAACAAACAAACAAACAAACAAACAAAAACCAAACACTGGATCTATACTTTAGTACCATAGACATATTACTACAATTCATATATTCACTCAAAAATCACCAGTTTCTCATTCAGCTTCTTCACATACAAAATAAAGCTATTTTAGCTATAATTCTTTCATATACAATTTAGTTATTGTCAATTACTCCATTATTAAATTCTCTAAACACCTTAGCTCTCTGCTGTGTTATTCATACATTTATCTATTATTTGGAAGTCCTGAGCCTCAGGATACTGTTAATTTTTGACAGTGTTGTATTTCTAGCACCAAAATCTGTATGCCCAAATATAGTAACATTGAAGAATATCAATAATAGAATATCAATTAAGCAGAATTTGAAGTTATGGGCCTTTGATTCCAGAGCTTAGGAGCAAAGGTGGGCAGATCTCTTTAAGTTCTAGAGCATCATGATATAGCTAATGAGTGGCATGCTATCCAGAACTATACAGTGAGTAGCCCATACTCCACAAATTAAAAATAAAATATCAAACTTAAAGAAGATTATGTGAATTATAGAAAAAATTGACTTTGCTTCTTCCAAATAGAAAACAAGTTTTATGTAGATGCTAATATTTTAACAAGAACTAATCCACAAATATGAAAAATTATATCATCAAAAATTCATCACAACTTAAAGTAGTTCATGGGTTATAGACACCTAACTGATTGTTGTATTGATACAATAGCAATTAAAGAATTGTGAACTTGTACAGACGGTTTAGCACACTATTATAAAGCATAGTGTAAGAAATACATAGCTCATCATCATGTTATAAAAAGTATAGTCAACATATAGTCTTCCTATCTATCTTTTTCTCTAGGTTGCCAGAAATCACTTTTAAGATATCATAATATCTTTTAATTTGCCAATGTATTAAAATACCATTTTTATTTTAATCAATGATAAGTAGAGATATTGAAATATAGTTAATATGTTTACTTAAATGTGCTTATTATCTTAAACATAAAAAGATTTTAATTAAAATAAAATCCTCAATTTCCTCTAAAATTTCTTTAAATGCCCTATATTATCATATTACATGTATAACACTTTAATATCTCATTAGTTTTTTTTAATTGTTTATTTCTGTGATTTTTATTTTAATTACAACATTTATCTCTTTGTTTTCTTCCCTCCAAAACCTCCCATAAACCATTCCACAATGTCATTCAAATGCATGACTTATTTTTCTTTCATTAATTGTGTGTGTGTGTGTGTGTGTGTGTGTGTGTGTGTGTGTGTGTATTTTGGTTTGGCGAATTAGGTGTTGTAAATTCTCACCCAATAACCACGATTTTACCTGCATTAAGTAGTTATCTATCAGGTTTCCAGCACCAGGCAGGGTATCCCTCTTGTGGAACGGGTCTTAAGATTACTACCAAGGTATGTGTTCTACTAATTCATCCTTAGGGTAATTGTGCCATGCTGATCATTAATTTGGATCATAGGAGTCACGGATAGGCCTGCAGATTTCCCTGCTCCTTTGGAAGCTCTCATGGTACCCTATGGTGTTATAAAAACTAGTCCTCTGGAGAAGAACATCAAGTCAGTTTCAGCTCAGTGGCCTCTGGGCCTTATCATCAGACGTGTGGTGTCTTCAGCAGTAAGGACTCATCTTCCAGCTCTAGGTGACAGACAAGGGCAATAGAAACCACTTTTATATTTTTACAGTACTAGCCAAAAACTCAAAAGAGAACTCTCATGTCTTGGTATTTGGGTTTTTCTTAAGTGACCTTCGGTACTTGCAGGAAGCACTTGTGCCCAGAAAAGATAAGATACAATTTATGAGGACTTCATAAAAACCTACCTGCTGCTGTTTTAATTCTTTAATTTAGGGTATTTTGTTGTTGTTGTTATTATTGTTGCTGTGGTTCTGCTTTATTTCCCATGAAAACATTAAAACTGACCTAGAATAAACATCTCTAGAATCAAAATAATCATTTTTTTAAAAATGTAAATATAAAAATTATAGGAATTTTATTTAAGGAAATAACCATTGCTTGTGATGAAAGACATTTATTCATCATATATTAATCATGCACATCATTAAATCCACAGATGACATTGTGGATTCTCTTGTTTCCCATAGTCTGTAGGTTTGGACTAAATCAATACATGTAAGTATCTACCACAGTATCAATCATGCAGTGTTCTCTATAGTTTTTGGGATGATTGGTATATTTCTTTGCCACTGATCATTATGGCTACTGACGTTTATGACTTAGAACACATCACTAAGAAGTTAATCTATTGCATTTAAAATCACAATTAAGCTTGCGGTGTACCTGTATTTATATAATAGATTATGTATGTAACAAATCAGTTTTCCTTGAGGAGGTGAATGGATAAATGGCCTATGATATAGCTCACTGCTATAAACATTATCTATCCATCAAAGGACATACATAGACCAGGCTTAAATTTATGTACTAAATGAAATAAAACAATTGGAAAAAGAGTGAGTTCTGCCTGATACTAACTACATGCACCTTATGAAAGGCAAAATTTCTGTCCCTTGAATGACAGAAAGAAACCAACTTCCCAGGATTAATTTGCATTGAGAAATAAATAGTGCCAACCGGGTATGTATGTGTGGGTTGATTTGAAGCTTTTCTAGCCCCTTACATTTATTTATTGTTCTGTTCTTTGCCAAGGCCTCAGAGTCCTGAAATGACATCATGGAATTTATATTTTTACACTTTTATTTTTCATTAAATATTTGAATTTCTACATCTTTTATTTTTCTGTAAAGAAATCAAAACTCAACTTAGAGAATTATAAATAAATCCTGACTAACTTTAATTTATACTGTGTTGGAACTGGCTCTGTGGATCACATTGAACTAAACTGATTTCTTAGTACTGGCTCTGTCACATTTCATAAGATATTTAATCCGTCTTTAACTGTATTTCTAAGCTTTCTTATTTTTTTAATATTATTATGCTCTGTAAATTCATCTTCTTTGCACTGGTTTAGAATGCAGCTATTTCATACTTCTATTTTAGATAATTTCAGGTTTATGAAATATTGCAAGAGTTTGCCAGGGAAGTTTTTGTGAGAACTGGACGTGTTCTGTTGCCATTTTATAACTCTTTTAATCTAGAAATGGTATTTCTATGACATTAACATATTTCTTATTATACAGAACAGGTATTCTATATAGTGTCTCTTAAGTTGCCTTATTTTCAGAACTCCTTATATAATTCAGATGTTGTAGCCTGTATTGTTTATTTTATGTCAGAAAATTTTAATGTAATTATAACAGTTTCCCTTTCCTTTTCTCCTTATAAACCCTCCCATAAAGCATTGCTTGCTCTCTATTTTTATTTTTAATTAATTGTTCTCACATTCATATATGTATGTACATATACATTAAAATATAATCAAGTCAGTCTCAAAATGTTCATTCTTTGCATGTTCTCAGGGTTGACCATTTGATAGTAAATACCTATTGCTTCGTTCTTCCCCAGGGAGGAATATTTCTGCAACTCTGAGCATTGCCTAGTTGTCTGTAGTCCTTGGTGTAGGGTTGAGACCGCCTGAGTTTTTATGGGACACTCTACTCGTGTCTTACTGTGATTCTTCTTCAGCACATATTTAGACAATCACACTACAGGTAATTTATAGTTGGAGCTCTAACATTAGTAGGAGACACAGTCTCACAACAAATTCCCAAAGCTCCTGGTTATTATAATATTTTCATATTTCTACTATCTTTCCCCAAACAGTCCCTGAACCTTAGGTATGGCAACTGTTTTCTAGATGTATCCATCGTGTTTGAGATCTAGAACACTGCACTGTAGTTTTCTGTAATGTTTTGCTTCTGCTGAAAAGAAAAGATTTCTTGGTGAGACACAAAGATGTCCATGGCTATAAAGAAAAATGTTTAGAGCATACCCAGAGATTATGCTGGCTTGGGAAGTGGCACATGTATGTTCTTTTCCAAGACCTGTTACTTCCCTAGTCCAGGGCACTTTGCTTGGTTTCCAATACTAGACATGATTTCTCTCTTGTTATGAATGTTGGAAGTTATTGAGAGAATAGTTCGTTATCAACAAGGTAAGCATATTACTACTACATTCTTATCATTTTTGTGCCAGGATGGTTATTATTATAGTTCATAGATGCCACAGTTGGTCAGGATATTGGTTGCTTCACTGTTTGGGAAGTGTGTGTGGTACCTTTTGGTACCATGAAAGCTAGTCTTCAGAAAGAAAGCTCAGCTGACTTCCAGTTCAGAGGCCTCTGAACCCTGTGTCTGACATGCATTATGTCTCCCAGAACAAATGTACCTTCTACTTCTGGGAGATAGTAAAGAGAAAAGGCAATGTCTGTAATGTTTTAGGAGTCTTCTTGATAACGTTGACCAACCACTCATAATACGGTCTTTCGTGGCTGATGGGATTTTTGCTAGATGAGCAGTCTTTTACTCTTGTGTGGAGCATTCTCAGCCCAAATAGGATTATGTTAAATCTATATTTGTATATTTATACAGAGATTTATGTATTTTACATGCCATTTATTTTTTTGCAAATAGTGAATAATATGGTCCCTTAGCATTTTTTAACACACTCTTACTATTACTTAAGCCCTTCCCTCCTTTGCTTGTAATAATCTGCCTCCTCTTTATTAAAAAAATTTCCCAGTCAGATTCCATGTACTATGATAATTTCCTCTCTCTTGCTCCCATCACAATCGCTTGGCATGGCCCCTTCCTTGACATTCCTTGTTTCTGCAAATTCTGTCTTGTAAATCAAGGTTCAGTGAGTCACATCCTTGCCTACATCTGCAAATGACTCTTACGTTTGCTTTCACAATACACAGAGAAATTCTAATAGTGGTTCTGTCATCAAGAATGCTGAAAATGTATAGTATCAGCTCCTTCTTAGGAATAAAAATCTTTATTCCTCCTTCATAACATGAAGTACTGGTTAAAGAGTAAAAAAACTCAATCTACTTTTCTTTACTAGTTTTACTAAGACAAAACTATCTGATTTCCTTTCATACAATATACAAATTTCTGATTCGCTTAGTAGTCTTTGACCACTGATTACATTAGAAAGCAGGCTTTATTTTGTTTGTACTCATTTTTTTAAATTAAAGACTCTTTTTTTTCCCCAGTGGCAAGTAAATATGTAAGTAACTCAAAGTTGAAATCAGTACATTATGCTACTGTAAGTTTTAAAAGAATAATTAGAGTATCTAAATTGAAGGAGAATTGTGTTCTTGCTAAATAACTTTATACCTGCAAATAGAAAAGTTCAATTTGGTGTTCATCCTGTCAGTACCAACTAAATGCAACCATAACTATACACACGAAAAGGAAATACTTTAAGAGATATTGTTTTCAATGTTCAAATGAATATATGAAGTAATGATGTTTATCAAAATAACTTTCAGTAATGCCTAGGCCTGTTATTGCTCATGGAGATGGGAAGAGCTCTTACTTGTCAAGGAAATATTTAATTATTGACAACTCACACCATGTAACAGCATGCTCCCAATGGTCCTTTACAAACACAGGTATTCCTTGCTGAGCTATCAATTATCAAGGAAATATCTGATTAAATCAAAAAAATATGCTCTGACTATAAGCTGAGGCACTTTCCTGAGCATTTGAGTTGTCTGGATAAAACAATATGTAGTTGCTGTCTGTAATTTAAAGATTTCAGATTCTCTTTGTAGCAGAGATTTTAAAAGAACAGAACTTTCCCATTTGGGATAAGGTCTCTATGTTCCTTGGATTGCAACATTAGCTAAGGCTTAGAATAAGAGAAATTTTATATTAATTGATAGAGATTGCTTTGTTCTGTTCAATGTCCATAGGTGAACATCACTAGTCATTCTGATCTCCCCTTTAAATTTTCTTCAAGCTTCTCCCTACCCCAATACAGGAACTTTTGATTTTATGACAGAATATCAGCAAAACATTGAAAATGTAAATATATATACTTATTCTTTCCCATTTACTTATGATATGTTGTATAAAGTAAATGGCTATATTGAAGAATACAAAACACTTTTAGATGTGTATTTATCAAATTCTATTGGCTGGGCATATTGACATACATCTTTAATCTCCGCACTTGGGAGGCAGAGGCAGGTGGATATCAATGACTTCAGGACCAACCTAGTCTACACAGAAAATTTCAGGCCAGTCCAGGTTGCATCATGAGACACTGTCTCAAAAACAAAACAACCTTGGAACACTCATTCTTAAATGGAGTATGTTCATCCACTCAGAATTCAAGGAACTCTGAGAAAAGATGGAAAGAACCAGTGACTGGGGATGGAAAACAGTTAAGAAACAAGAGTTTCTAACTATGACAGGACTGATACACATATTAACTCCCAAAGACTGAGGCAGCATTCACTATGCCCGGATGAGTTTAAGCCAAAAAGAGTCACATAGATGGGAAAGAAAGTATATATAGCCCC
The DNA here is from genome assembly GCA_028551405.1 of Uromys caudimaculatus. Taxonomy (NCBI): domain Eukaryota; kingdom Metazoa; phylum Chordata; class Mammalia; order Rodentia; family Muridae; genus Uromys; species Uromys caudimaculatus. The sequence goes on from CM052709.1 coordinate 13,923,128, forward strand.
CATTCTTAACCCAAAATCAAATTCCAATTGATACGTGCTCACAATGAAAAATTACTTTTCTCCAGGGTTGTCTGGCTGAGTATACAAGCTACATTTAAGGGCAGACCCCATGACCAGTAGTAGATTTCAAATACAAAACCAACTTAGTAGAAATTTTCAAGGTTTTTATTTTGTTTTTGTTTTCTCTTACAATACTTTGTCTGATCCTCTTTTCCTTTATCTTCCAGACCTTTTGCTTAAATATTACAATTTCTATTTGTTTTAAGCTTCTATTGGAGGCAGAAAATAACTGAAAAACAAAGAATCACAAATATAATCAATAAAGAAACTTAGATGAAGAGGACAGATTAGAATGTCATAGCCAGGTTGAGCATTGTATAGGAATAGAAAAAGTCTTGTCAGAGGTAGCATCTGAGATTTTAGTACTGAAAACAGGCATATGTATGTCAGAGAAAACTATTCAGACAAAAGGCACAAACAGGACAAGTTCTAGAATCTCTAGAGAAGTGTGCATCTTTAAGAAGTTGCCTGTAGCCTTACAACAGCCTAACATTGGGAGGAGCAACTATGATATCTGAAGAAAAGGAGGTATAACAGTCTCAATTTAGGGAAAATTCTATTCTGAGATTTTTTTGCTGTTGTTGTTTAAAACAAGGAGGAAATGTTACTGGGTTCTAAAATCAATTACCTGGAAGGTGTGGATCAACAAACTGTGCAGAGCCAAAGGGAGACAGTACAAAGGATGCCAGAAATGTAGTCTTTTATTATTCTTTCCTCATTTCTCATCATTATTCGCTCTTTGGATTAATATGATTATACTTTAATATTTCGATATCTACCTCCCTAGAACTTATTTTGTCACTGCATTGAACAGACACCCATTTTACTGTGTGCCTCAATACCATCACCTGCATAGCAAGAAGATAATTTTAAATGTTTATAACCATAGTAGACAAAAACTTCCACTACTTTCTCAGTAAAATAAATTTATAAAGTACAGGCATGTACATAACTTCTGGATGCATACCCCATATGATTCTTTCAGGGCTATATACAAGGCATTGAATACTGCCTGCTTTAACATCTCTAGAGGAACAGACAAGGAACATTTAATAAATCACACTACAATGGTCTCTACCAAGGTAAGAAGCAGAAAACCCAGTATGTGACAAGGGTAAGTGTAATTAGGACACAGGTGGGACTTAAAAATTCCACTGTGAGGTTGAAAATAAAAAACCAAACAAACAAATTAAAAAAAAAAACCCACAACACATTTTTGCAAGAATATTGCCTTTGCTTGAGAACATATGTCATCTCCATTAAACAGCTTCCTAGGAGAGGAAGGCAATGTGGAGGGAGATAGAAAATGGGGATAAAACAAAAAAACAACATCCGTGTCTGAATGATGACAGACAGATTGTAGCACTGGATAAATGTAAGATACATTGCCATCTCATACATGCTAACACTGTGAACGTAAAGCACTGGACATTAAGTCAAAAGATAAAATAAACAGGGCAAAATGACTTTTTTACTTATTACAGGCAGGAAAATAGTTTTAAAAGTCAATTAAGGTATAACATGGATTTAGCTTGCATGTAGTCATTAGCCTCTCTTGTGGCCAGCAATGGGCTCTTGAGACAGAAGGAATGAGCCCTTGCAATTGAGCCTTTTTCTTAACCCCCTGCTGCTGTACAGCAGAAATTAATGGCCTGAAGTCAGAGGCCATTATAATAGCAGAGACTTATGAAAAGTGAATATTTACCAAAATGTAAGCTACCTTTGCCCCAGAATCACAGCTTTTGGCACCTCAACTGCCAATAGCCCCATCACTGCGTTCCCTGGGAAACCCTGTGCTATTGGGAAAGTGCTCCCTTCTCTTCTCCCAACCCTCCCTGCTCTTCACAGTTCATCACTTGGCTTATTCTGCATGGTTCTCTGTTAGCCAATTGTGGTATGGGTATTTTAAGTAGAGATAATGATGTACAATAATTCCAAAATAAAAGTGATTCTTTACTTTCTATAATTCCTTTAATATTTGTTTCTATATTGCCTTTGATATAAAATCTAACCAACTTGGTGACATTGGACTTCTGTTATCTAGACTTTGGGTATCTTCCCTTTTCCTATTTCATCATTTTACTTCCTGACTCTTTTCTTTAGCCATCCTAGCTCTCGATTTTTGTCCTGTCACTGAGGAATGTTAGCACTCCAATAAGCATCCATCTCATTTCTGTTTGGATATGAAATTATGGATATATAATTCAAACCACACTGTGAACTACTCTACTCTCCAAATGATGTCAGGCAACCTTTCTATGGTACCTCCTATTCTACAACTGTCCCTATTACTTGCTCACTTACTTTCCATACTCGATAAGAAGCTGTCCAGAGTAAAGTTTGCATGACTTTTTATTATATTTTTAAACTATTTTTTATTTTTAATTTTTGTGTTCAATTTATCATGATACATTTGCCCCTCCTTCCAGTTCTCATAGTACTCACCTCCTCCCTCCTCCAAATCCACTCACCCTCTTTTTCCCTTAAGAAAAGAGCAGGCCTCCAAAGGATATTTGCCAAACATCACATACAAAGATACAATAAGGCTAGGCACAATACCTCATTTCAAGGCTAGGCCAGGAAACCTACATGTAGAGGCCTCTATGTTGCCAACCAGGCTAGACAATGATTTATGAGTATAGCAGAATATCATCAGGAACCATTTTATTGACACTCCGCTCAGCCTCCATTCTAGATATTTGGGCTATCCAGCCTTAGGTTCATTGTCCCAAGAATCTATGAGTGTGACCATAGCAAGGACTCTAATAATAGAGAATATGGTGCCTGAATAGGTTGTCTTCTCTACAAGCTAAGGCTTCCAGTAGTGAGACTCAAACACCAACCCAGCCACAAAACCTTCAAATTACAACCTATCATTGTTGGCAAGATATTCTGGGGCAAAGGGACAGCAGAACTTGTGTTCCAACCAGTGACTGGTCTAATTTGTGGCTTATACCACTAGAGGGAGATCATGCCTGACAGTGCCTGGATAGCCACTTTCACTATGTTAATCCTACTGATCTATATGACAACAACTTCAAGTCCCTGAAGAAAGAAATCAAAGAAGACCTAAGAAGATGGAAAGATTCCCTGTGCTCATGGATCAGTAGGATTAACAGTAAAAATGGTCATCTCACCAAAAGCAATGTACAAATTCAATACAATCTCCATCAAATATCCAACTCAATACTTCACAGAGAAAGAAAGAGCAGTTCTCAAATTCATCTGGAATAATAATAATAATAAAAAAAAACCGAGAATAGCCAAAACAATTCTCAACATTACAAGAACTTCTGGGGGAATCACCATCTCTGAACTCAAGCTGTACTACAGAGCAATGGTAATAAAACTGCATGGTATTGGTACAAAGATGGATAGGTTGATTAACTGAATAGAATTCAAGACCCAGAAATAAACCCACACACCTATGGTCACTTTATCTTTGACAAAGAAGCCAAAACCATCCAGTGGAAAAAAGAAAGCATTTGTAACAAATGGTTATGTTCTAACTGGTAATCTGCATGTAGAAGAATACAAATTAATGAATTGTTATCACCTTGTACAAAGCTCAAGTGCAAGTGGATCAAGGACCTCCACATAAAACCAGAAGCACTGAATTGAATAGAAAAGAAATGGGAAATTGTTGCGTGAAATATTAAAAAGAAGGAATATAAGATATTCCCATGCTATCCCCTGGTTCTCTCAATCCTGGTGGCCTGGCTGGCCATGTGCTGGTGAGCAATGGCCAACCAGATTTGATCTCATGGAGCTCTGACTCACAGCTCTGTGATCTCCCTATCCAGCTTGCTAGGTTCACACTGTCACATTGCTACCATGCCAGCCCCATGCTTCAAGTCTCCCATGGCCTTAATGGGGAACATCAGGCAAACTCCCACTTTGCCTCAGTACCTTCTCTCTGGTACCCAGAAAAGCCACTGACCATGTGAAGGAAAACTCAATACAAACATAGTTTAGAAACAATGGTAACTCAATCTCTGGGTGCATCAACTAAATTCTAATCTTGTAAACCTAATTAAAATATGATTCCTCTGGTGGCAAATCCTTTCGGATCCACAATGATACCAGGAGACACTAGCAGCTACATTCTACCTATATGCTGTCCCCATTCCAAAAGGGCCTAACTCTCTCCTGCTTTCTCTCTTCCTCTCTCCAACTGGAAGGTACCTGCTACTTGCCCAGTGATTGGCTCCTTTGTTCATTAGGAGATTGGTTCACAAGAATTCACATGAGTATGTAACTCACTTCTTATCTGAAGCCCCTCCCAGGAAGACAGAATTAGCATCAAAATACAAACAGCTCCTGAGCTATCCCAAACAGGAAATATCCTTGAAAACATTGGCACAGGGGAAACATTCCTGAACAGAACACCAATGGCTCAGGCTCAAAGTTCAACAACTGACAAGTGGGACCTCATGAAACTAAAAAGCTTCTGTAAGGCAAAGGTCTCTGTCGATAGGACAAACCTACAGATTGGGAAAAGATCTTTACTAACCCTACAACTGATGGTGGGATAATATCCAAAATACACAAAGAACTCAAGAAGTTAGATCCCAGAAAGCAAAATAAAACAATTGAAAAATGGGGTACAGAAGTAATCAGAGATTTCTCAACTGAGGACTCTCTAATTGGTGAGAAGCAGCTAAAGAAATGTTTAGCATCCTTAGTCACCGGGGAAATACAAATAAAAATGACTCTGAGATTCCACCTTATACCAGTCAGAATGGCTAAGATCAAAAACTCAGTGAACAGAAGATGCTGGCAAGGTTTTGGACAAAGAGAAACACTCTTCCATTGCTGATGAGACTGCAGGTTGGTACAACCATTTTGGTAATCAGTCTGGCAGTTCATCAGAAAATTGAAAATAGGTCTATCTGAATATCCATCTATAGCACTCCTCGGAATATACCCAAAAGATGCTCCACCATATCACAAGGACACATGCTCCACTATGTTTCTAGCAGCCTTATTAATAATAGGCAGAAGCTGGAAACAACCCAGATGTTTCTCAACAGCAGAATGGATACTGAAAATGTGGTACATTTGTGCAATGGAATACTATTCAGCTATTAAAAATGAGAACATCATGAATTTTCCAGGCAAATGGATGGAACTAGAATATATCATCCTGAGTGAAGTAACACAGACTGAAAAGGACATACATTGTATGTACTTATTGAAAAGTGGATATTAGCCAAAAAGTTCAGAATATCTATAACATAACTCACAGCCCATAGGAAGCTTAACAGGAAGGAAGGCCAAAGTGTGGATGCTTCAGTACCACTTAGAAGGGGGAATAAAAGAATCATGAGAGGCAGAGGAGGGAAGAACCTGGGTCAGAAAGGGGAGAGGGAGTTAAAAATGGGGCAGGATCAGGTATGGGGGAGGGAGAAAGAGGGGAAGCCCAGAGGGCCAGGAGAATGAATAGAAATATGCATCAGTGTGGGGTGGGGAACAGGGGGAACCACTAGAAAGTCCCTGTCACCAGGAATGTGAGAGGCTCCAAGGAACAAATGGGGATAGCATTAGCCAAAATGCCAAACAAGGAGGATATAGAACCTGACCAGACCACATCTATTAAAAAGACATGATCCCTATCGAGGGATGCAGCTACCACCCATTTCAAAAATTTTAACCCAGAACTGTTCCTTTCTAGAGGAAATGGAAGGACAAAAAAAAAAAAAAAATGGAGCAGAGACTAAAGGAAAGGTCATCCAGAGACCACCCCCACCTTGAGATCCATCCCATGAAGAGACACTATTGCTGATGCCAAGATGCGCATGCAGACAGGAGACTGGCATGGTCGTCCTCTGAGAGGCTTTGCCAATACCTGACTAACACAGATGCAGATAGTCACAGTCAACCATAACCCTGAGCCTGTGGACCCCAATGGAAGGAGCTGAAGGGAATTGAGATCCCCCTAGGAAGAACAATACCAACTAACTAGACTACTCAGAGCTCCCAGTGTCTAAGTCATTAACTGAAGAGCATACATGGGTCAGTCTGTCATGGTTCTACTACATATGTAGCAGAGAACAGCCTTATCTGGCCTCAGTTGGAAGGGATGCACTTGACCCTATGGAAGCTTGATGCTCCAGAGAAGGGGGATGCTAGAGGGGTGAGGTAGGAGTAGGTTGGTGAGTAGGTGGATCAGGGAGCACACTCTTAGGGGCAAAGAGAAGAGGGAATGGGGTGGCGCAGATTGTGGAGGGGGTACTAGGAAAGGGGACAACATTTGAAATGTAAATAATTAGTATTCATTTTAGCATAGGGTGCTGTAACTTAATAGTACTTGCTTAGTTATAAATAACTGGATCTTTCTGCTGACAACTTAGGTTATTCGATTTATGCTTAAAAGCTTTAAATCTGATCTTTCCTGTACCTGCCACACTATGTTAGAAAATATCTTTTAACCATATCCTGCAGCTTCTCAAATTGTACTAAATTGAAAGTCCTTGAACTCTAACTGTGTGCTAATAGTTCTGCATTTTAAATAGAATACAGTTTTAATTTTTTGCTAAGCTGCTGAATTTTAAAGAGAGTTTTTTGGGACACCAAATATTTTGGATCATGAAGAGAAGATATATTGTCCTGTAGTAATTTTGTCTTTACATCTGCATGATGTGGCATAATAGGTGTGAATGTTAATCACTGCTTGACTATGTTAATACAGTTGTTTAACTATAAAAGAATAATAATTTACTAGAAAAAAAGATAAGCTATGATCTCAAGATGAAGAGATATGTATGTGTACTCAAAAGACATCCTGAGAGCAACCGTCCCTAAGAAACTCAAGTTCCACACAAAAGTCTACTACTTTGTCAAAAGCTAAGAACCTCATTGATTAAAACAGACATCTTCCAGGAGGTAGAAGAATTCTGGGCCTCAGGGAGGAGAAATGAAACATAGACAGAGATCTAGTTTTGACTGCTACAGCAGCAGGAATTGAAAGGATGGAGAGAGTAGGGAAAGCCAGGAGGTGGGTGGGGCTGCTGGGTTGGAGGCTGGGGAGGGCAGTGGCACCTCCCTTGCGCCAGTAGCCCTTTGTGATGAGGAGGCCTCAGCTGTGATGTGGCCTGAGCCCTCTTGAGAAGTCAGATGCTGTACTCTAGGACTCAGAGTCCTGAGAGCTACACTGAGATTCAGAAGATGGAGAATTTTCTCTTTCTGATGAATAGCATTACTGACTTGTGGAATATCCCCAGCTCCATGCCCATAATAGTGGACATGAGTTTTGCTATTATGTGCGGAGTGGGGCTCTTTTACCTACTAATCCCATTCCTGAAGGAGTACCCAGGGTCACCACCATCTAGGATCGAAAAGAACATCACAAAGGTGAGGAAAGCCTTGGTTCACACACAATGGAGAGGCAGACTTTTGTTCATGATTGTTACTTTCACATTCCATAGAAAGACAGGTTTAGTGAAAAATTCTGGCATTTTTTAAGAAACAGAAATATAAGAAAATGTTTTGTTTTAATCTCAGGTGTGGGTTATGGGGTTGTTTTGGATTGTCTATAGTAGCTGACAATGATTTGCCTCACACTCTAGCAGGGGTGTGTTTCTGTCAGCAGTTGATAATTTTTGCATTTGTGTGATGATTGGAATTCCTCAAACTTTTCATAGGACATATAAATGCTAGAGCCTTGAGAGTCGTGGTGAGTTGTTGCTTGTTTGCTATCAGTTGCTGGTGTTGGTGGTTTCGTTAAGGAGACATGTGCAAAGAAGAAAGAAGAAATTAGATCTCCTGCCGGCAAAAATCAAAGGTGTCCCCAAAGGAACTCAGCCTCCCTAATCAGCAGGGAATGCCTAACAATAACATCTTCCCTTTTCCCCTCTATCCTTTTTGTATCTCCTCTCTAGTGTTAAGGGATTGAAAGGGTGGAAGAAAGAAGACTCTACAAAGTAGATAGACTAGATACAGACGTGTGAGCAGAAATCTCCAGAAGGAGAAGCAGCACCTCAGTCTGCAGGCAGGACAGAGGTGAGGGTGGCCTGAGCTGTCTGCCTGAAGCTCTCAGACCATATGTACAGGGTGCAGAGAGGCCACTAAGGATGACCTTAGCTCCATGTACAGACTGCATTTCTTAGTTGGTGGGTATTGGGACAAGTCAGGTGAGGTAGGATGAAGCCCCACATGTCTGTTCTGGGGTGTTGAGGCTCTGGGTAAGACAGGAGACACTCAGAAGTGGCCACCACGAGGCTTCCCACACAGTCAGACAGGCAGGTGGAGGCTATGGGAAGCCTTTGCGGGTCCTGCCTGTGGGTGGGGGAGAGAGCCATTCTTGGGGAACTCACAGCAGCCTTCTCCATGGGTTTTCTAGCCTGGGACACCACAGTAGCCGCAGGGTGCCACAGACGGACTAGCTGGAGCACAGCTTGGGTTTCAGCAGCTTGGGGGGCCGGGCTTGTGTGAATGGGTACCATCTGGGAACTCTGGGAAGCCCTTGGCGAGAGGTTAGACCTGGCTCCTTAATCGAGGACTGGATCCCTCGCTTCCCACGGGTCCAGATGAAGAGACAGTCCATAATTCTAAGACATTTATTTTCATCGAGTGGAGTGGCCTGGATGGGATTGTATCCCCTGGCCTCTGGGAGAGGCCAGGCCGATATAGTAACTGGGAAGGGGCGTGGCTAAGTCTCTAGGTGTCTCATTAACATGGGGATGGCTTGGGGCTGTGTGGTCACGCCTCTACCTGAGGAGTGGTGGTATGTGACCATAACTGGAGTCAAAAGCCTTTCAGGAGTGTTGGCATAAAGTTTTCTGGTACCTTATGGATTATGCCATGGGGTCACCCAGATTTTATGCCTGTGCTCAACTGGGTGCCAGACTGCCTGTCACATATCACTGTCCCACAGTTGGAGACACAGGACAAGCTCTGAGAAGGTCATCTGTCCTCTGCTCATATACTTTTGTGTTTGTGTTGAGCTGAGGCTTGAGTTCCCTTTGCTCTAAGGCATTAGGTATCACATGATAGACCAGAGGCAGCTGCAGAGCTCCTGTCTGAGAAACATTGAGCACATCCATGATAAGTGTGGCATACACAGCCACTTCTGCTGTTATCCCAACAAGACCAAAAGGAAATGTGTTTATACACAGTATGAATGAGTCGAGGATGGATGAGAGAGAGAGAGCTCTCTGGGAAATGTGGAATTCATGTCACCCATGAACAGAGAGCAAGGCAGCTTGTTTATCAGAGAGAGGAAGAAGGGACCCCAGCTCATTTGTGTTGTTTCTAACTGACAGGTGGTGAAGAGGACACGGAGAAAGACCAGGAAAAAAACTGCTACTGTAAAAGTTTGCAGAAAAAGCCAAAAGAATGTGCAGGATACTCAGAATGCATCATGGCCTATGGAAAGCCCTATTCAGCATCCTTTACTGGACTCTTCTCCCCACTCTTTTTGGAACTCTAAGGAGAAACTGAATAACCTTTCCCTCCCTCAACTGTTTTCTTACTTTAAGGTCTTAGAAGATCTTATTCAGCATAAATTTAACCAACTTTTATTGGGCATATCTTCTGTTATCTCTGAGTCAATTGTGGCTACTGCCTGGATCTCCAGAAAACCCTCCTCAGGAGAATGTAAAACCATGAGGTTTGGTGATACTCTTGGTCCTGCCCAAGCTCTTCCCCTACCTGAAGGACCTCCACAGTTTTGCCAGGGCCAGCTATTGCCCCAACAACTTGTGACACCATGCTTGGTAGGCATGACAGAGGCTCAGAAACAAGAAAACCTCCCAAGCTCTATACCAAATGAAACACCTTCTTCATTCCAGCATAGGGCCCCTAGAAGAGCAGGTCCCTCCACTGAAATAGGGATACAGGTATCCCTTCCAACTAAAAATGGGCCCTGTCAACCTAGACTGAATTGGAAAGACATTACAGGTTGCAATGTGCAAAAATATCAAGCAGCCATTAGCCTGCCCACTGACAACTTGTCCAGGAGCACCCTGCCTACTAAAGCTATAAGGTCAACCTCCATCCTTTCTGAGCATTATCAAATGCTCCACCATCATGACGAGCCACAGAATGAAGAGAAGGCAATTAATGTGGGAGAACAACAAGGATCCCATGTCAGATTCCTCCCATCTAGTGAACTGCCACAGCTTCTGGGAGACTTCCAACCAAACAGTGATGGTTATTGCAAAAACCAGCCTGAACTCAACCAGCCTCCCCAGACCTCCATCCTCAACTCCAAAAGGGACATGTACAGCCAGACGATGGGGTTCATGCCCTCAGAGATGCTCTTAAGGAAGGCCATAGCAAAGTATGGCATACCTAACACCATCAAGAAGGACCTCAGTATTAGGGTCAAAGACCTGAGTTGCACTTCAAGCAGCACCCCTGGGAAGGGTCTGGAAACCAGGAACCCTCCACTGAGGACAGAGAAGCTGCCCTCTATGAACACAGCTGGGGACCTTTCCTTCCTTGATCCAAAGATACAAATGAAGCTGGAATCAAACACCATGCAGCGTCCTGTGAAACACAGAATGTTACCCTGTGTTTCCAAGACTGAATACTATTCCAAGGCTGCCATGATCCTGGAAAAATTGCATCACCAAGATCCAGAGGAGACAAGGGTAGGAACTGTATCATCAACCAGACTACAAAGTCCCCTGTTTGAACACTCACCTCCAGAGGTTCGGGAGACCAAAAGAAACCCTCTAGCTGCTGCCAGCCATGGGCCCTCAAGGTCCCATCCAGATCAACAGTTGAGAAACCAGAGCGTTCAGCCCCGTACTTTCTGCTTCCAGGCAAAACCCCGGCAGAGCAGGACTGTCAGAGGAAGTGGGAGAGGCATCTCGCACCCAAATACCAGACCAGGAATGGACAGGTATGTATCCTGGAAGCAGTCTAAGGATATCATTTCAGGACATCCCCACTTGAGTGCAACAACTGTGGGGCCTGAAGACAATGTCCCACCTTCAGTGATCAAACAAACCAACACATTAAAGGTAAAAGAGGAGCCACCTCATGCATCGATAGTGAATCTGGGATCAGGTGAGATTCCCAATGGGCAAATCATCAATTTCAGTCTCCAGGACTTCAAGTCTATAGAGGCTAAAAGAAGCTCAGGCAATCTCCAAACACCTACCCAACAAAACTCAGGGGACATGAATTTTAAAACAAAAGAGTATAGTAAAAGTGACTTGAGAGCAAACAAGCAGCCACAGTCCTGTCCTGTGAGCCATCATCCAGATGGCCCCAATACAGTACACCCTGCCAAAGTCAGTTTGCCTTCACAGCACTCACTGCCCAGCTTCCAGAATGGATCCCAAAACTCCAAGACTTCACAGGGCTTAGCTGATCTCCTTATGAGTAGTCATCAGAGTGTTGAGACTCAGAAGTTCAGAGTCTACAAGGATAAGATAGAAGCAAAGAATAACAATGTATTTAACCCCCCTGAAGAGAGTCCCAGTATTTTGAAATGTGGAGTTACATGCCAGGGAGAAAGGCTTGAGAAAGTAAGGTCTTCTATCCTGAGATCCACCCAGCTCAAAGATACAGCCAAGACTGAGAGTCAGTCCTCCCTTAATGTAGCAGGAAAAAGAGAGGCTCCTTCTAAAAGCTTCTTGAAGAACATCACCAGGAATGCTGTACAATATGAAAACCTCAGCACAAAATACAAGGGGCAGGGGGATTCTTTGAAAAATGAAAGTCCCCCACCAGTTACTGAGCAGACACAGAAGGTAGAAGATAAAGTAAACCTCTACAGTACAGAAGTTGATCTACAATCCCTCATGAATGCTCTGGTCCAGAACTTGGTGAATAATTTAGTTGACCCATCAAAGCTGACCAGGGATCCAGTGACACAGGTACAAGAGTATAAAGTTGAATCATTGACATCCCACTTGGGTGGCTCTTCCCTCTCTTCTGAGGGTCTCCATGACCCAAACCATAGCAGACCAGCAAGAAGAATGAGCAGCAGCCATGCCAGCCCTGAGGAGCACAGCCATCCTTTCACATGCAGAAGTACTGGAGGCAAAGCGAAGTCAGACGATGATGCCCAGAGAGTCTGTGACCAAGATCCAAACAAAGCAAAGGGAGGAATGGGCTTTGACCAGATCCCCACTCCCACAGAGAATGACTATCCATGTTGTTACAGAGGAATTGGAGACAATCAGGTGTCAGGTCTTGCTGACCAGAGAGCTGATAACCCAGATCAAATTGGAACAGATATTAGAATCAGAGGCTCTCAACATGGAAGACTTGAGTGGCACAACCATTCATTCAGACACATAGAAATTAGAGACAAACAAGAGCCAGGTGTTGACCATAAAGCCTTAGACCCACATCAAAACACAAAGAAAAGAATGGGCCATGGTCAACTTATGAGTCCCAAAGAGAACCATCCAGTGAAGGACAGGGGAATTCGAGGTGAGGAGCAGTCATCTGTTGCTGCCCAGCGAGCCTCTGATCCAGATGAAATTAGAACAAAGAGCAGAAAGGAGTGTTCTCCACATAGAAGCCCTGAGATGCATAACCATTCACTCAGGTACAGAGAAACTGGAGGCAAACAACAGCCCTGTGTTAATGCCCAGAGAGCCTGTGACCAATTTTTGATCAGCCTGAAGAGATTGGCCTTTGACAACCTCCTCACACCCAAGGGGAAGAGCCATTCATTTTGGCACAGGGTAATTGGAGATAAGCAGCACTCAGGTCTTGATGACCAGAGAGCCTGTAATCCAGGACAAATTAGGAGTGGAATGGGCCCCTGTCCACAAAGAAGCCCCAAGGGGCAAAACCTTTCATTCAGATACAGAGATACTGGAGAAAAGGTGCTGTCCTGTGTTAATACCCAGAGAACCCATTACCAACATCCAAACAGTGTGAAGAGAAGAGACTTTGACCACCTCCCCACTCCCAAGGGGAAAAACCATCCACACAGTTGCAGAGTAATTAGAGACAAGCAGCAGTCAGTTATTGCTGACCAGAGAGCCTGTGATCCAGGTCAAATTAAAAAGAAGAGTGGCATGGCTGGCTGTCCACATAGATACCCTGAGGGGCACAACCTTTTATTCAGATATGGAATAATTGGAAACAAACAGCAGCCAGACAATGTCCACAGAGCCTGTAACCCACATCAAAGTACAAAAGATGTAACGTGCGGTGGTCAACCTGTGAGTCCCAAAAGGAACCATCCAGTCAAGGTCGGGAATTGGGGGCCAGGACCAGTCAGGTGTTGCTGCCCAGGCAGCCTCTGACCCTAGGTAGAGCTTACCAGCAGTGGCCAAAGAGCAAGTTCTTCAGGCCATCTTTGCCTTCCCACACCAGGAAGCCTTCCAGAAGATGTCCCATTTGCCCTTTCATTGTTTTCCCCTGTGCTTTCTTGGTAATACATGCTGGCCTTTTGTACTGAAAAAAAAAAAAAAAAAAAAGAAAAAGAAAGAAATTACAATAAAAACTGCCAAGAATGCAAACAAAATGGAACCCTTACTCACTCCCATGGGAAGGTACCTGATACAGCATTTTTGGAAAACCATATGAGGAGGTCTTAGAAAACTACAGGCAGAACTGCTGTACAATCCAGTTGTGTCAGTCCTGGGTAGAGAATTGAAGGATCCTAAGTCAGCACACCAGAGAATCTAACACATTCATGCTTATATCTGTTCTATTCATAATGTCCAATATAAGGGATCACCCTAGATATGTATCCATAGATGAAGAGATAAAGTCTCTCTCTCTCTCTCTCTCTCTCTCTCTCTCTCTCTCTCTCTCTCACACACACACACACACACACACATTGGTAATTATGTTAAGAGAAATAAGCCAAGCAGGAGTAGGTGAGTGGGTGGAGGAGCACCCTCATAGTAGCAGGGGAGGGAGGATGGGATAGGGGGTTTCCACAGGGGAGACCTGGAAAGGGGATAACATTTGAAATGTAAAGAAAATATCCAATTAGAAAACATGAGAGAGAAAATAAGCCAGACTCAGAAAGAAATTTCACATTTTCTACATATTTGATGATAGAAAATATATTATACAATGTACAGTATATAGAACATAAAAGCAGAGAAAAAGACTATGCCAGGTAGGAAGAGGTCTAAAGAATGGGAAGGTAGAGGAAAAAGAGAGGTGAATGGGGGAAAGTAAAGGGGACAGAAAGAACATAAAGCGAATGACAGGCATGTAGATATAACACTGTCATAATGAAACCAGATTTTTCACTTGCTTGGTTAGATTTACATCAAGATATTTTATATTTGTGATTATTGTAAAGGGTATCATTTCCCTAATTTCTTTCTCTTTGTGTAGAGGAAGGCTACTTATTTGAGTTACTTTTATATCCAGCCACTCTGCTGAAGTTGTTTATCAGGAATAGGGAGTTCTCTGGTAGAATTTTGGGGGTCATTTATATATACTATCATATCATGTGCAAATAGTGAAACCTTCACTTCTTCATTTCCGATTTGTATCCCTTTGATCTCTTTTCGTTGTCTTATTGCTCTAGCTAGAACTCCAAGTACTATATTGAATAGGTATAGAGTATGCAGCTTTGTCTTGTCCCTGGTTTTAGTGGGATTGCTTGAAGTTTCTCTCCATTTAATCTGACATTGTCTATTGGCTTGCTTTGTATTGCTTTTATTCTGTTTAGGTTCATGCCTTGAATCCCTGATCTCTCTAAGACTTCTAGCATGAAGTGGTGTTGGATTTTGTCAAAGGCTTTCTCAGCATCCAGTGAGATGATCATGTGTGTTTTCTTTTTCTTTCAGTTTGTTTATGTAGTGGATTAAGTTGATGGATTTTCACATATTCAATCATCCCTGCATCCCTGGGATGAAGTCTATTTGATTCTGGTGAATGATGTTTTTGATGTGTTCTTGGATTCAGTTTGTGATAATTTTGTTGATTTTTTTGCATAGATGATTATAAGTGAAATTGATCTAAAGTTCTCTTTCTTTGTTGTGTCTTTGTGTGATTTAGGAATCAGAGTAACTGTAGCTTCATACACTCAATTAGATAGTGTTTTCCCTCTGTTTCTATTTTGTGGAATAAATTGAGGACTATTGCTGTTAGCTCTTTGAAAGTCTGGTAGAATTCTGCAAAAATAAACCCATCTGGTCCTGGGCTAATTGTGGTTGGGAGACTTTTAGTGATGTCTTCTATTTTCTTAGGAGCGATGAGACTATTTAGTTTACCTGATCTTGGTTGATACATGGTGACACCTGTCTAGAAAGTCCTTTATTTCATTTAGATTTTCCAGTTTTGTGGAGTAAGGGCTTTTGTAGTAAGACCTAATGATTTTTTAAATTTTCTCAGGTTCTGTGGTTATAGCTCCCTTTTTATTTCTGATTTTATTAATTTGGATATTGTCTCTGTGCCTTTTAATTGGATAAGGGTTTGGCTAATGATTTAGTTTGACCATTTGACAGCCCTGAGTTTGACTATCTTCCCTCTATTCCTCTTGGGTGTGTTTGCCTCTTTTTGTTTTAGAGCTCTCAGGTGTGCTGTTATCTGCTTAGTATGAGATCTCTCCAGTTTCTTTATGAAGGCAGTTAGTACTATGAATTTTCCTCTTAGCACTGTGTTCCTTGTCTCCCATTAGTTTGTGTATGTTGTGTATTTCTTTTCATTGAATTCCAGAAACTCATTAAATTCTTTCTTACCCTACCAATTGGTCCTTGAGTAGAGAGTTGTTCAATTTCTATGAGTATGTGGGTTGTCCATTGTTTCTGTTGTGTTGAAGTCCAGCCTTAACCCATGGTGATGTTTTAGAATAGAACAATGATTTCAATCTTCTGCTATTTGTTGAGGTTTGTTTTGTGCCTGATTTTACACACCACACACCCACCCACACACACACACACACACACACACACACACACACACACACACACACGTATATATTCAATGTTCTATAGACATCCATTAAATTCATTTGGCTCAAAATGTCTGTTAGTTTCATTGTTTCTGTGTTTAGTTTCCGTTTTAATATCCTGTCCATTGGTGACAGTGGAGTGTTGAAGTCTGCCACTATTACTGTGTGTTGTTTGAGCTTTAGTAATGTTTCTTTTATGAATTTGTTTGCCCTTGCATTTGGGTCATAGATGCTCAGAATTGAGATGTCATCTTGGTGGATTTTTCCTTTAGTATATATAAAGTGTTCTTCCCAATCCCTTTGATAATGTTTGGTAGAAAGTCTATTTTATTAGATATTAGAATGGCTACTCCAGTTTGGTCCATTTGCTTGGAAAATCTTATTCCATCCCTGTGTTTTGAAATAGTGTCTTTATTTGTTGCTGAGGTATGTTTCTTGTATGCAGCAGAATGATGGGTCCTGTTTATCTATCCAATCTGTTAGCCTGTAACTTTTTATTGCTGAATTGAATCCATTGACTCGAGAGATATTAATGACCAATTATATGTAGTTTCTGGTATTTTGATGTTGGATATGGTACTGGCTGTGTGAATTATTCTTTGAATTTTGTTGTGAGATGATTAACTTGTGTTTTCTTGGGTGTAATTACATTCTTCATGTTTGTGTTTTCTTTCTAGTATCCTCTGTAGGGCTGGATGAGTAGAACAATACTGTTTAGATTTGGTTTTGTCATGAAATAACTTGGTTTCTTTCTTTATGGTGATTAAGACTTTTACTGGGTATAGTGTTTTGGGCTGGCATCAGTGGTCTCTTAGGGTCTGGATGACATCTGTCTAGTAACTTTTGGCTTTGAAATTCCCTGTTGAGAAATCAGGTATAATTCTGATAGGTTGGCCTTTATAAGTACCTTGGCCTTTTTCCCTTGAAGCTTTTAAATTTTTTCTGCACACTTAGTATTTTGATTATGTGGCATGAGGACTTTCTTTTGTGTTCCAATCTATTTCATATTCTTTAAGCTTTTGTATGAATATAGCCATCTCTTTCTTTAGGTTGGAGAAGTTTTCTTCTTTGATTTTGTTGAGATGTTTCTGGTCCTGTGAATTCAGAATCTACACTGTCTTCTATTCCTATTAATCTTAGATTTGGTCTTTTCAGAGTGTTCCAAATTTCTTGAATATTTCGAGTTATGGACTTATTACATTTGGCATTTTCTTTGAATGTTATATCAATTTCTTCTATGCTATCTTCTACATCTAAGATTCTATCTTCCATCGCTTGTATTCTGTTGGTGATACTTGCATCTATATTTCCTGTTCTCTTTGCTAGGTTGTCCATCTCAAGGACTGACTCCATTTTTGTTTTCTTTATTGCTTCTATTTCCATTTTTAGATCTTGGAATGTTTTATTCATTTCTTTCAGCTCTTTAATTATATTTTCCTGTATTTCTTTAAGGGAATTATTTATACCCTCTTTAAAGACTTCTGTCATCTTCATGAGATGGGATTTGAAGACATAGTCTTGTTCTTCAGGTATATTACAATATCTAGGTCTTGCAGTAGTAGTAGAGCTGGGTTTGGATATTGTCATATTGTGTTGACTTCTGTTGATTATGTTCTTTCACTTGCCGTTTGCCATCTGGTTTTCTTTAGTGTTGGTTGTCCTGATTTTCCTGGGTTGTAACAGGCCTTTCAGGAGGGAGGAAGACCTGTGTCCCAAGTTGGAGCACGCCTCCTGAGAGGCAGGCTGAGCTGTGTGGTAGGCCACAGTTTCTTTATTATTCTTTGGTTGAGGGAGATTTTGGTTGTTTAGAGTTCCTTAGAATTATAAAGTTTCTATCAACATAGCTATGTAAGTGTTTTTCTGGTAGGAATGGAGTGTCCTTTGAGCATATACCCAAGAGTAGTATAGCTGAGTCCTGAGGTAGATCTATTCCCAGGTTTCTTAGGAATTACCATATTGATTTCTATAGGGGCTATGCAAGTTTGTACTCAGGTCACAAATATGACTCAACTATTAAAGACTAGAATCACAACCAGAAGACTTTTCACTTTGAAATATCCAGTACTTAGTATGGTAGATAATATGAGTTGATTTGTTATTATTTTTTCAAAAATAGAGGACATACACACATGTTTATGTATGCACATGCATGTGCCTTCACATACATATAAATTTACATATTCAATTAAATAAATTGCATTTAGTTAAAAATATTCAGACAAAAAATAAATAGTAAAAGTATAAAAAGCCTACATTGGGAAATGAGAACAAGGTAAAAACTATGAAATGAGCAAAACAATATAAAATGTCAACTTGTATTAAGCCAGTAAAACATCTAAATTATTATGTCCTATTCTAGGAAGCAAAGTATAGCAACAAAATTTGGCATGATGTCAAGCAAATCAGAATTCAAGCTAAAAACAATAAATTATAATTGTTTTCTACTACAAATGAAGTGCCATAATTCATGCTGACAAGCAGAAAAGAAAAATTGAATTGCAATATTAATTTATATAGTAAATTCAATCCATGGATAGTATATTAAATCTATGATGCATGAGGAAAGGGAAGTTCTGATATGTTCTTTTATTTACTTGATGGTATAGATAAATACATTATATATTGATTTAGAATCTTGGAGTTTGGAATTTTAAGAAGAAACTACATTCCAAATAATATTGTAGAGAAGACTTTTATATATTTATTGTGAAATAATCTATCCTTAATATTTTGTCAAAGAAAATTCATAAAACAGACAACTTATAAAATTCATTAGAAAAACTATGCTTCTGAGAATGTGAGAGAATGCTCCTAGGAGGTGTATAAAAAGTTAAATGTTAGCTCCCAGATACACTTGCAGAATAGCCCATGTTTTGGAAGAGCAGGTAAGGGGATGCAGTTCATCCTAAGAAACTCACAAAACAGTACATTCACCTGAGAAGTGTGGGGAAAGACTGGGAAGATTGCTTTAGCATTTTGTGATGTCATCACTGTCAGTTCCAATACATATAATGATTCTTGAAATATCAAGGTAAATGGGGATCCTTATCATTAGCTTTGTCTCCTATGGATTTGTAATTGGGAGCAAAAATTTACATACTCCTAGCATAAAATTTGTATTGGACTTTGCTCATCTTTTAAATATGTTCATTGCATTGAACTATGGGATATTTTCAGTTGGTTACAAGCGCCTTTCTTTACAAAGATTATAGGCTTTTACTCTATTGTGACAAATACCCTCGTTAATCTACACGCTCATTATTAGTATGCAGAAGTTATTTTTTCCCATTTAAAAGAGCAGAAGAACTCACACATGTGAATGTGAATCACCTGCCTCTATACAGAAGACAAGTGTCACTTTTTGTCACTTTATAAAAAGCAACCATTCTTTATGTATAGTGATGCTCCTGCAAGGTAAATAGAAATTAATCAGGCATATTGATAAAATACAATGCCACTTTGGACACGTAATGACTCACACCACACCCTGTCTCTCCCTTGTTATACTCAGCAGCAATGTGTTACATGTTGTTATAGGAAACTCTTATTACTATAACTCCTCACACAGTTCATTGTAGGGCTTTAAGTCATATATGTTAACTTTTATAGCTATAACTCTACAATTCTACTGTAGTCATTGGGAAATGCTACATAACTCCTCCATCAGCGTTTTCTGCAATGTGTTTCCTTATGAGCTTCATCTAGGGTACAATTTATTATGCACTGAGCACACTGACAGGTTGTGACTATGATAGATGAAATGACAGGGAGACTTCACATCTCCATTGATACACACTTGCTGTCAGATCCAGGGCTTAATTTCATTACTTCACAAGCCAAGTTCTCCCTCCATTTCGATTAGTTGCCTTTAAATTCCGAAGGTCGAAAATATAATCATCCGGTGAAAATTCATAAGGAGGAAATGATTGTTGGATTTTTTTAAAATCTATTTTTAAACTTGATTGAAAAGAAGCTTATGCCAAACAGGAAAAAAAATGCAGAACTGTGTGTTTTCTTTGTGCACTTGAAAACATTAAGCTATTTGGTTTATAGTTGGTTCACATGAGATTAGTAAGTGCTATTGACAGATGATTAATGCGGATCTGTCTGTCAGAAACTACCTGTGCAACCGGAATTCCAGATCTTACCCCTGTGGGTCACCTAAACTCTGATGATTATATGTACATTGCAAAGCATTCTACTGGGCAAGCTTACTATAAAGGTCACCTTGGTAGAAGATACACATTAGCTTATAAAAGAGAGTTTTTAAAATGTTGATGGTACATCATGAAGCAGCTATTAGTAATGAAATAAATATACTCAGAACACTGGATTTGTACCATTGCCATTTTAATTATTAGAGAGTTTTCACCATTACAATTCTACAGCAAAGAGGCTAAATATACACTTTTGTTGATTAATTTTATTCTTAAACAATTTCACACACCTATGTGAGTATTCTGAATACTTTCTCCTCCTAAATATCTTTCATCAACTTCTCATTCAAGTTGATACCATAGTTACTGGTTATACTTCTGAGTTATCAGAGCTTTGCAACATTTATTATAAACACATGGACTGCCATGCTTACCAAATTTAAAATTCAATGCGTGTTTTTATTTGTGTGTGTATGGGTGTGTATATATGAATAAGTGTGAGATAGTATGTATATGTGTGCAAGTGTATGTGTGAGTGTGAGTGTGTGTGTGTGTGTGTGTGTGTGTGTGTGTGTGTGTGTGTGTGTGAGGGAGGGAGGGAGGGGGAGAGGAACTTTTAAATTTTGTTTTGTTTTTATTAAATACAGATACTTCTATGCAGAAACCAATCTTGACCTCCAACTGTACAGCCTGAAAGTTGTGATGGGGGCAATGATGTATGATGGTACAGACCTTGCAGGACTGGCCAACTGATAACTGGTCTAATTTCAAGTCCACACCACAAAAGGGAGGTCAGGCTTGACACTGCCCGGATGGCCAAGAACCTGAAGGCTGATGGTCCAGAGACCTAGGGCTGAGTCAAGCACAACTGAAAAACAAACAAAACAAAACAACGATATGATTCCTGATGGTACTCTGCTATACTTATAGATTAGTGTCTGGTGCAGCTATAATTAGATAGGCTTGCCCAAGCAGACAATGGGTCAGGTAGGGAACCAACACCTAAACATTAGGCAGAGCTCAGAGCTCCCTGCAAAAGGGGGGGGGGGATTGTAGGAGCCAGGGGATGTGAGTACAAAATCAAACAGAACAGGGCTTATAGGGTCTCACAGAGATGGGACTCCTAACAGTGGGAGTGGGGGTATCTCTGACTGTTTTGCCTGCTCTTTGGCCTTTTTCTTCCTGCAGAATTGCCTCATCTAGACATGATATGCTGATTTATGTCTAGTCTTATTGCATCTTTTTATGCCAGGGAGGTTGCTATCATTTCGAGGCTTGCTGTTTTCTGAAAGGAAATGGAGAAGGGGTAGATCTCGGGGAAAGGGAGTGGACAGCAGAGCTGGGCAAAAGGAAGATTCAGTTGCAATATATTACATCTGAGAAGAAGACATTTAAAAAATCGGAAGAAAATTGATTCTTCTCTTATATAGTACATTCCAGTACCAGGTAGGTGTCCCCTCCCTCCGTTCCTCCCATCCACCTGCCCACTTCCCCTTTCTCTAAGATCCACCCCTCCCCCCTTTTTATCGTCACAAAACAGCAGGCCACCAAGAGAGGACAGGTCATTTTAAAATAAAGTTATACACTCTTTATTGTACCTTTCAAAGAAAAAGAGTATATGACATGTAGAGTTCTATATCCTGACCATTTAGGAAGTTTTCATTTTATCTTTCAAATATTTTAGTTTTATTTATTACTTTATTATGTAGAACATTTTAAAATAAATGAGAAAGTTTTATCATTGTTAGATCAACATTGTGATAAATATCTATAATCCTGTCATTTTAATTGCTGTTGCTGGTAGAAAACAATTTAATGATAGCCTATTCTACATAGAAATTTCTTTTCTCAATAGTTGGCAATGAAGCAATTTATGTATATTTTATGATATCAAGGTTCAAGTATCAATTTATATAGATGAGAGGGGTAACTTATACTATAATTTGGTATAATTTGTAAATAATTTTAAATGTAAGAAAATTTGAAATTAACATTTCCCCCAATTTTATGTTTTGTTTAATTTACCAAAAAATAAAGAAAAACTCATAATAATGAAAACAAATAACAAAATTAGACTATTATGAAAACATAATTAAAACATAAAATTCAACCCATTTCAATAATAATTATAAATAATATTAATCAATGAGATGCCTAAGAAGCAAGCATGAGCAACTGCATTCATATTCCCATAGTCCATATAAAAATTTGGATCTAGGGCATATGTGTAACTGTAGCGTGAGCCTGTATCTCATTGCAGGCTAGTTGTCTGTGCATAGTAGAAACAAACAGATTCCTGAGGGTAGCAAATGTAGTCAAAATGAAGTAATCTGAAAATGTAAAGTAGAAAGCCAGCGAAAGGACAACCAGAGTCAACCTACATACACCCATATGTATGTGCACACATGCACACATACAAAAACACGGACATATACAGTACACACGATGTGGCCAGCAATAGTGGTAGACATATCAACCTCTCGCCTCCAAAGAAACATGATGACACATGGATACATGTAGCTATACCACATGCACGTATATAGACACCGTAAGTATGAACCTTATGATCAAATATCTGAATGAATATAGTGTTTGGGATATAATAAACTAGCCTTCAGGACTCTTATATTCTAAGACAAATATAGCAACAAAAATAAAAAGTTTTCAGATAAATATTAATATTATATTTTTTTATTTTACCAGTAGCACACCTTATTCTGGAATGCCTGGAAGTTTTTAATGAGAGCTAGAATATTGGTCCAGAAATCAAGGTCAGAAACTTTTGTATAATACAGTAAGATACTTAACTTTCAATATTCATCAGGGCAGGGAGAAGAAACCTTTGTTTTACAGGATTGCTGAGTTGGAAGGAGACCAATTAGATCATCTTATGCATTCTTCTGCCCAAACAGAATCGGTGATTACTTTTCAGAGT
Organism: Uromys caudimaculatus; assembly: GCA_028551405.1. Classification (NCBI taxonomy): domain Eukaryota; kingdom Metazoa; phylum Chordata; class Mammalia; order Rodentia; family Muridae; genus Uromys; species Uromys caudimaculatus. The sequence goes on from CM052709.1 coordinate 13,946,115, forward strand.
GATCAGTATGCATTACAAAATGAGTATCTCTTTTACCAGCTGAAATTCACAATCTTAGGAAAGTTCAAAATATTTTAGAATAAATTTAAAATATGATATAAAATTACAGTTACATGTAACTGTATGGTACAGCTATGGTAACTCTTATTTGCCAGTGGTAATTATCATCTACAGGGCTTATTGCCTTTGTCTGTTAATTTATGCCTAGTCCTGGAATCATATTTAGTACGATCTTATTGAGGCCTAAAAAGATTTCTGCCTCTTAAACTTACTGTGGAGTAAGCTCATACTTTCTAGTTCTTTCTGAACTCTTGCTGGTTGGTCAACTCAGCTGTTCTGGCTCAAAACTCCTATTTATGCTAACTGATTCCATCTGGCTTCTCTTGATTTCTCCTGAATTGATCTGCCTGGGCTCATATTCATGTTGGCAATCTGTTCTAATCTTCTGGCTCCTTCTCATTCTCTGTCTCATTCTCTTGTCACCTGCGTCTAGCCAGTTCTCTCTCCCTCTGCAACCTGTCTCTGGACAACTGTCCCAGTAATACTGCCTACTCTGTCTGCACTGCTGTTCTAGTAACTTCCATTTCCTCTCTTCTCATGAAAGTTGGTTATAGGGGGAGGTATTTATTCTCTAATTGGTTCTTGATTGTGTCAATAAAGGAGTCAGAAGGCAATTGCTGGGCGAATGGAAAAAGGTGGGACTTCCGGATTCCAGGAGGAAGAGAAGGGAACTAGGGAAAGGGCATTTGGAGCAGGCTTTGAACCTGAGGGCGCAACCGCCAATGTAAGAACTTGGGGACTGAACACTGAGGCCACCACTACCAGCAAATGGCTGGAATAGACTAGCTGATAAGATTAGGGCAGGAAATTCTTTGCCCAGCTATTGAGTTTTCTGGCTAGTTTTAAAATATTAAAACTTTCTAGTGTTTTCCATCCGCTAAACAAAGGTAGTCAGAGAAAGGGTGAAGCCAGGGTGATTATTAGAGGCTTGGCAAAGCTACCCATGAGGACTTGGCGGAGCGATCGCAGGTCCAGGCATTCTTGGGAAAAGCAGCCACTGGCTATTGGCAGAGCTGAGTGAGATTGGTGGAGGCTAATCTCCGAGCCTCACAGGGAGCTTGGGGAGAGCTCTCGACAAAGAGCAAGCTTGTTTATAAAATTACACGCAACAGTTGGGCATATCCTATTCTGTCAAACCTTTCTCTGATTCAACACTTTGTCTGCTACACATCAGTTTCAAACATGGGCCCTTCTACAAACTAACTTTACCCTCATTGTATGGAATTGAAGGAGTGTACTATGGGAATGTCTGTAGTCCAGCCAGAGGGATCAAAGATGTGCAATAGGGCAGAATCATACCACTACTAGAAACAGGTTTTGAGTAAATGATATAATCTCGGGTTTCACAGTGTGACCAAATATAGTGCAACAAACATGCCAACTTAACAATATAAACATGGAGACAGTGAATACATATAGGAGATAGGCAAGACAAATCATAGCATTATAAGATTATGTTTATATAGTTTCAGACTTGATTATGTGTAACCTAAATCTTCTATCCTGCCTGGCGTCCCTTTTGGGGGCAGTGGGTAAGAAGGCATAGAATCAAAGGCTCAGACTACAGGAAGAGGTGAGAATGTGGCAGCAAGCTCATATATTAATTCTAAGGCAACACCCTTTATCCACTCCACCTGTGGAAGCAGCCACAGCCTTCTCAGTTAGACCTGCGATTCCTCCTACAATTGTGGGCAGTAGAAATTTTTCCAGAAAAAAGCAATTTTTCTCCCTGAGAGGTAATATTACATGTGTCTGCTTGCCTGTATGAAACTCTCAGAGAAATAAACAGATACATCTAGAAACATCATTGCTCAGTAGGATAGTAGATTATGGTAATAACAGCAATCCACTGTCATATATTACAGGTGCAAACTTAGTTTAGCTGTTCTCCTATTTCTGCCTCCCCCATTCTCTTTTTATTACTGGGCTTAGCTGTTCTCGGGTTTCTCTGCCTAAATCCAATCATCATATGCACATGAAGGAAATTTTAAATATTACATTGAACCTGAAGCATGTTAATTTAAAAGCTGCTAGATGGATCACAATGCCTTAAAGTGGTTAAGATTAAGAATACAGACTTGAATGCAAACCTCACTCACTATTTATATTGTATGGCCCTTTCACCATTTATTTTACTGTGACATTCTTTGTCACAAGACCACCAAGTTAAACAAGGAATATTTTTAGTAATTGTTTCTTCCAGATTTCCAGACTCCACTAAATTTTGTTCTAATATTGGAGGGTTTTAAATTACACTCATAATTCTCTTTTTAATAGAACTATCATTGTGGCCGAACCTTCTAAGGAGGAAAACAGACATCTAGTTTGAATAACATGGGCACCCTCTTCGCCTTTTGAATTACAATCCAGGCCTATTGGACAGCATACAGTTGGTTTGCAAGATTTCAAACTTACATCAACTGTACTGATACTTCTTAAGCATTTTGTCATTTTGCTTTGTTTTTTTTTCACATTTGTTTTGAAATCTCTATTTTTTTTTCAATAAGAGGATTTTCCATTCTTTATAAAGCACTTTATCAAAACTTGTATTTGGTCAGAATATTTTCTGTGTATTCTCCTGAGACTATAGACATTTAAAAACAAAATGGCTATCTGCATTTTAGTCCCACTTAGAGTACAATATCAATCTTAGGAATTCATAAACACTTTACTTATTTTTTTAATCCCAAGAAACCAAATAATCAGTTCATGGTGTTGCTTGGCTTGTTTAGTTCCCAGACGGTCAAAGAACAGCTTAGGATTTAAACTGTAGTTCCAAGTAAGTGAGGCCATCCTTAGAGTGGGAATCTTAACTGTATTTGTAACTTTACTTCTTCTATACTACTAATTACACACAGAAATTGCTAATAGAAACCGTATCAGAAATGGATAGTTTAAATTGAACAAGCAAAAAAAGTTTTTTCTTCAAAAACTACCTGAATCCCGTTGTGGTGGTACAGGCCTATAATCTCTGCCTTTAGGGGTACTAAAGCTGAAGGAAAATGATTTTATGGCAGACTAGCCTATATAGTGAGTCATTAATAAAAAATAAATAAATAAAACCAACAAGTAAACAAACATAAGTTTTAATAATAAAGATATTACATTAGCATTACAATTTTATAAAAGAGAATAAATTAAAGAACTAAATAGAAATATAATCACTCCTCCTCTAATCTGTGATTTAAAAAAAAAGATTTAGTTAGCATTCTGTGTAGATTGGGGTATTTTTGGTGTAGATTCTGTTAAAGCATTTATGGATCTTGGTGTGGTTCTAATCTTGAGCAACTGAGAGTAGTTTGTAAATAAGGATATGCTTAAAATAAATACAAGCTGGAAAAAAATCCCAGAAGTCTAAGCTATGGGATAAATTCATGTTCCGTTTGATGTTTACGGTGGATTACATTAATCTTAGAGTAACAAATTGACTTGTACTTTATTTTCCAAAGAAAGATTATGGAGATTAAAAATAGTGAAGGGATAAATTAATAATGTAATTATTAAGAATTTAGTACCCTGAGTTAGCAGGGTCCTACAGCCACTCAGAGGACATATGGTTAATACATCTCATTGTTGTGACATACTGGCTTTGTTGTAAAGGGAAATGAAATTTCTAAATGGATATGAGCCAAGATAGTTTTTTTTACAACACATATTATTCCTTCATCATTTTTATCTCTCTGTATCTTTACCCTTAAAAACATTTTTCCATTTTCTAAATTCTATGGTTGTGATACTACTATAATGGGTTTGACTTCTGTAGAGTTTATTTTAAGGAAGTTTTTATAAAACCAATTTACTTGACGCTCTACTGCTGTGAGAAAGCATTGAGAAAATAAATTTATAAAAGGTTATATATAGTCCACTATAGAGGGAGATCAGGACAGGAACTCTGGCAGGAAACTCGAGGCATGAACTGAGACAAAAGTTCATGCAGAAAATTACTTCCTTACTGCTTACTACTTGCTCCCCATGACTTGCTCAGTTTCCCTTCTTACATAGTCCAGCACTACGTGTCCAGGAGTGGCATGATCCACACTAGACCAGGGCCTCTCACATCAAACATTATTCAAGAAACCATCCAACAGACTTTTCTACAGGCAAAAGGAGAGAGGCATTTTCTCAGTTGAGTTTTCTCTTCCAAATTAGCTCTAATTTGTATCACATTGACAAAAAATAAATCAGGACAAGACTTTATACATTTTTAAGTTCTCGCTACCTCACAACTATATACATAAATTTTTATTAATTTTGTATTCTGTATGACCTATGATTATGGGAAAATATTGCTGCATATAGAAGCCAAGGCATGCATAATCCCACACCAACGCTCACATAAGTACACAAAATAAATATAATATTGTCTTAATATTTTAAGTAAAATAAAGATGTCTAGTTAGTGTTTTGTGTTCACCGTAGATTGCTTCAATTTTAAGTTAATCAATATCCTGGGACTATGTTTTCAAAAGAGATATAATGAAGATAAAAATGAAAAAAATTAAATGATAATTACCTTTAGTAAATGTTGACAGACACACAAGTATATCAACAAATAAAAGTAATGATAATTATTTCTCTATTTAAAATTAAATATAATTTGCTCATGGCAAGTTTATGTTTCCATATTAAAATTTTCTCAGTAATTGTGCTTTTTCAAATGATACAAAATGAGTTTGTGGCTTATTAAAACAAGTAAAAAATTGTGGAGTCTTTGACCTTGATATTTGCCTACATTATTCAAGTTTTCCATTTTTATGCTCTTCACTTTATATCAAACTTAAAATTTGAAATTTCTAAAAGTATTGTTATGTTTATGGCTTTTGAAATATTTTCCTGAGGTTATCTTTTACCATACATATGTATTAAATCTTGTAATTTAAGAGTGGTCAAGGATAGTCCTTATAAATTATGAGTTACATATGTAAATTTAAGTTGGAATATTTGTTGATTCAAAATATTCACAAATAACATACTAAAGTGGACACACCATTTATCAAAAAATAAATATTTTTCAGACAGTAAATATAGGATTAAAGAATAAACCCTTTTACTTCTATAGAATTAGTATTATTATTCATATTTTAAATTGAGACTAGCATGTACTTACATAGTTTATAACACAAATAAAATAAATATCTTCAGCTCTCTGCAAACATTAAGTCCCTAGTTCCCCACTATGGCCTGTTGGTATCAACACTCTTCATCATGCCTCATGTTAAGTTCCAGGCGATAATCTACAACAACTCTCTTGTTACATTCACTATACCTATTCTTTTCGTCTGTTGAAGAAATTCAATTTTTCTTGTTTGGAAAACACCACAATGCCTAAAAAATAAATAAAAACTTCAAAAAATATTAACGTGTTTACAATTCATATTTATACATTTTCCAAGTTTATTTACTTTGTTATTTTGGTTTTTTTTAGCATGCATGGGTCCTCTACTTCCTTACTGTGCATACGTTCGAATGCGTGTTCACATGTGTGTGTACAAGTATTTGCATATATATTAGTGCCATCACTTATTGCTATAAAAAATGAAGCAGATGCCTTACTGTAAAATCAGTGGCCATCAAAGCATCTCAGAGGGAATAAATATTATTCAATAAATAATGATGCCGTAAATAATGTGAATGATAGAATATTTGGCCTGTTTTCTTCCTTTCCCTGATTGAGTTGTTCAAAAGGAGTAGGCACATGTAAGATTAAATAAAATCACCTGATATTAAATCTTACAGGAAATCAAAGAAGGCAGCAAATCTCTGCTTATCTGAGAGAATCTTCTTAGCTGATTTTGCATTATGATCTTTTCACATAGCTGTTATGATTTAAATATGGCATGTCCTCCACAGATTCACGTTTTGAGTACTTGTTCCCAGATTGTAAAAGCAAGAGTTAAAATATATCTCATTCCTTACATTGCTTCTTCCATCTACTAAAGTCAGTGCAATGCAAACTTAACAGATCAACTGAGGCCTCAATTGGTTCAGAATATCCAAGGCTTGTTTGGAATCTCAGGACAATACACTGACTGTAAGGACATGTTCTTTTGCAATATAGCATTCTTCAGCTGGATCAATTTTTCTTATTAGATATTTTCTTTATTTACATTTCAAATGTTATCCCCTTTCTTGGTCCCCCCGCAACCGTCTATCCCATTCCCCCTTTCCCTGCTTCTATGAGGGTGTTCTCCCACCCACCCACCCACCCACCCATCCACTCCCACCTCCAGACCCTGGCATTCCCCTACACTGAGACATCGAAGAAAAAGTTGACTTGTGAATATAATATCAGATGCTAGGAATTGCATCTTTAATATCAAAGGATTGTTTTACAATTATACCCTGATACCACTTTATCTACCTTAAAGAAAATATTAAAATTCTATTCTATATCTTTGAGGTCTTCAAATGAATTATGAATTATTCAAGACATTAAAATGTTGAAGAAAATATTTTACTGATCTTGTTTTAGTTTCTAGAATTTGAAATATCCAAATAGTATGTGAAAGTCACTGAAGAGGTTACAAAGAAAATATAAAGATTTAAGCATCTTCCAAATACACATATACAGATAAATATTCTTCTAATATAGCTGAAATGAAAAGAAAAGAATGCAATAAGAAGAAAATATTGAATCAAGTATGCCATATAATTAATTCCTTGGCATCTGGCTTATTGGTGGATGGTGCTGAACTCAGAAATATAAATAGAAAACTACAGTTCTCCAGTGTTTGCTTCAATTATACATTATTAAATTTCTATTGCAAAACCCTAAGAATAACCAGCGGCATGCTATGCAATTGCAATAGAAAGAAAAATTTTATTACAGTAACTCTGACACATTCACATATCAAAATGTCTGATTAATTCAAACAAAACAAGTAGAATATCAAATCTGCTGTATTTTGGATCAGAAATGTCTCTGAAAAACCATTGAATTGAAGGCTTTGGTCCCAACCCCAGTGCTGCTAGGTCACGTCTATGTGTGGGTATGTGAATATTGGGAGTTCAAGCACCCGTAGACTTGCAGATTCCTGAAGACCTTGTATTCCTTGAAACTGGAGTTACTGGGAGTGGTGAGCTACCTGATTTGAGCAGAGGGGTCCGTTATTTAGTCTTCTTAAAGGAGATGTATTTTACTACGCCAGTCTGTGCTTCTTAAGTTCTATCACAGAAAGAGCAGAGATCACTCACTCTTCTCTTGTATTACCACACTGTTGGAGTATTTACATTTTTAAAAAAATTTTTTCTTTGTTTTTCTTTTATTTATCACATTTCAAATGTTATCTCCTTTCCCAGTTTCCCCTCTGCAAATCCCCTATATCATCCCCCCTTACTCTGCTTCTATGAGAGTGCTCCCCCATCCACCTATCCACTCCTGCCTCACCAACATAGCATTCTTCTACACTGAGGCATCAAGCCTTCCATTTTCAAACGATGAAAAGACATCTCAACGATTAGCCTCTCTTCCATCACCTTAACAAGGATGTATCTCCCAACAAGATTATATTTGTTTCACTTCTTCAGTAAACAAAAGACTCTTGGTTCATTTATAGCCCCAAACTCCCTGAAAAATAGGCATATTTATATCTTAGCAACACTGAAACCAATCAGAGCCATGAGTCAGCCCAGGACTGCAGAGAATTCATATATTCTTGAATCTTACAAAACACTTGACTAACAACAGGAAAAAGAAACCTCCAAACTCTACGAGTCTTTCTCACATGAGGATTCTCTCACAATTGACCTCAGCAGAAGAAAACTTTGACCACCTCTTTCAGGAAAAAATGCTGAAGCTTTCTTTCAGCCTACGAATTTCCTTCAAATAATCCTCACTGTCCACAAATGCTAGGGCTCTCTTCCATGGCTTAGAGGTAAAAACTAAAGAGAGTTTTCTATTTGAAAACAAATTTTCATGAATGATTTTACATCAGGCCTTAAAACATTGCTCTGTTTCTTTTCTTTTCTTTTTTTTTGTATTAGATATTTTCTTTATTTACATTTCAAATGTTATCCCCTTTCCCAGCTTCTCCCCTGGAATATCCCTATCCCACCCCCTACCCCCTGCTTCTATGAGGGTGTTCGACCACCCACCCACCAACTCTCCTCTCCCCGCCCTTGCATTCCTCTACATTAGGGCACTCAACCTTCAGAGGACCAAGGACCTCTCCTCACATTGATGCCTGACAAGGCCATCCACTGCTACATATGCGACTGGAGTGATGAGTCCCTCCATGTGTACTCTTTGGTTGGTGATTTAGTCCTTGGGAACTCTGAGGGGTCTGGTTGGTGATATTGTTGTTGTTCTTATGGGGTTGCAAATCCCTTCAACTCCTTCAGTCCTTTCTCTAACTTCTCCATTGGGAACACCATGCTTAGTTCAATAGTTGGCTACAAGCACCTGCCTCTGTTTTTGTCAGGCTCTGGCAGAGTCTCTCAGGAGACAGCTATATCAGGTTCCTGTAGCAAGCACTTCTTGGCCTCCACAATAGTGTCTGGGTTTGGTGACATATATAATGGGATAGATCCCCAGGTGGGGCAGTCTCTGGATGGCCTTTCCTCAGTCTCTGCTCCACATTTTGTCTCCATATTTCTTCCTGTGAGTATTTTGTTCCCCTTTCTAAGAAGGACTGAAGCACCCTCATGTTGTTCTTCCTTCTTCTTGAGCTTCATGTGGTCTGTGAATGGTATCTTGGGAACTCTGAGCTTTTGGGTTAATATTCACTTATCAGTGAGTGCATATCATTTGTGTTCTTTTGTGATTGGGTTACCTCACTCAGGATGATATTTTCTAGTTCCATCCATTTGCCTAAGAATTTCATGAAGTCATTGTTTTTAATAGCTGAGTAGTACTCCATTGTGTAAATGTATCACATTTTCTGTATCCATTCCTCTGTTGAAGGACACCTGGGTTCTTTCCAGCTTCTGGCTATTATAAATAAGATGGCTATAAACATAATGGAGCATATGTCCTTGTTATATGTTGGGGCATCTTTTGAGTATATGCCCAGGAGTGGTATAGCTGGGTCCTCAAGTAATAGTATGTCCAATTTTCTTTGGAACTACCATACTGATTTCCAGAGTGGTTGTACCAGCTTGCAATTCCACCAACAATGGAGGAGTGTTCCTCTTTCTCTACATCCTTACCAGCATCTGCTGTCACCTGAGTTTTTGATCTTAGCCATTCTGAGTGGTATGAGGTAGAGTTTC
>CM052709.1:13955884-13976651 GCA_028551405.1 Uromys caudimaculatus
GCCTGAGGGTGCTGGGGGCACCAGTAAAAGGGAATGTCAAGGTGGGAATATGGGAATGGGTGGGCGGGTAGGTGGGAGGAGGAATTCCCTCACAGAGGCGGGGAGGGGGAGGGGACACGGGGTTTCTAAAGAAAAGGGGAATCATCGGAAATGTAAATAAAATATCAAGAAAAAAAAATAAAAAAAATAAATAAATAAAAAAAAAAAAAAAAAAAGAAAAGCAAGCATTCTGTTCTCAAAAATTGCTAAGACGTAATTGTTTACAATACAAAATAATGTGAAGTAGCCTCAACTTATCATTTCATAATATCTGTATTTCATGTGTTGTACATGGTGAATACACACACGCGCACACACACACACACACACACACACATACACACACACACACACACACACACACACACATATATATAATTTTGTCAGTTAAAGCAAACATTCATTAAAAGATAGATAATATGTTATCTGAATATATATTAATTATTTAAATTCATTTAAAACATACAATGGCTGATATGTTTAATTTGGTAATAATTTTAAATTAATTAAAATCATAAAAGTTAAAGAAAACTGACGAGTTAATTTGAGACATAAAATCACCTAGATAATAAAATAAATTTGTCTAGACGTTAAAAAAGAAAAAAAGTGCTTGACTTTTGAAATTACTTTAAATTTTCATTTTAAAAATAAGTCACCACACAGTAGAAGTGTCAAAACAAAATAAATGTTTGTGTCTTCTCAGACAGAAACATTAGATGCACTACTGTAGGAGAAGTAGACTTTTCATAATGTCAAGATGGGAGCTACTTGTGATTGTCATGTGAGGACATAGGCCATCTCAGGGATCCTATTGTGAGGTATTTCCATCTTTATGGGGAAACAGACTTTGCAAGCCATGGATACAACTTGATTGAGCAACTCTTATGACACATCACAAAGTATGGCATCAAACAACACGCACCTTAAAAAAAAATCTCAGGCAGTCTCATTGTATACACAGAGACTCTCCTAAACCTCTCGTTTTTGTTGCACTGAGGACTTGGAAATCATCTTATTTATAGTTCTAAGACTATAAAACAATGCTTTGTTGATTCAGATAAAATCAATATCCTTAAAATTTTGAAAGGGGAAAATTGGGTTTGTAGACAAGCAAGAGCAGTCATTTCAAGTAGCAATTGTCACAAAGTCTAGAGATCCGTGTTGTCACATTCAGCTAGGTAGTGTTACTATTAGTATTAGAATGAGTATTAGTATTAGTAGTGTCTTCTGAGGGGATGAAGTAGAGAGCATCTTTTAATTCCTACCGTGAACAAAAGAAGCATATAACCTCAGGAGAATTCTGATTATGATTATTCTCGGTAATTTCAGCATGTATTACTTTGTTTCTCAAAATACTAATCCAACTAAGCTCCTCTTAACTGTGTCTTCAGAATCACAGCACTAAAAGCTCTAACCTGAGGCAGTATACAGATAAACTCATTACTGCTAGTAGATACAGACATAAGGCCTGGCCTTTATTTAGCTAATCTGAGAGTGAGTCCAGCAAGACACCATCTGGAGCTTGGGTAAATCCATAAACATAATACTACTCTAAGATTTAATTATTCTCAATTTCACCCCTAGCTCTCCATTTTCATTGTTGCCTTCATAGGACTCAGTTTGAATGTTTTCTTGTGTTTATACAGATTACTACAAATTGTGAATATTTTTAGTTGAATTGTAGACAGGAAGAAAGAAAAGACCTTGTGTTGCTAGGGAGACCTGACTTGGGAGATTTAGTGACAACGTCAGATGGTGCTGTACAGCAAAGGCTGTCAGGATAAGCACAGAGAAAGAGAGCCTGCTGATGTAAAGAATGAATTTAGAATGTTAGTTATTGATTCTACAGTGATCCTTATAAAAGAAGTAATGCAGCCTCTGCCTTTTTCTAAGAAAGAATTACGGTACAAGAATAAAGAAAGCCTCCAGAAATTATACCATTGAAAGGCAGAATAAATGGAATCTCAATTCCATCTGAGACTTTGTAGAAAGAACAAGGCTACTGAGTGGATCTGAGTTTTGTCAAATTCAGATTCCATTAGTACATGTTGAAAGGGTAGTGATAGCTGAATAGATGTCACAATTTATCTTTGTACTTTCAAATTACAATTAAACATGAGTGAATTAAATTGTAAATGGTACAACAGAAAATATGTGAAAATATATGCTATAAATATGGTACTGAAAAGTGTATAAAATCCTATTAAAATAGAAAACCCTTACTGTAGAAGAATGTTGATCGCTATTTACAGAGAACAAAGAAATTATGATTTTGTATGTACTTAAAATGATTTATTCATATATACAATATAAGAAGAGCTTCAATGAGATAAAGAACACTCTGCAAAGAATGGAAATTAGGCAAATGCTAAGTAATCAGAGGACATAGTAAGTCAGACTATCTTGGATACTTTATAAAATTTTAGTTTACTTACAACACAAGAGAGAGCTGGAAGTATAGCCAGGTGGCAGTGTGCTTCCTTATTATGCACAAGACTTTAGATTGAATGGAAGTTTTTAGGGGGAATTTGAGCAATTGAAAGGCATGACTTGACTCATAACCTTAAATGATAACTGTTGCTGTGACGTAGTGACTCTATTGAGAGTAAAGGTAAACGCTGAAAGACAGATGTGATGCCTGTACAACCTCAAGTGCGGCTTAGCAGAGGGGGTAGGTCAAGCAGGAACTACAGGAGAATCTCGGTATAACATTAAATGGAATTAATAATTGACCTGATAGACTTTTTGTGAAGTATGATCAAACAAAACCACCTTATCAAACTCGTTGCCAGGTCAGATAATCACTGGCAACCTAATTTAACCCTAAAGTGATCTCATTATTTCAAAATGATCTACTTAATGCACACTTTCCACATTTAATTTTGGCAGAACAGCCAACGTAATCTTTCTAAAACAAGAAACACAATATTTGATATTTAATAAATCATTACATTATTTCCAACCTTGCTTAAAAAATATATCACAGGTCTACAATGGTCTGCTAGTTGTCTAGATTAGTAATTCTGTTTCATGGTGCAGATTTGTGTTAATGATGATATTCTATTAGTTTCTATACAGGGTTTTTTTTTCAAGAACATTATTTCCTTAATTTTTTTTTCGTCTTTGGAGAAAACTCTTCCTCATTCTGTCTTAACTCCTTTTAGACAACTGGTTTTGTTGTTGTTGTTTTGTTTTTATTTTGACTTACCTCTAATTGTTGAAATAACTCTTTCCTCCTTACAGAAACTTTCCTTAATCTCCTCTTTGATTTTCTATCCCAAGTATATCTTATCTTCATTTTGTCTGGAATGTGTTAGATTTTAACATGCTATACTATTTTTATTGTTAGTGTGTATAATATCTTTTATGGATCCTTGTCATGAATTAATTATTAAGAAGATTGTCTCACTTTTTAAAACTGTTGCAAGCTGTATAAATATTGGGTGAGAAATGTAATACCAGATGACTTTTTTTCCTGTATAAGTAACTCAGTGAAAACTGTCAAGGTTTCTTGGAGACACTGAAAGAAGGAATGTTTGAAAGTGGTGAAATAAATGACTCAAAGTCAAATCTTTGGTCCAAGCTGGCAGCCTCATTTCTGCTTGAGGTGGCTCCCTAGATAGCTCTCTTTAGATAGCTCTTGGCTCTTTAGCCTGCTCAAGATAGGTTTTCAGACTCTCTATCTCTGTCTCTGTCTCTCCCTCTCTCTTTTCTGCTCTGCTCTGCTCTAGACAGCCTTTTCTTTCTATCCTAAAAACTCTATGGTTGAGAAAGCTAGCTTTCTGCTTGAGACAAGTCTCTCTGCTAGTAAAAATTCTAAATGCTCTCTGGATAGCTCATGGATTTTCTGACCAAATTCAAAAAAGCTGTTATTAAAAAATTCTTGGATCTTCCAAACAAGTCAGAAATCCTGTTAGAAAATTTCTAAAAGTATTATTGGGTTTTCCAATCAAAACCAGAATGCCAGAAAAAAAAAAAAAAAATCTAAAAGAGCTGTGTTCGTTCTTTAGTCTTCTCTGGATAACTGCTAGTAAACATTATAGAAGAACCGTGTCAGCTCTCTAAGTAATTCTTGGGATTTCTGACAAAGGCCAGAAATACTGTTAGCAAAAAATTGAAGAGCTATGTTTGCTCTCCAGCAATCTCCAGGCAGCTCAGCTCTTACTAGGAAACATTCTAAAGAAGAACTACTACTGCTTTCTGCTAGCTCATCTCACACAGACCAAGAGCCCAGTTTTTAATTTACATATAAATTCAGTTATTTATTTCTCATTCCCTCTTGACCATCCCAAGAATCAGCATTCCATGATCTTAGCCCCTTTACTCCTAGAAGGAAACAATAAGCCCAAGCAAGGTCAGTAGGACAGCTGGGTGAGACCCAGCCCTGGAATTACCATTTCAACCATGCCTGAAACTATATTCACTCTATTCCAGGCTGACCTTGAACTCAAGAATCTCCTGGCATTTTTATCTGCCTATCTTTCTATCTTTCTGACAACGAAGCTCATAGTGGCTGCCTCTGTTCATTTTGCTGAAGACATAAGTCACACCTTCACCTCCCTGACTCTTGCTGTCTCTGGTTATCATGGAATCATTAACCTTTACAGGGAGGACATTCTTGAAGGGACATGAAAATATGTACAGTATTATACAAACAAGTCTTATGCTCATAGCAGCCATGAACACTCATGGAGGCCCATACCATGTTGACGGAAGGTGGTTAGTGCTTATAGGGCAAAGCATAATCCCCAAGAGTATGCCCTTAGTACTAATTTCTCCACAATTCCCTACTTTCTACTTCTACCACAGAACCAATACCACCATGCTTTGAATCCATCAAGATATTAATTAACTGAACAGATCAGTGACCTCCCCACCAATCTGTTAAGAATGTCTTCCCATGTATACTCTTTACTATTCCTCTCAATATTTCTTAACCAAATGTAGTGATAGTCATGACTCTATGTTATAAGTATTCCCCTTTACAAATTGACACAAAATTCATTTTCTGAGACTTTAAAATAAAATGCCTGGTCTCACAAAAGCTCAAGCTCACTGCATAATGAAACATTCAATACATACATATGAATGAATCGCAGTAGTCTTACCAGTTTTAACATTCTTTGAAGTCCTAATTCAAAACATTCTCTGAGGCTAATGACAAACTATTAGCTATGAAATTATATCAAGAATAAATAAAATTAAAGGTTTTCAATATAGTGTACCATGTAGCAGATATATCTTTTCTGAAAGGACTAAATGGAAATACAGTAAGCAAGGACTAGAGGAAAACAATAGGACAATTTTAAATTGTGTAACTATTGCATACAATCTTGTATGATGATGTGAGTTCCATAAGGTATGTACAGCCTTGGACCTGTTTTCTTTTAGTTATAGCACACATGGTTTCTTTTTTAAACTATATTCACTTATTCCCTACAGCTTTATTTGAGAGACATTCCACATTTTCGACACCTTCAACACACAGAGGTCTCCACTGCAGCTTACCCGTCACCCTTAAAGCTTTACCCATTTTACAAAGGGGGAACTTTGCAGACAATCCCATGTTGCTATATATTATATACTCCTCTAAGTCATCCTCTGAAACTCCAGTAGATGCTTCCATAGGCCTGAAAGATTCTGGGAGAGCTACTGGTCCTTAGTCTTATTTAGAAGTCAGAGGTAACTTATTCTATTATGAATGAAGGAATCAGAAGCATCGACAGAGTAGGTGAACTCACCAGGGATAGTGAAGAAGAATAAAGCATTAGACTGAGAAGATGTTCTTCTCTCATCATGTGTCATATGTGAAATGCTACCAGAAAGTGCTGCTCACATTAAGTCTGGGTCCTGTCAGATCGATTAAGGCAATCAAGATAATTTCCACCAATGTATATGTAATAAAGCTAGCAATGACAGGCAGGCATTCAGTTCTAAAACTGAAATTTGTCTAACAGCCATGAGCTTTTCCTTTTCTTGATCAACACAGGAAAACTTCATTTAAACACTTCAGGTGACAAATTTTGTTTTTACACCAAAAATTTTTATAACATTTTAAGGCAATCACAGGTTAGCACTATGTAATGAATTGTTTTAGCAAGGGTGAGCATGAGCTCTGAATCCTACTCCAGGATTCTTTGAGCAAGTAACAGTTTCATGATTCAACAGTTAATAGGTTATTTTTTAAAAGGTGAACAAATTATACACAATAAAAAATATTCCATCCCTACATGTATGTTGTATCAAAATAACAATATTGGGTGCAGTAACAATATTAGGCCCAATAACAATATTGGGTAAAATGGGAATCTCTATTTACAATTTTGTAATCCACAACCATTTTTCTTTTCTTTTTTATTTTCTTTTTAAATTCAATTTTAATTTTGATTTAGCCTTATTCATTATTGCTGTCAATATGATGAGCTTTTAGCAATGTCAAAATTCACAATGGACTCTAAAGGATTAGACTTCTGGCCCAACCCAAAGCCAAGGGGAAACATGGACATTCTGTGACCTGCTATTGGAGCTCGCAGGGACTACGAAACTACAGGCAAGCCAAAATATACCAAGTCTCTTCCATTGGTACACAGATCTCCTAGGGACTAAACAACAAACCAAAGAATATATACGGAGGGATCCATGGCTCCAGATACATATGTAGCAGAGGATGGCTTTATTTGACATCAGTGAGAGGGGAGGCCCTTGGTCCAGTGAAGGCTTGATGCTGCAACATAGGGGATGCTAGAACAGTGAGGCAGAAATGGGGAGATGGGTGGAGGAGCACCCTCATAGAGGCAAATGGGGAGGAGGGAGAGGGGGATGGGATGGAGGATTTGTGGAGGGGTAATCAGTAGGGGGGATATATATCTCTATTCTATCTCTACATCTCTATCTCTATATCACACATCTCTATTTTTATCTCTTTCACTTTCACTTTCTCTATCTCTATCTCTCTCTATCTCTGTCTCTGTCTCTGTCTCTATCTCTGTCTCTATCTCTACCTCTACTTCTATCTCTATCTACCAAGACTTCACCAAGCATAGCTGAAACCTCTCAGGTCTGGTATTCTCTACTGCCATACATTTCTCTGTAGAAGATAAATATACACAGTATACACTGGGGAAATAATAGTTCACAACTAGGATAAATTTAATTATTTAACCCATACTGCCATATCATTATTTATTCTTTCAAACCTTTGATAAACTGTTGCTCAGACTTTAGAGCCTTTCAGAGCTCACTAATACCATTTAACTCTCTATTAAGAATTTTCAAACAAGAACACTGATAGGACACAAATACTGCCACATTTGCTTTTCTTTTATGTGACTACAATAGGTCCTGTGGTCTATTCCCCACCCTTTCATATCTACTCTTTAGCACTTTAGCACATTATAAACTGGATTTATATTCTTCTCTAAAAACCAATCACATCTTCCACAACCTATTCTACCTTGCAAACTTCATGTCCAATCACAAGGCCTACAAAAGGTACAAAACCCAAAATAAATCCCAATGTCCAGGCTAAATTACTTTTCTTTCTTCCCTTTCATCTGAACACATTTCCATTCCCCAACTAGGCAACAAACATCACTATACTCATGCTCCATTTCTGTAGTGAATCTTGTCCTTACTCCATTATTGTCTGTATCCTGATTCATGTGAAGATTTTACTCCCTAATAATCAAACATCCTTAGTGGCTTGCAAGAGCAAGTGCATCAGGGAATGTTTTCCTTTCAATTAACTCAGATTATTCAACCATGTCTCAAGGATTTTCATTACTCTTTCTCCTTGCTCAGCACACAGACTGACCCCCATATACCCCAAGTTCCTAGAGGCTCATCAGCCATGCTTTGAGGGATATTTCATTTATTATTTAAAAACATTATTAAGTCCAAGTAGTTCAGAGGCAGAGTTGCCCTAATTTTCATAGATTGCAAACGTGAGTCATTAATAATTCTGCAGTCTGCATACTGAATTATGGAATCTCCCTTTCTTTGTGTTAAAGTATGGAACTGAGTGATAACTTATGTTAATTTGCTCTCATTCATTCCACTCTCCATATTCAATTCTATCCATGGTCTTCAAATTGTGGAATCTGATTGTCCTGGATAGATTTATGTTAACTTGAACAAAACTGTTGTAACCTGAGAGGAGAAACCTTGACTGGGAAATTGCCTCTATAAAATCAGCCTGGGGCAATCCTATTAAGCATTTTCTTAATTACTGATGGATGGGGAAGGGCCAGTCCATTGTGGGGGACACCATCCGTGGACTTGTGATCGATCCTGGGTTCTGTAATACAGCAGGTTGAGCAAGTCATTTTGAGTAAGCCAATAAGCGTTATCCCTCGATTGCCTCTGTACCAGTGCCTACCTTTAGGTTCCTGCCCTGTCTGGGTTTGTGTCCTAGGTTTCTTCTCTGATAGACTACTATGTGGAAGTGTAAGCAAAATGAACCTTTTCCTCCCCAACTAGAGGTTTGGTCATTGTGGGGTTTTGTTTTTGGTGGTTTTTTTTTTTTTTTTTTACAGTAATAGAATCTCTAACTAAAATAAGTTATTACCAGTGTAATGGGTATTGCTGAGGTAGACTTGACCATTTTTTTGGGAGGACTATGGAAAAACACTGAAACTCTCATCTCCCCAACAACTGTTTAATGACCACAGTGAAGTACCTAGGATATCTTTTAACTCTGATGAATTCTCTCTCTATTATAATTTTCCTGATTATTTGAGTCCTGAGAACTTTCCTTTTCCTCCACAGGTGGAAAAGTATCCATACAGAAGATGCCTACTATATAGAAAGCTATTGCCTTGTCTAGATGGAACAATTACAAATTAAAACCAGAGAAAGTACGTCCAAGAAACAACTCAAACAGAATAAATAACAATTTGAAGTCATAAATTGAGAACACCAGGCAATAGCTACCCTCAGTTCTATCAGAGAAAATCACCAACTCGCAACAACAACTGAGACACTTAAACCCATTAGACTTTTTAGGGCTTTCTTAATTCTTTAAATCCAATGAAATTTTCTTAACGTTATACTTCTAGGATTATGAGGTAAGGTATACCTCCAAATTCTTAATAAGAGTACATTTGCATATCTGTTGTTTTATTTTTAAGTGTTTTTTCTCATAATTTCATGCATACTGGAATAGCCCATCCATGAGGAAGTTTCCTTAAGACTCACAAAATAAATAATTTTTTAAGACTTACGAAATACCTCACAAGTCTCCTGAAGCTCCTGAAACTTAAAAGAATCAGAATGCCTTTACCCAAGTTCATATAATCATCAAATATTGTTCATGTAAGTAACACTTCACTGATACTCCTGTAAGTAGCATTAATAAAATCACTGATTATTTAAGCTAGATTTAAATAAATTACTTCCACTACATGTATCCTAGCTGGGATGAAGAAATATTTGGTCATTTCTCTTCAGGAAAGATTCCATAGAAATTGTGTACACAACGCATATAATAGCATATAAGATCTAATTGACATAATATGCATCTCTGCATGTGTAGTGAAATAGAAATGCTGTAGCATATTTTTATATGTATGTACTGATTAGCTCACTCTATTATTACAATAACAATAAAAGTCAGAGTAAATATTCTAAGTTATCTCACAAAATGAACTCATCTTACCTCTGATCTGATAATATAAGTAGTGGAATCAAAGCCTCCAAAGAACTAAAATTCCAACACAAGCTAATATTCTCCTTCTTCCTAGATATTTAGAACAGCCACTAAAATTTAGAAAATTTGACTTTTAGAGAATTTTTTTTGTCCAGCTTCCTCTCTCAAATTAATGATGAGACTTGAAGTACTTCTAGAATAGATAAAAAGTTGGCATCTATAGTTACATGTTTTGGAATTAAACCTGATTCTTCTAGTTATATGCTCTATGCCTTCATGGTGTGCAATTATTTTATATCCTAAAATTATTGCAATACAAACACTTATTTGAGTATCATTAAGAATGGTACTTCACATCATAGAGAAACCAAAACAAACATCCTCAGTACCTTACCAATATCTCATAGATGATAGCTATTATTATTCAGTAATCATCTCTACTGCTTTTATATAGCTACATAGATTACTTTGTAGATTTTTCAAAGAGTGAGGTGGAGATGTTTATTGCTTCTGCACTTCCACAATTATTTCTTTAACAAAATATGTGACTCCCCTACACACACAAACGCACAACTAGCATATTATTACAGTAATAGAGGTTTTAAACAAACAGACAAACAGGGAAATTCAGGAATGAGATTTTATTCTAAGCAAAATTATTCATTAAAAATGTGTAAGAGTAATGTGTGGAAGAACAGAACTTGAGGCCTACACGGAGGGACTGGAGGGAGAGAAATGAAGTGAGGGTAAAATATAATTATATTTTCCTTTTGAAAAATTAAAACTCTTTAATTAAGAATTAAGAATTGCATCTGTTCCTTACAATTCTGAAGCTTTGTCTTTTCAGATGAAAATATTCAGCTAATATTTCCAGAACACTTTTTTATGAAATACTCTTTGTTATCATGAAAGAATTTAAGTTTGTAAATAAGCACAAGAATGTTAGGAATTTTTTTAAAAAACTTCAAAATTTCTTTAAGATACTAAAATCTTCTTAACATAGAGAATCCAGAGTTCAGCTAGAACAAGTCATGACTGGGAATTAGTTGATGGCTTTTGAGTCTGGACCCTCTGCAACTGCCCACAAGCAATTTAATCCCTCCTATCCCAGGGGACTGCCTTTGACACCATTGATCCCCTGGTATAGTCATTTTCTTTTTCTCCTTTTTAACTCTTGAAGACTAGACTCCACTTTGTCCAGATCTGCTTACTTTAAATCTCTCCTAATCTCCCACGGGTCTCCACACTCTTCCAGAAATGGCTTTCTTGCTGGTGACCATTAACCCCTTATAACCACTTCAAATGTCTACATAGTCCCTTTCTCTCACTTCTTTGGTTATAGTCACATCCATCTAGTGTTACCTTGTTGTATTACCTTTGACATTTTATACATCTTCAAATCTCACTTCTCAGATTGGTTATAACCTATCTATGGGCTCCTAAATCCTTCTATTCTAGTTTGCTTACTTTTGGCTGTAATTCTAGCACAGAATAAAAGTATCTGTAGGGGGAAATGTTCTGTTTTGTTGATAAGTTGCAGTATATTGTTGAGGAAAACTAACAGACAAACTCAGGGCAGGGATGTAGCTGCAAGAAAAGAATCAGAGGCCGTAGATGAATTCTACTTCAGAGTCTTTTCTCCGTAAGATTTTCTCAGCTGCCTTATATAACCCAGGACCACTTGACCAGGAATGGCACTGCTGACCATGAATATGCCTTGTTTTATCAATTAGAAATAATGAAAATGTCCCACACCCATTCATGCCCAAAGGCTAATCTAATGGGTGCAGTTCCTCAAGTGAGGTACTTTTTTTCTCCTGATGTGTCTAGTTGACAATCAATAATAGAAATCATTACTTCTTTTCTTTGAGAATAATAAAGGCTTTCCTGAGAAGCTAGAGTTCTAGAAAACCAAGCAATTACCACAGCTACAGTCTTGAGAATTTGAAGACTGAAATTCACAGACCACCGAGTGTTTGTGAGACATTGAGTTTATATCCATAGGTGAAATAGTAAGAGGAATCGAGAAACACTGGAGTACCTGCACAGCCAAGGGGTCCAGTGACACAGGACTTCATCGAGCGTGCCAGTCTCCAGCGTTTTGAAGTACTTACAGCAAAAACTGAGAGAAATATGACCAGGACTAGGAGCTGCTCAATCCTTTGATCCCTAACTTGTGTGTACTGGTTTCTCCTCTAAGCTTCTGTCATGTAGTCAGACATTGGCAGCAGGTAGATGTGGTCATTTTGGAGAAAACAGAGAAACAGAAAGTAGAACTATTTTCTGTTATTCATGGTCTCCAAAAAAGACATTTTAAAACTGCTTTTTCAGGTTCTCTGCCTTAGGTGGCCATATTCTGTTGTCATCAGTTATCTGCTGGTTCTTGTGTTCCTTTCCTCATTTACTTTGACTCTGCCTTCCTCTTCGATAGGGCAGGTCAATTGGTATTCCATGAAACAATGGACTAACTTGTAGTTCTTCCCACTGATTTCTCTCAATGTGTTCAAGCTGCTATAACAGAATACCATAAATAAAGTAGCTTAACAACAACAGACTGGGATGTGCTCAATCATAGATCATAGGAAATTCCTTCTCATTGTGCTTTTACAGGAAAAGTACTCCTTTACCTCCTCACAGAGGGAAAACACAACAATTCTTTACTATTTATGACTTTTGTGTGTCTCTGACTATTTTTGTGTGTACCTACATGTGTTCATGCATCTCAGGGACAGAGATCTCAGTTGTCTTCCTCAATAACTCTCTACCATCCTCTTTTGTTTCTTTGACCAGATTTCTCATTGAATCTGTACTTACAGACTTGGCTTGACCGGCTAGCCAGAGAACTCCATGGATCTTCCTGCCTCAATCACCCTTTTGCCACTGGCGCTGGGATCGTAGTAATATGCTATTTTACCCAGGTGTTCCATGGTATATGGGATCTGAACTGTGGTCTCACGACTGAGTAGCAAATCATACAAAGTAAGCTGTTTCTCCAGGTCCTGCATGAAGTTTAAAAGAAGGAGGAGGAGGAGAAGGAGGAGGAGGAGGAGGAGGAGGAGGAGGAGGAGGAGGAGGAGGAGGAGGAGGAGGAGAATTAACAAAAGGGGAAACAGAGCAATTAACTACAGTTGTGAGGAAATAGTCTATATTTGTCATGTGGTGGAAAATAAGCATTTCATGTGTTTGTCAAAATTCACGTAACAGAAAAAGCAAATCCCAATAATATTTACTATGATATTTGGTTACTTTTAATGGCATAACATAGTCCAATCAGGTTATAGGTAACTTTAACCATCGATCTCCACATTAAAAATTCATGATAGTAAATCTTCTAATATTTACTATTTATGTCACATTATCTGTCAGGAACATGAATTCAAGGTAGTCATATTTGAAATACTGTAGTATAAGAAAAAGTTTGAGATATCATTTACAAGCTGCATCATGTAGGATTGCTGGCCCTGTGTCTTCACCTGGGCAGCATGAGAGAGCTGACCATGGTGGTATGGGCATGAAAGAGATGGCCCCAGGGTGTGAGAGCAGGAGAGCTGGTTCCACCCCTTACCTGCTGCTGCAGGCAGGAGGGCTGACTCCACCCCTCACCTGGGCATAGCAGAAAAACTAGTGGAGGAGATCTGGTAGATTGACCAAACCCCCTACCATCAAGGCCAAAATCCAGGAATTTTGAGTTGGCCCATCTGAACATCAGTTTTATCTATTAAGGGCTGGAACACGTGAAGGGTCGGATCCTGCAGAACCAAAGCTGCAAGAATCTCCACGACACAGAGCAACAAGTGGATATCCAAGAGGAGTCCCAGTGAGGATCCAGTATTGATGGTGTAGCGGAGGCCAGAAGCTTCAAACCAGACCAAAGACTTATGGCAATAAACAATCTGAAGTAAAGAGGTTTGGGCATATATTGTGCCACACACCATGTCACCACAGCGTCCACTGTGAGGTTTTTCGTTGTTTGATTTTAATTTTTGCTTTTCTGCATCTGTTTGTTTGTTTGTTTGTTTTTGTGGGGGAAATTGCAAAGGCAGAGGGTAGATATGGAGGGA
The DNA here is from genome assembly GCA_028551405.1 of Uromys caudimaculatus. Taxonomy (NCBI): domain Eukaryota; kingdom Metazoa; phylum Chordata; class Mammalia; order Rodentia; family Muridae; genus Uromys; species Uromys caudimaculatus. The sequence goes on from CM052709.1 coordinate 13,969,631, forward strand.
CAGGGAGATGAAGTGCATGATGTGAAATTGACAACAAATCAATAAAAAGTATAAAAAAGTAAAAATAATAATCAAAAGAGAAACTTGTTGGAAGAAGAAATGAAATGAACATGTTTGAGTAGTTGTTTGTTATGACTACCGTTATCATTTTGACATGTTGTACCACCTTATCTTCATGGGAAGCATACATAATATTCTGTGGTTTAAACCATAAGCACTGACTAGGCAATCCTATAAGATTTACAGTAAGGGTTGTGCTTCATGGTACTGGAGAAAAAGCTATAAAAGTTTTAATGACACATGTCAAGCTCATTCCAGTATTGTTTTTTTTAACTTTTCTTGGGGAGAACCATTGTTCACATATCCATATGGACACCAATGATATACCAAAGAAGGATTTCCCAAAAATCTTTCTTACAGAATATACATGAGGTGTTACTTCTAGTATAGATTATTCCCAAAGAGCTGGTTCACGGAAAAGTCTCCATAAACATGGATAGTACCTCTGAGGAAGTTGAATCATGGAGTTTGGCTGTTAATTAATGTTTTATTTTTTTTTGTACTATTGAGCATCTGCAAAGATAACTTGCAACTCACTGAAGGAAAGGGTAGCTGAGATTTACTGGGGAGGATGCCTGCACTCAGTATATTTTTTTACAGGAAGTGATATATAATTGTTTTTTGTTGCTTAAAATGTTAATAACTGTTTATTATCTTAGGTATATGGTTGTATCTAAGTTATAACAGACAGATTTTTCAATGACTAAGGTGAGTCTGACATTGAAAATAAACATTATTCCTTTAAATATTGCATTGACTTTTGTGCATAGCAAAGAAAATGAGTAATGAACCTGCAACATTAAAATGTAATTTTTAACAATCTTTATATGCGTATGAAACACATATGAATGACAATAATAAAAACTAATGAATAGAACAATGATGAATATTTTTGATTTATAATTCATCTGTCCTATGATATGCGAATTTCAACTAACCTGTTTAAATGTATTTATTATTATTTTGAGCCAAATGCTAAAATAAGTGTTATTTGAATCTTTTATGGAAAACTATGACTCAATTTCTTACTTATGGAAATAGTAAAATCACGTTCAGGAATTTTTCTCATAGAAAGAGAAACAGACATTTCTGTAAGAATGTGAATTAAGCAAACAGATGAATGAGAATTTCCAAGTAACATCACCTAGTAATTTAAAACAGTAAACAATTGATAATTGAAAGTTCCTTCCCAGGATTTTAGTTTTTTATAACTTTTACTTATGCACCTGAAGAGGTGTGGTTAGTAATCATATCATAGAACTAAACTTCAGCACAAGAACCATTTCAACAAAAAAGCTGTCAATCACCATTAACCTTAGAGGCAGGACGTCCTTTACTCAGAGTCCTCAATGTTTGTTCGGGATTTCTTTCCAAAATCTGTTGATGCTCATAACACAATTGGATTTGCATGTAACTTATAGGCAATCTTCTGTAAAGTTACTTACACTACACTCTTAGTTACTTACACTACAATGGATGTTTTGATAGGGAAGCCAGCTGATGTTTCAGGAATGAATAAGAACTCAAGAAAAGCAAGACCTCAATATGTTTTACTAAAAGCAGAATTAATTTTGCACATGCTTGTGTATAAACACACACACACACACACACACACACACACACACACACACACACAAATAAAAACACACATCAAAGAACACAAAGAGATGAACTTTTCAGATGAGACAATTATCTGAGTTTGTTCATCAAAGCCAAAATTTTTAGGTTTTAGTGTGTGATGGATTTCCTTCTTCCCTTGCTGCTTCGGATGGCCAGAGAAGACTGGATAATATGGACCAAGAAAGGGAAGCTGATTATTGCCCAGCACGAAAGCCTCCTCCTTACAACCCACCACCACTCCTCAGGGAGAAGAAGCAGGAAGTCAGCTACATTAAATGTTTAATTGAAATTTTTTATTAAGCTACCTAGACCATCTTTTTCTTCCTCTCTGCTGCTGAGAAGCTGTCTACTTCCTACGCTTCAAAATATGAATTCCACAAAAATAGTTATTGCACTGGTTGGGAAATAATGACAGAAATGAAGTCAGGATATGTTCACTCCAGATAACTTTTTGGCCAAATATTTTTGAACTATAAAGTTGAATCTGTAAGTTTTATCAAACTCATTATATGAATATTTAGGTGGAAACCATATCTCAGCTACACACTGGTGTAAGCTTATCAGGATAACTCTTCTCTTTAAGGAGCTATTATAATTGTTTTGGCCTTCACATATTGGAGAATTAATATCTTAGCATAATTTCATTGTGGTTATTCAGATACAAAGTTAGAGTTTTCTGTGCACTCTCCCTCCCTGTTTATCCCCACTTACAGCTTTCTAAATTACCAATATTTCCATTTCTGATTTATTGCCTTCTGATATTACAGTTCCAGATTACTTGGGTAGGCAGTGTGCGTTATCCCCATTTCTAACTTCAAATACTAATGAAAGACAATTGTTCACTCACCAAAATAATGAACATTGAGAAGTACAGTAATTAACATGGGACTGCAATGTACACACAGAAAGTCCAACCAGCACACTTGGTATCCAAAATTTATTGTTTATATTTAACCGACCAGGTATCTTGTTTGGTATAAGAACTTTTGTTTCCCAATTTAGCTTTTTAATTCTTTTGCTTATAGAGTTACTGAGAAAATGAATATTATTATTTTGCTGTGAATAATAACTCTCATAATGATATAGGTAGTCATATATAATGTAAGCCCCTTTGTATCTTTACATCTATCAGCAAAGACAAAATTTGTTTTGGATCCAGTCCTTTACTCTGTAGCTGAACTTCCCAACTACCCACAGAATATCAACAAGTTGGGTTTGACTTAAGTAGTCCTGGAAAAATCAATGATTGACTTAAGAGCAATTTATGTCACTGAGGAAAAAAAAAACTTCATTGGATGTAGCACTTTTAAAACATAACTAGGTTGATACAGAAAATATCTTTATTTTGTATTATTCAAAATGTACCCCTGTGAAATAGATAAAATCCAACAAAAGTATATTTAATGCTGGACTGGTATTCAGAGACGCATAACTGGAGACCTTTCTTTTGTTGTTTTATTTGCCACTATCAAGTGTGGCATCACAAATGTTGATATTACAACTCTCAAAGACACTAAGAAAGCATGTCATCAGCTTCCCCCATCCTAATGCCGGGACTCTTTAATACAGTTCTTCATGCTATAGTGGCCTCCAACCATAAAATTATTTTCTTGCTACTTCATAACCATAATTTTATTTTTACAAATCACAATGTAAATAAATTATATGCAGGATAGCAAATATTCCTATTTTTTAAAATTTGAAAACTTAAAAATCAACTGCAAACTTTTCTATTGTAAACCTTTCTTTTTTATTTTATTTTTTTATTTTTGGTACTTTATTTACATTTCCAATGTCTCCTCTTTGGAAATCCCCCTATCCCTTCCCCCTTCCCGCCTCTATGTGGGAATTCCACATCCCACCCACCCGCCCACCCATTCCCATATTCTCACCTTGACATTCCCCTTTACTGGGGCCTCTGACACCCTCAGGCTCAAGGGCCTCTCCTCTCTCCCTGATGGCCAACGAGGCCATCCTCTGCCCCATATGTGGTCCGAACCATGGGTCCATAGATTCTTTGGTTGGTGGTCCTAACTCCAGGATGACCGGGGAGGGGGTCAGGCCCATTGACGCTCTTGCTCCATCCTTGGGGCTACAAACTCCCTCAGCTCCTTCAGACCTTTCTCCAACTCTTCCATCTGGAACCTCACTCTTAGTCCAGTGGTTTCTGTAAAGTGAAACTTGGCCATTCTGAACTTTAGGCTAATATCCACTTATCAGTGAGTACATACCATGTTTGTTCTATTGTGACTGAGTTACCTCGCTCAGGATGATATTTTTCAAGTTCTATCCATTTGCCTGCAAATTTCATTAAGTCATTGCTTTTAATAGCTGAGTAGTACTCCACTGTGTAGATGTACCACATTTTCTTGGTGCTTTAAACCCTTCTAGAATTTAGTCAAGCTGAGAGAACCTAAAAGCCACCTTGCTTACATATTTTAAAAGCAGAATATTGAGGCATTTTTAAAAGTGACCTGATATTTGGGAGGCAATTATCTCACAAGCTCTTAATTTTCAACTAATTCAAATTTTACAAAATATCATAACCACCAAGTCTAGCAACATAAACATGATTTCATCAAAGTATAACATTAAAGAAGTATTTTTTTATTTTTTATAAGCAAGAATAATTTATTTGTGAATCCCTCTGCTATTCATTTTGTGAATCACTTAAGAAAAATATCTATTACTATTCTTTAGTCAATAATTGGCTCATTTCTATATATCAGCTCCAAATAGGCACATAATCAGTAACTCATATTTATATTCTACAGAAATTTTCTCACGTGCAAAAACTAATCTAATGGGCTTCAGGTTTTTAAAGTGAAACTAGCATAACCCAATTAAATCTATGAAGCTTAACTTAAAAAATACTACAGTTTAGAGCAAATGTAAATACTTTGAGAAGTCTGAACTTAAGAGCTGATAATAGTGAAACAAATGTATATATTTATAAATGAAGGTTCTTGTTATTTTTGGCTTTTGCCTCTTTTTTTTTTTTTTTTTTTTTTTTGGTTTCTCGAGACAGGGTTTCTCCGTGTAGCTCTGGCTGTCCTGGATCTCACTCTGTAGACCAGGCTGGCCTCGAACTCAGAAATCTGCCTGCCTCTGATTCCCGAGTGCTGGGATTAAAGGCGTCCACCACCACAGCCCGGCTGGTTCTTGTTATTTTTAATTTTAAAGAAATTATCATTTGATGTGCTTTGCCTGTTTGTATGTTTTGCATCACATGTGTGCTCTGTTCCCACAGAAGCCAGTAGAGTGCATCATAGTCCCAGTAACTTGAGTTACATGTCATTTCTGAGCTGCCATGTGAGGGTTGGAAATCAAACCTGGGCCTTTAGGAAGAGTATAGTCAATGCTTTTAATAACTAAACTGTCTATCCACAGGCTTCCTTTTACTTTGGAGTATTTATCTTATGTTTAATTAAGTGGATATATGTGAGTGTTTGTCTGAGAACATACACATGTGAGTCAAATCTACTCAGAGACCAGACGGTGCTAAAGAATCCCCTGGAGCTGTAAATAGAGAGGGCTTTATGAGCTGTCCAGTGTCTGGGCTGGGAACCAAACTATAGCTCTATTCTTCTTCATAAAATCTACAAATGTTCTTAACTACTGAGACATCTTTCCAGACCCTGATGGGAACTCTTACCCCCCTTTTTTCATTAACTTATTTATTTATGCTCTTTACATCTCAATATCAGCCCCTCCTCCCACTCCCCCTTCATGCAGATCCTCTGCCCATTCTCCCCTTTGCTTCTCTGTGAATTGGGAGGCCCTCCTGGGTATCACCTCACTCTGGCACATCTAGTCACAGAACTAGACTCATCCTCTCCTACTGTGGCCAGACAAGGCTGCCCAGTTAGGGGAATGAGATCCACAGTCAGGCAATAGATTCAGAGATTCAGAGATACCCCCCCCCCCCAAGTTGAGTGAAGTTACCCAGACCCAAAAGGACCTGAATGATATGTACTCACTTATAAGTAGATATTAGCTATAAAAGACAGGATACCCATGCTACAGTCCACAGAACCAACAAGCTAAACAAGAAGGAGGGCCCAAGTGAGGATGCTTGTATCTCAATTAGAAAGGAGAATAAAATAGTCATAGATAGAAAATAGAGAGAATGAACTGGTTGGGAGAGGGGGTGGGGAGGGTAGTCAGGGTGAGGGAGTAAGGATCAGATAAAGACTGAGCAGAGGAGAGAGAACGGAAATGGGCATAGGGTGGGGTGAGGTAGTATCTCTAAACTATGCCAGAGACCTAGGACTAAGGGAGGGCCCAGGGATTTCACCCCCAGGGTAACACCAGTTGAGACTCTTAGCAGTGGGGTTATGGTGCCTTGAAGTAGGTAATGCCGGGAGCCAGGCAAGATTGTCAATGGAGGGTAGGTCTTCTTGATACATTTTGGTTTGCATGAAACATGCAACAAATTTGCAAAAAGATGGCAAATGTTAGTGATGAAATATGTAATAGGAGTGACAGACAACCACTGATATATTCTTCCCCTCCCATTTATATGTAAGGCCTTGTTTAATAGTGATAACAAACAAGTAGCTCAACTTCTTTAATTCATTTTACAGTAAGTTTGGAGGCCATTTAAATATTAGATTACAAAATTTGTAAAGTAAAAATAATTGAAGATTGCCAATCTGCTTGGTTTTACTCAGCGAAGTTCTCAGAACATAGTGAGTTAGAGGACTACGTTGTATTTATAAAGAAGGAAGGCAAATTTATATAATTTTCAGTTTAAACAGGTTTTTTTTTTTATCCCTGTTATAAATTTGGAAATTGAACTGTGCTTATCACTGTCATACAGATGTAATGGAATCCTTCTTCCCCTCCCCAGTGATGTGGGGGATAAATCACTGCAGTTCCTGAGATGTCTGTTAGATAGTAAATCACTGATGTCAGCTGCCAAGGTAACTCACTTAACTCAAGACGGGAAAACTTGGGTTTAGATTCTTTTATGTGTGTGTGGTTTTTTGTTTTTGTTTTGTTTTTCTTTCTTATTTTTTCTTTTCAAGACAGGGTTTCTCTGTGTAGCCCCGGCTGTCCTGGAACTCACTCTATAGACCAGGCTGGCCTTGAACTCAGAAATCTACCTGCCTCTGCCTCCCAAGTGCTGGGATTAAAGGAGTATGCCACCACTGCCCGGCCTTTTGTGTATTTTTTTGTCTCTTTAACTAGTACCAATTCTGGCCAAACTGCCTGCATGTGAAAAATGATGTGCACTGTTTAATGGGTGGGTTTCTTTTGCGGGTACTAAAATTTATTTACCCATCACCACCTAAACTACAACATATAGAAGCACATTATCTGTCTTGAGATTAAAAAC
>CM052709.1:13977151-14012314 GCA_028551405.1 Uromys caudimaculatus
GCTAGGGGCACCAGTAAAAGGGAATGTCAAGGTGGGAATATGGGAATGGGTGGGCGGGTAGGTGGGAGGAGGAATTCCCTCACAGAGGCGGGGAGGGGGAGGGGACACGGGGTTTCTAAAGAAAAGGGGAATCATCGGAAATGTAAATAAAATATCAAATAAATAAATAAATAAATAAATAAATAAATAAATAAATAAACAAACAAAAAAAAAACGTTAGATCCTGAAAAATCACCATGGAACTACAAATTACTAATTCTTTTTTTTTTTTTGGTTTGGTTTGTTTGGTCTAGTGTGTAGAATGACTCTAATATATATATGATAATTTGGTTCGAAATAGTTGATAGAATTCATGTTACATTAAGATAATAAGCATGGATTTTACAGATAAATTTTCACATTGCCTACTTCTTGGGAAAATGCAGAGATTTAAAATTTATTCATATTGCTTAGAATAATTTCATTCCCAGAGGAAAATCATTTACACAATACACTTTCATTATACTTGCTTTACACTGAATCTAAGGAAATAAATCTTTTAATCACTGGTTCTCAACCTTCCTAATGTTGTGACCCTTTAATAAAGTTCCTCATGTTGTAGTAACCCACAACCATGAAATTATTTTCTTGCTCTCCCCAACTCTAATTTTGTTAGTTACAAATCGAAAAGTAAATATCCGCTATGCAGGATATCTGATATGCAATGTCCAAAGGAGTCATGACCCATGTTGAGATTCACTGCTCTTGTGTTTCTACTCACAAGCTATGTATGCATAAAAATATATGGATATACTGTCAGGATGGTTCTCTGAGATCAACTGTTCTTGGATTTCAATTTTGTCAGATATTAAGTTTTAAATAATTATTTTAAAATGTATTATCTTAAATAATAATGAATGGTTATTAATATATCATAATATTATTAATCATTAATCATTAATTACTACTTAATGATTAATGATTAATTGTTAATTAATTATTAATTATTAATGTATTGATATATTGCTCAGCTATTAAGAATTTTTTATATGAATAAAAAGCTTCTTCTCATTGACACTATTAAAACATGGGTATAGCAATCATCTCCTAGTACACTCACATTTGCTCTTCTTTGGTATGTGTCAAAAATTCTGAACATAATTGTTTATCAAGCATTTATTAATATAGTTGAATACAGCTAGCAGTACCAAAGAATAACTATTCCAGATAAAAGTAAACAAATGAAATAATGTTAATAAGGCCATTGCAATAATGGAAAGGCAACATAGTGTTGTCTGAAAAAGAGAAGTAGAAGGATTTCTGTGTGGGGAGATGAACCTTAAGAGTAGCCTGAGAGATGAGTTGGGCCTATTGTGTGATCTTGAAATTGAAAAATGCATGCTTTCCCCAGATTTCAGGCATCTCTGTTACCTGGGAGACCTGGGCATCCACAGGGTACTGTCTTCTGTTACAGTATTTCTTTCATGGCAATGGCTCCCAGGTTTTTAAGATAGTCTTGGAATACAAAGCTGGATGAAAGTTCTCAGGAAAATTTACATCTCAAAGGACCAGAGACAAAATGTACAATTGCAAGTTTTCTAATGTAAACCTTTAAAGAATCAAGAGATTACTGTTTAGAATGTGCTACAAACTCTTCTAGAATTCAGTCAAGCTCAGAGAACCTTAAAGCTAACTTGCTTACAATAGAGCAATAGTGATAAAAATTGCATGGTATTGACACAGAGACAGACACATTGATGAATAGGATAGAATTGAAACCCCAGAAATAAAACCACACAGTAACAGACACTTGAACTTTGACAAAGAAGCCAAAAATATACAATGGTAAAATGAAAGCATCTTCAATAAATGGTGCTGGTCTAACTGGCAATCTGTATGTAGAAAAATGGAAATAGACCAATATTTGTCACCTTGCACAAAGCCCAAGACCACGTGGCTCAAGGACTTCAACGTAAAACTAGAAACACTGAATCTAATAGAAGAGAAAGTGGGAAAAGCCTCGAACTCATTGGCACAGGGGAAAATTTTATAAACAGAACTCCAAGGGCTCAGGCTCTAAGATCAAGAATTGATAAATGGTATTTCATGAAACTGGAAAGCTTCTGTAAGGCAAAGACATCGTCAATAGGACAAATTGGTAACCTAAAGATTGGAAAAAAAGAACTCAAGAAGCTAACCACCAAGAAACCAAACAACCCAATCAAAAAATAGGGTATAGAACTAAACAGAGAATTCACAACAGAGGAATCTTGAATGGCTGAGAAGCACTTAAGGAAGTGTTCTACATCATTAGTGATCAGGGAAATGCAAATCAAAACGACCCTGAGATTCCACCTCACACCAATCAGAAGGCTAAGATAAACTCAGGTCACCACACATGTTGGTGAGGATGTGGAGAAAGAAGAACACTCCTCCATTGTTGGTGTGATTGCAAACTGGTAAAACCACTCTAGAAATCACTTTTGATGTTCCTCAGAAAATTGGAAATAGATCTATCTGATGACCCAGCTATACCACTCTTGGGTATATACCCAAAAGATACCCCACCATGCCACAGGGCCATGTGTTCTACCATGTTTATAGTTGCCTTATTTATGATAGCTAGAAGCTGAAAACAACCCAGATGTCCCACAGCACAATGGATACAGAAGATGTGGCTCATTTATACAATGGAATATTACTCAGCTATTAAGAATGAGGAATTCACGAGTTTTGCAGACAAATGGATGAAACTAGAAAATACCATCCTGAGTGAAAACTGCAGGAACAAAAATGGAGAAGAGTCTGAGGAAAAGGAGATCCAGTGACAAGCCCAAATTGTGATCCAGCTTAGGGAGAGGCCCCAAGGCCTGATATTAGTGATTCTATGGTGTGCTTACAAACAGGGGTCTATTATGACTGCTCTCCAAAAGGCCCAACAAGCAGCTGAAAGAGTCAGATGCTGATATTTATACCCAACTAATGGACAGAAACTCATGACCCCTGTGGTTGAAATTGGGAAAAGCTAGAAGAAGCTGAGGAGGAGGGCAGCCCTGTAGGAGGACCAAGAGTCTCAACTAACCTGGACCCCCAAGATCCATCAGACTCTGGATCACCAACCAGGCAGCATACACCAGCTGTTATGAGGCCCCCAACACATATACAGCAGAGGACTGTGAGGTCTGGGTTCAGTCAGAGAAGATGCACCTAACCCTCAAGAGACTTGGGGCCCCAGGGAGTGAGAGGTGTGGTGGTGTTGGGGTGGGGCCCTCCTCTTGGAGATGGAAGGAGGAGGTGTGGGATGTGGAACAGTCAGAGGGTAGACCAGAAGGGGGATAAAGTCTGGACTGTAAAAAAGATTGAAGAAAAAAAGAGAATATTGAGGCATACTTAAATGTGACCTGACATTCTGGAGACAATTATCTCACAAGCACTGAATTTTTAACAAATTCAAATATTACAAAGTATTATAAGCCACAAAACTATTTTGCCTTCTTTTTCAAATCACTAGAAAATTACTAGACAGATATTTGGTTTTCAGTAAAGTTTTGTTGAAAAAAAGAAATTAATTAGTAATATTTGTTTTGGTATGATAAACAAAAAATTTACAGTTATCAGTTATCAGTTTCATCCCCTGAAATTTTATCACATATATAATATATATATATATATATATTTGTCTCATACATATATATATACATATATTTGTGTGTGTGTGTGTGTGTATATATATATATATATATATATATATAAGAGAGAGAGAGAGAGGAGAGATTACAGAATATATATTACAGCATAGTATACAAAATAGTCAGATAAGGTAAGATTATTTAGAAACGCAGTTGATAGCAAGAAAGGAGAATACAAACAGGGATGAAGTATATTGAAAAATTTGTGGATAATATTAACATCTAATCCTGTTTTACAACCCTAGAGTTTTCCTTGCTGTTTCCCTTTTAATTGTTTATTTCCTCAAAATTCTATTATGTTTATTTATTTTGTCTGACTCTACATGTTTGCGTATCCCTTGGCTTATATGTGTCCCTTAAAGGGTATTTGTGGGTATCTGTTCTCTTCTTCCAAGATGTGGCCCCCTGACCCTCAAGTGTATCTCCAATACAACTTATATCACACTCATTGTTGCCTTTATTTACTCCAATAATACCTACAGCTTTCATACTTATAGGTAAAAACTAAAATACAGAAAAATAAATTCCATGAAATTGCACACACTAAATAATTAATTTTACATTGTGTTCAAATGTGATTCAGTATTCTGTATGATTCCCTTTCCTTCCCCAAATTCTAGCTAAGCCCATGATATATCTTTGCTTTACTCAAAGATCTCTATTGTCTTGAAACACACATAAATCCTTTCCTGCCTCTGGTGGGTCATATAACCAAGTGGTGCTACTAAGAGGGATTATGCTTCAGCTACCTTGCTCTGTGTGAGGGTTATGAGCCTTTCTTGGGGGTTATCTATATATTTTCCTTAGCTGCTCAGCTTCCAACCCCCTCTCTTCAGCATAGCTCCCCCTTTTCCTACACTTTCCCTTTGTTCAACTAATCACAATTTGTAAATATGTAGTTGTTGATTTTTATTTATTTTCTGATGCTTTGTTCTCCAAAATCAGGTACCACATTAACAATTTGGGCCTGTGTTCAGTATTATAGGACTTTAGCAAATGTTTACTAATGGGTGAAATACGACTAATTCAAAGAAAATTCACAAACCATGTATAACTGGATATATCTATACATGCAAACTTTATGTAATGTTTGGAACCTGGATGTCTTCTTTTCTGTTTGGCTACAGCTGATGGGATAGTTTAAGGACAGAGGATGGCAGTGAGCTGTTCACTTGGTTTATTATCACCCACTCTCGGTTTCATTTCCAAAATGGTGGCTTTGCAAGAGGATAATGCAGCCTTCACTCACCTTAGCACAACCTTAGATCTGGGATACTGAGTAGCTTCATGTGATGGACTCCTATCACTGATGCTGTGAAGTACAGGGCAACACTGATCAAGAGCTGCTGTTCTCATCAAGCATTGATTCACAATCCTTGTCTTTTATCTATCAATACTGGCACACGCACTGGTCTTGAGAAGCTGACCTCCAGCCTCATTTATCTGCTGTTTTTTAACCGCTAACTCCAGTTACTTCACTGAACTAACAGCTGTTAGGGTTTTTCCTTTTGTTTCTTCTCTAGACTCAAAAACCAACCAAACAAATAAAACATAAAAAAATATCTTTTTCTTTTTTTTTTTTCTGTACCAACACTGAATCTGATAAATAATTCATTCCGGACAGTAACTCACTGTAGCCCAGGGTTGTTCTATGGATCTTTTTGTTCTCCCCTTTCTAGGGGATTGACAAAAAGCAGATTGGTGCTCATGCTCTTGTTTCCCAGTGGAGAAAACCTTGAACAATAAAAACAGAAAATCAGTCTCGGTTAGCAGCCCCCTGGCTGGACACCTATATGCCTACCTTTTCTTTGTTGTTGCTGCTTATCCCGGATGTTGGTAATGTAAAGATTCTTTCTCTTTCTAGATAATTTGTTTTACAGTCATTGAACAGGTGTCCTGGGATATTCTGATGACAATCAGAGTCTAGATATGGACCTATAAAAATTTTCTGAATTAAATCCAAAGAATGAAAAGCAAAGACAAGGAATAAGTCAGTCTACACAGGTATATTGACAGCATAGTCTAAAAGAATGAGTGCACCTTATTTAATGATAAAGCAGGGGATGGAATAAAATTGAATAAAACAGAAGGGATCAAGTACAATAGTTGTTTTTACCTTACGTCATCATGGCAAGAAGTCTGAAATAATTTTTAACATGAGTTAAAGTTTTGATACTCAGAGTCAAGCAGTAAGTCACACTTTCTGCTTGCCTCTGGCTTGCTAGCTTTGTGTCTTTAACAAAAGTCTTGAGCCCTGTGAGGTCCGAATTGAAATCATGATTCTGTGTTGAAGGGTGAGAAGGAATAGCAGAGTTGTGTCAAAAGGTTACAGCTAACATTATTAATCGAGGGATGAGATACATCAACACAAATGCCCCTGTGATATTTCAGAAAAGGCTTCCAGAAGGAAACATAATGTTGGCAACATTAGGGTGAGGGTCTTAGTTAGGGTTTTACTGCTGTAAAGAGATACCATGACCATATAAGGCCAACATTTAATTGGGGCTGGCTTACAGGTTCAGTTTCAGTCCATTATTATCAAGGTGGGTGTATGACAGTGTCCAGGCAGGCATGGTGCAGGAGAAACTGAGAGATCTGCATCTTGATCTGAATACTGCTAGAAGAAGACTGGGACCAGTCAGCAAGGATGAGGGTCTTAAAGCCCACGACCACAGTAACACATATACCCCAACAAGGCCACACCCCCTAATAGTGCCACTCCCTGGGCCTAGCCTATACTAATGTCTATATTCGTCCAAAACATTGTGTTATTAATACTTGTTTATGCTACTCGTAATTGCTAATATTCTCAACATTATTATTTAATCTGAAGGCTGAGTGAACGCATCTATATTCAAATGAAGTCTTCTTTGAACTGGATACACAAATATTACAATAAATAGATATGACCTCACTGATTCTACATAGGGTACAACTCTACAAACAGCAAGGTCCTAAAAAAAATCCAGAGCTGAAAAGAAAGACTTAGTATACTTTTTACTTCATACAATGTGTTAATTACTATGCCATGAACTTAAGTGTGAGTAGGACAGCTGTAAAAAAATAAAAAAAAAGTATGGCCATAATTATTATATGAGAAATGAGTTACATAAATGCAAATGTTCCTGTGTAAATGACAATACATGTAACATAATCTGAGTTTTTAGAAAATGCTTCAGAAGAAGATTCTATTTGATTAGAATAATAAATAATGATTTGCCAACATAAAGAAAGAAAAGAAGATCCTCCATTGAAGAAACTAATGTAAGCAGATACAATTGATTTTTAAAAATTACCTTCTAGTGCTAGTGTATTTCTATTCATATAGTATATGAATCTTATTACCAGTAGTTTACAATAATGACTGATTTTATTCCCTAAAGGCCCCTATTTTCTAACCACATCACTTGGAGTTTGAATTTCAGAATAGTTATGGGTGTTAGGGCTACACGTTTCCTCTATAGTGGCATAAAGGATGAAATAAATTTCTTTTCTGATGAAGATATTCAATTATATGTAGAACAATTGAATCACAAATAAATTGTTCTTTTGTAAATAGAAGCCTGAACAGCATCGTTGGAAATAGCATTACAGAGCTAACCAAACACAATGTAAGAAATACAAAGGATTTTTCAGAATAAATTATGATGCAAATACTTTGTAAAGATGTCATATATCATCCCAATGTGAATCGTTAGTGATTTAGATACTAGTTATCCTACAAATATAGTGCAGTATAAGTACAGTGAACAGAAATTCAAAAAGTATTCGATTCCCAGCCATTCTTCTTTTAGTAGGAGGCATTAGTGCTCATATGTCTGAAATCAAGAAAAAAGTGAAGACTGGATATATATTTAAAAACCTTTCAGAGATAAAATAAGGCCCACAGAATGGACTGTCACAATAACTTTGCAGAAAGAGAAACGCATTAGACAGGATCAAACATAGAAGGACACAGGGAAAGACACACTTGATCTTCACAAAGAAAGTTGAGAATAGATGCTCAGAAAAAGGAGAGGGAAACTTTGTGAATGACGAGACGAAGAATAAAGGAAACATTAACTTGAAGTTGACATGACGACTGCCAAGTGTACTATAGGACACCCAAAACTACAGAAGCTAAACACTGTACAATAGAGTTTGTGACTGGACAATTAATGCACTTGAAAACTGGTCTCAGTGGCCAGTGGAAGTAGACAACAGATTACAATAAGATATCTGAATAACAAGATTAAGGGAAAGGAGGAGACCGAGAGAAGACACAGTATAAAACTGATTAATTATGGAGCACGAATGAAAATGGCTTTAACAGGAAAAGTGTCAAAGAATCATCTTGAACATGAGAAAAGAATAAGTGTACAGAAATTCTTTATGATGAGGCAACACACAGTCCCATAGAAAACAGAGAAGGCTACATCACAAAAAACCAATGTACTCTCTGGTGTTCTAGAAAGATCTATACATTTTGCTGTTGTTTTGAAAAGTGAAGAACATTATGAGGGTTTCTACATGCTCCCTGTTTAAGTCCATCTTCTCTGCCACATTTATTCTTGCTGGTGGCAACCCTGTGATATAGATCAGTGGACTCTGCTCACATAGGGAGTCACCTGGTATTTCCTAGACACAACCTTTCACTATATTCACTTTGCCTGCACCATTAAATCCTTTTTTTTCCCTCTACTAGACTATTTCTAGGAGTGCTTACGTATTCTCAAACATGCTCCCTATTATGTAGTGTTAGAGGTCTTATCACTTGTAGCTTCTTCTCTGCTTTCCTTTGTTTAAATAAAACTCCAAATTTAGAATATTCTATTGGTTTTTTTTTCTCCTACATTCCATCTTTTTCGACTTCCTGAAATCCACTACTCTCAGGTTTTGCCACTAAGCTTGTAGTGATCTCTATCTTGGGAGGGGGAGGGGACACGGGGTTTCCAAAGAAAAGGGGAATCATCGGAAATGTAAATAAAGTTTCAAAAATAAAAAAATAAAAAAATAAAAAAAAAGGATTATTAATAGCAATTGAAAAACCAAGGAGATCTGAAATCTACAAATGACAGCTTTGAAAGACTCTGAAAGACAGTTTTCAACCTCCCTATTTTCTTCCTTTCTTATTATCTTGTTGTTTTCTATGGATTCTAAAAGTCCCTTACACTGTTTTGGAGTTCACCAGTTCTAGTCTTCTGTTTGATTAGCCTTGCTTTCTGTTATAAATACTTTATCCAATTCTTACTAAGACATTATTAGGTGGGTGACATTGTTGAGATTCTTTCAAGATAGGTACAAGTAATCATAGCAAAAAATAATACAAAAAACTAGTGCCAGAGCTGGGAATCAAATCCTAGGGCTATGTGGTACAGCAAAGATACTTTATCTATTATACTATTAAGATACTATATATTATACTTAGCCAATACTGTAGGTTCAATTATGACTTATATATTTATATTTTTATATACAATTGAAGTATCTATTTCTGCAGGGAACTTCTGATGTCACCATGTATCTGTCACTCAGATATCTATTTTATATCTAATAGATATTGAAAAATTAATATTCTCCAGTGTTATAGAGGTAACAATAATAGCTACTCACAAAGTCCATATTCTGTGATATTCCTTTGATATTTATAGTACAAGGGACCTTTGAAGATACAGCTAAGATAAATTTTCTTGTATGGAGAGACTTCTGAGCTGTACCGGTATATTCAATCTTGTGAGAGTTTGTTTAAGAAGGATACACAAAATCCATGTTGGAAACCAGAATGCCATCGAGCATGTATCAGAAGTTGCCATTTCTGGGAAATTACTATACCACCAATAGATATGGGTGGCCCATAGAAGGAAGAAATTTGAATAGCAGTTTTCCCTAGAACTTATATAGTGCTCTTCACATGAAGTCTTTCTTTTGGAACATGAAATTTCACACCTATAAAATTATATATTTTTATTGTTTAAGCTACAAATTTAATGGTAATTTGTTGTAGCAGCAACATAAGACTTACATAATCAGAATAAGTTCATTACAGTAAACCAATAATTATTCAATTTCCATCATTTTAAAAAATGCAACCACATTCCTTCAGACCATCCTTGAAGAATCACAATTTGATAGTGAGTTAACTTGAAGAATAGGGTTAACACCTTACAGGTCTGATAGCTCATTGTTACTGATAAGTTAATATAATTATAATCCATTAAAACTATTAGTTTACTCCTATAAAGTTGAAGGAGGTGGCCCTTAAAGGAAACCTGACCCCATTGAAAATATATGCAAAAATGGTACATGGAATTGTCATTTTAAGAAACTTAAGTAAAAACTCTTTTCAAGGAGCACCAGAATACATGGTCTTAAAAAAGCAAATAAGCTTTTATAAAATGCTGTTCTGTGTGAACAAGGGGTGCCTCACTTGACACTAGGAAATGGCTTTGTAATTTGATTTAAAATAAGTTGACGATACTCCTTTAAGAAGTAATAGAAGTGCCAGAAAGTCTGGGACAGATAGATATCTGCTGTGGAATAGGTACAACTGTGTAAAACACTTATTTACACATCAAAATGAAACAAGGAAAGGTTATACTATCCCAGCATGCTGTAAGAGGGAAGAATAGGGCTGAAGATAACTTCACAGTTTCAAGCAAAATGTTCTTCAGCCATCTTGCCAGGGTTACCGAGGGAGCTGCTTCATTAAACAAGAAACTCCTTAGAGAAAGGTAAACTGTGCATTGTGTAAAAATGATTTCACAGAAGTATTGTTTTCTACCATAAAACATATCTGTATGGATATTTTGAAGACTTCACAGCAATAGTAAAATCAAAATATCATTTTTTAAATTTTTTCAATGTTGCTATCAAGTTTCTTATACACATATTATATGCAATGACATAATTTTCTATTAAAAAAAAAAGCAGCCTTCCATTACCAGAGAATTAAATAAAATGAAAACAAAATAAGAAACCAAAGAATCCCTTGTTTATTGTGGATATTATTTGCTCTCTACAAAAAAATTATTGTTTAAATTATTTCTTTACTTTACACCCCTATTACACCTTCCACTCCATCCTCTGCCCTCACTCCGTCCCTCTCTCTTCCTTTCTGCTCCCCATCCATCCTTCTTTCCTTTCTTCTAAGAAAAGGGCATGCCTCTCATGGATATCAACCAGTCTTGGAATATCAAGTTGCCAAAAACTATGCTCATCTTCTTTTATTGAGATTAGATAAGGCAGCCAGTTGGGGGAAAGAGATCCTAATGCAGACAATACAGACAGAGACAGCCCCTGCTTCTGCAGTTAAGATTCCCATATGAAGATACAGCTACACAACTGAAACATAGGGGCAGAGGGCCTAGGTTCTTCCCATTCATTCTTCTGGTTGGCAGTTCAGTCTTTAGGAGTCCCCGTGGGCCCAGGTTAGTTGAATCTACAGGTTTTCTTGTGGTGTCCTTGACCCCTCTGGCTCCCTTAGTCCTCCTGCCTCCTCCACATAATTCCCAAGTTTCACTCAATGTTTGCCTGTAAGTCTCTGCATCAGCTTTCAATAGGTGCTGGTGAAACCCTTTGATGACATTTATGTTAAACTACTGCTGCAAGTTTAGCAGAATATTATCAATAGTATCAGGGTTGGGCTCCCTCTCATGGCATGGGTCTCAAGCTAGGTCGGTCATTCATTGGTTCTTCCCTTAAATCCTGTACCAGATTTTACCCTGGCACACCATGTGGATGGGACAAATTGTTGATATGAAGTTCTGTGGCTGGGTTGGTGTCCCCATTCGGCCACTGAAAGTTTTGCCTCATTGCAAGAGATGGAAGTTAAATGTAAGTTACTTAAGGACTTAAATAAGGAGTTCTGAGAGGACCTGTTTAAACCTATCTAGATGATATACTACAAAAGAGTAATCCTGGGGTCCTACATCGGATCACTCAAAAAGAAAGGTCTACTCTACTATGCAGAACCTCAAAGAAGTCAGTCCCAGTGGCACCTGTAAACTCCTTAAAAGTACCAAAGCTAAATCAAAGAAGTGACTTTATTGGGGGAGGGATTTTGGATTCTTGCATGAATACAGTGAGTATCTTTTAATTATGACAATTATCTTCTCTGTCTTTCCTGAAAACATGTCAGGCACAGGGGAGGTTAAATTGTTATTTCCAGAGTCTGTCTGGGGGGACTTCATGTTAGCAGGCCAGACCATTTTCATTTTATATGCTCTTCATTACTAAGAACCTAGGATCAAATTCATTTAATGGGCCTTTATTACACCCAGTGCTTTTTCTGTTTTGCACAGAAAGTCTTCAACACAATTAGTCGAAGTATCTACCCATACCAGTAGAAAAAGGTTTTACTTTTTCCAGTTATATAAATATATTTAAAACCCTTCTCCTGAGTCATTTTTGTCCTTTTATGACAATGTAAGGCAGACAATTGTTACAGAGGTCCTCTATTGACAGATTTCACACTCCTAAACCAATGGGTTATATATATCATCTTTGATAAATTTGATATGATCTATGCCTAATGTAATAAACAATTGTTTTGTTCCTGGTGGCTGTATGCAGTATTAAACATTAATAATTGGAGTTTGTCTAAATATTTGGTGTCTGTATAAATATTTACCTATTTCCTTTCACTAAGGGTCAAAGGATTTAATAGTATCTAGACTCTGCCAATTGGACCCTAGATTATACTGGAGTGCTTATCAGATGTTCCAAGTCCTGCTCAGAACAGATGAACTCACATGAGTGAAGAGTGGGGCAGGGATTTTTTCCAGGGTGTGGTCATTGAGATCAGGACTAGAAGCAAAAGTTTATAGAAAGACCTCTTACTATGAATACTCAAGGCTTTCCTCATCAGGATGGTAAGCAGAAGCATTAAGAGATGGCAATCTTCAAGGTTCTCCTCACATAATTCAAATAGAAGAACCTGATATGTTATCACTATATTATCTGATAGCATAATTTCCCCCCTGAAGTTAAGTATTCCTCTGATATCATGGAGTGTATATATGGTAGAGGACTTTCCAGGCTTCAATTTATGCACATTAGGGGTTAGGAGTTATACTGTTACAGTTGCACTGAGGCATACTGATCAGTACATAACTACAGAATCAATTGCTTTTTTCTCTGCTAACTTATCCTGCAGCCTGAGTTGCTGGTCTCACAAGATGACATGCACAGGCCAGTAGGAGATCCTCACTTTTTTTTTTTTTCATTACAGAAAGAGAAAGCCAGAGTTGAGTTTGTTGGTAGTCCCCAGATATGAGTAAGCAGCTATTTGAATTTCTAGGAAAAATAACAGCTCCATACCAGAAAATCTGGGGATCATTTCTGAGTCTCCTAAGGAAGTTGATAAGGAACATTGTCAGATTTGAAAATATGGAAAATATGGGACTCCTGATCCTCCAGAAGCTCAGTGGCCTTAGAAAAGTTCTCACTTATTTATCAGTCTAAGGGAATAGATAAGTTTGGCATAATTGAAAATGTTCTTGATAGAACTTTAACATATCACTATTAACTACAGTATTAAGATGGGACTTGGTTCCCTTGGATATTCCTTTTCCAGAGTCCTCACAAACAATAATTCATGTACAAATTGAAGTCAGGCTAGATGATGACTTGACCCGGATCTGAAGTCCAGGGTTAAGGCCAATCAATTCAAACAGAAGAGGACTGACCATGGGGTAGAACTGTCTAAATGACTTGCCCTTCTCAATGAGTTAAATCTTTAAGGCAAATAAAGGCTGACTGTCAGGATCTGGGTAATGGGGAGGAAGGTATATCCATGAAAAGATAGCAAGTAGAGTATGAATCACGGGAGTATAGTGTTTGTGTTCCTTAGAGTGAGAGGATAACTGACTTGTAGGAGGTGTTCCATTAACCTCTATTTAGGAATTCTCTTTAGAAATTCCAAAAGAGGTAAGTTCTGGGAACTGAAGTATTCCCTCAAGAGTTCCAGAATTTTTAGAGACAGCATATTAGACTTGAATCGCTTTGTTGTCTCATGTTTGAATGGATACCGTTTTCAGTGGGAGGGAATAGGTTCTTCAAATTGTTAGGCCTGACATAGCAGCTGTGGCTGGGCCTATCACTTTTCCATGTGTCTGTTCTAATCCCCCAGGACTAATTCTACTTGGTACTAGGAGAAAAATATCTCTACTTGTTAGAGAAATGGAACTCATATGGTGTATAAGTGTTGGAAAAGAATACTCTATCCCACTGGAACGCCAGAGTTTGCATAAAATAATTTTGTATACATTGCCCAGGTATCCCTAAGAGTTGCCTGGATCTTGCATGAGGAGAAAGAGTCAATATGGAGAACTGGGTTTTCATTGCCACTAAGAAATTGATCATACTACATCCTACTTGCAAGATGACCTACAGCTTCTCAAGTTGGACTCTTGAGTTAGAAATCTAGAAAGGAGAACGATTTGAGGCACCACCAGTCTGCAGTGAGGAAGAGAAACTCTGGCCTTTGAAGCTCTAGGGACGTGTAGCTCTCAAGTGATTACCTAAGCAATTAAGACATGGTTTTGAGATAGGACATCATAGCTTCGGTAGTCCTCTCCTTTAATGGGTATTTGTTTTGAGAATGTCCTGAAAAATCCACAGAGAAAATATACTTCAGGGTTTCAGACCACTAACCAAAGAATACACATCTATTGACCCATGATTTGGACTACATATGAGGCAGAAGAATCACCTCGATGGCCACTAGGGAGAAAGGAGAGGACTTTGGCCTGAGGGTACTAGTGGCCCCAGTAAAAGGGAATGTCAAGGTGGGAATATGGGAATGGGTGGGCAGGTAGGTGGGAGGAGGAATTCCCTCACAGAGGCGGGGAGGGGGAGGGGACACGGGGTTTCCAAAGAAAAGGGGAATCATCGGAAATGTAAATAAAGTACAAAAAAATATATATACTTCAGGGGACACTTTCAGGACAGCCCCTCCCCTAGTGACTCTTGTGATGCCATTAAATCCTGATGATGATTTTCCTTCTTCACCTTTTCCACGTCTTGGTCATAAGACACTGATGTGGCAATCTGGATGATTGGTCAAAGGTGTTGCCTAGTTCAGCCGCAAGATTTTTTTCAGTTTTCATGTATCTGGAGAAGACTGGGTTAGAAATTTGTCTTTCAAAAGAACCTCCTGTGATGACCTTTGACCTGCTACTGATTACCTCTGGAAGAATGTAATAGCAGACTCATTCTCCTCTGGGAGACCATAACTAGTAGATTATAGTTGAGGGATTTTATTCTTCCTGCTAGGCCCTGCATTATACAATAAAAAAGCTGTTTCTGTGGTATATGACTAATCTGTTCTTCCAAGAAGCTCTCATTAATGGTACTAATTTTAGACCAGTAGAATTCACTACATTGGAGTGCTTGTTGAGGGATTTATGGAAGTCACTGCCAGTAGATATCACCTTTTCCATTATTAAGCCCTCCTTCTCTATTGATGTTGAAGTCTGATCTAATCTAGTATTACTATAATATCTCTCCAAATTTAGTCTTAAAGGCTATTTGGCTGTACAAAATCATGTAAATATTGATCCAGATTTTCAGTAGAGCTCTATAGTTCCTTCTCAAGCAAATATTTTTGAGATTATATATATATATTTGGATTTTCGAGACAGGATTTCTCTGTATAGCCCTGGCTGTCCTAGAACTCACTCTGTAGACCAGGCTGGCCTCAAACTCAGAATTTCACCTGCCTCTGCCTCCCAAGTGCTGGGATTAAAGGCGTGCACCACCACTGCCTGGTTTGAGATTATAATTTAATCAAATAATTTAGCTGCTTTATTTTCTTCCTCCAAACCCTTCAGTGAACTTATCTTTGTGCTCTTTATAATTAACATTTTCCATAATTACACATATGTATGTATGTATGTGTGTGTTTCTTTTTAGTGTTCCTTTATTTAGAGTGCAAGAATACCTTAAAGTCAAAGTTGGTGGCTTCTTTCCATCTTCTAATTTCCTGAATAGGGAGTGTCCTCCATAACTCAGGAAAGGTCAAAAAGCATCTATTTGAATCCTTTGAGGGTGCTAAAATTATAGAAGACTTGTCCTTGAAAGTGGTAAGAAAATGAGGTTAAGGTTGAGAATGAGTGGAGGGAAATAAGAGGCAGAAATACGGGGAGAGGGGAGTGTGTAGGAAGAATTCTCAACTTTTAATCATATAGAATCAGCCAGTATAGCATTACTTTGGACATTTACTGGTAATTTTAGGGTGATGGTGGAAGTAGAAAATTTTGTACATAAGTCACCTCTGATCATTTTCCTTCCCTTATGCAATAAAGATCCATATAGAAGATGGTACCATAATTAAGATTCCCTAGGGATAGTCATTTATAATTGTCCCCCATGATGAGAGTGTTAAGGACATGTTTCTTGGCAGATAAAGATGAGAGTTGACTGTAAGATGTTTGGGGAGTATAATTCCATCCAGATTTATGAGAGGGAAGCTGAGTGATGAGTTCAAATAAATCTTGGAACAGGTTTGTTTTATTTTCAATGAGATGTGGGAAGAAAAAAGATGAAGTTCTAGGCAATGATTTGGCCTTTTCTCTCCCACATTTACTGGCCCATCAAGAAGAGTGACTAGAGCCAATAATAGAAAACACTTAGAGCAGTTTAGTTGGTTTCCATGGAGAAGTTGGAGCAAGCTATGGGCTTCTTCGTAAATACTGATGGCTCTGTTCCTATCATCTACTAATTTCTCATCTTCTAGGCTCTTCTCTGTAGCTTTCTGAGTCTTGGTATCGGGTAATTATTCGTAAATTCCAAGTATCTTTAGAAGTACCATCCATCAAATGTATTATTTGCAATTATATGTTTTGAATGATACTTGTAAATCTTAGATTGGCCAAAAGTCTGCCTCAAAGGGTATTATAACATTTCTCCTATCAATTCAGAGCTTATCTAATAAAAAAAAAAACACAAATAAGTAAGTAAATCAGTCAATAAATAAATAAATGTTTTGGGGTCCAGATGGTCTGCAGGTTCTTTCTCAAGCACAAACACTGATCCAGATGCGGTCCTTTAGGTTTAAAAAAAAAAAAAAAACTAAAGCAGGAGACAAGCCTAGGAGAAATGTCCTCAGGGGGAAAACAGGGCCAAAAGAGTAGGAAAGCGCAAAAGAACTCAGATCATAGGTTCACAAAATACTGTTGATCAAGCTCTACATACAATGCTCTCTCTAGTATCTATCTAATCAATAGATAAACAGAAGTCAAATAATAAACATTGTTCATTTGTGAAGTGAAGCTAGTGTCTTGTGTTTTTGCCTAACATTAACTTCCCTTCCAAGACCCTGTAATGGCTACATTGGTCACGACAATCATGGCCACGGAAGCCATTACTAGCAACAGGTACTGTAGATGGAATAAAAATAAATAAATAAACTATTGTATATTGAGATAGCTTTTCTCTATTTAAATTTCCTAGGTCACACTGTCCAAGAACGGGATATATAAAGAGGAGGTAAAGAAGTGTGAGGGACAAAATGTATGAACAAAAAGAGATAAGAGTTTTGATGTCATAGGGTTTCTCTTGCTGTGATGAAACCCCATGACCACAGGAGCTTGAGGAGGAAGGGGATTCATAGCAGCTTAGAGTTCCACATTACAGTACATGACAGACTGAAGTCAGTACAGGGACTCAAATGGGCAGGAACATGGAGGCAGTCACTGATAGAGAGAGGATATTGAGGAATGCTTCTTACTCCTTTGCTCTGCATAGCTTAATCCTAATGATTCTTACATCATTCAGGAGAAATATCCTGGATTGTTACCACATATAGAGAGCTGGCACATAGCACATCAAGATTCAATCAAGATAATGTACCGCATGCAAATTTGTTTGGGGCATTTTCTCAGAGTCTAGCTTGTGTCAAGTCGACATAAAACTAGCCAGTACAATGGATTCCTTGTCAATTTGACATACAGGCACATCACTATTCAACTACAGTCTTTTCTTCTCATCGCATTAATATATCCCGAGAGGATATAGTAATATAATGAAATAATCTATATCATATCAACTTTTAAACGTTCCAAAATATTTAAAAAGTCAGCAATATAAAAGTTCAGTCTCTTTAAAATACTTAGTCTATTTCAAAGTTACAGGCCCTTTTAAAGTATCCAAAGTGTCTCTGAAATATCCAGTGTCTTTATAGTTCGATTCCTTAAACTGTGTGCTCTTATAAAATCAAATTACACTACATAAGTTCTTTTTCCAAGAGAGAGCAAAGAGGACATACTTACAATCAGATCAAACAAAGCAAAACTAACAGTCTATACTATAAAATGTTTGGTTCTTGATATCTAGATCCCATGTCAGATTGTATATGCTACAAAGAACTTACCACAATACAAAATGTGCCTCACAGGCTTTGGCCAACTCCTCTTCACTCTACAGCATCTGCTGTCCTTGGCATTATTACAGTGGTATTTGATTCCCAAAATGCTGGGGTCTCTGCAAATTAGCTGCACTTTCACCAGAGGCTCCCCCTTAAGGTATTGCTGTCCTGAAACATTGTACTCAGCCTTAGCTACTCTACTTGGCCCTTCCATGCCTTCAGAACCAGTACAACATTGGTGACTCTTAAAACTTCACCTTCCACTGCCAGCAGGAAGTACAATCTAGGCTGCTTCTGAAATTCCCGTTCTCTGTATTACCTCTGAGAAAACACTTCAAAGAAATCCTCACCTCAGTCATGCTGGTCTCTACTTAACCACAGCTGTGTCTTTAACCCCAACTTTCTCTACTTAACCACAGCTGTGTCTTTAAACCCAACTTTCCATTATTTGTGGTTCTATGAAGTAAGAGTTTCACTACAATTGTTCACAACACCAATGGCCCTGGTAGAGTATTTAAGAGATTCTTAAAACTTCATTCTGGAACTTACCAAGCTAGGCCTCTATCATCTGCCCTGGCATTAGTATGCCTGTCTTCCAAGGAATTACAGAACAGCCTGCTGAGCTTTGAGAACAAAAATGGACTTTCCAGCTAAAGTCCATGAATCCTTCCACAATCCTCCCAAAACAAATTGTTGGGTCTGTCACAGCAATATGCCACAACTTGGTGTGATTTCTGTCTTCATTAGGGTTTCAATTGCTGTGGCAAAACATCGTGAATACCATGCAGAAGGGTTACTTTCATCTCATAGCTCTTAGGTCATACTGCATCACTGAGAGAACTCAGGAGAAAAAATACAGAAACCTTCAGGCAAGTACCGAAGCACATGTCATGGAAGAACACAACTAAGTGCTTTGCTCAGACTATCTTTTGGTATAGCACTTGAGGCCAGAAGCCATGGGGTAGCACTTCACACAATGAGCTTGGCTCTCTCAAATCAATTATTGGTCCAAGAAATGCATTATGTCCTTGTTTGCAGGCCAGTTCTAAGGAATCATTTTCTTATTTAAGGTTTCTTTTTCTAAGATGACACTGGCTTATGTCAAGTTCACATAAAAACTGGCCAGCACAGTAGAAAAGCCAAGGAGGGGCAGCCATTAAGGTCTGGTCAAGGTTTTAGGATGCAGAAGTATCAAGTGTGTTCATTTTTTTCATGAATTTTGCCCAGAATTCCATAAAGAAGGTCATCCAAATTTTATGATCACAAAGCAATTTACCTGAAGCTTTAGGATAGGATGAAGCCTTCTCTATTGGGGAGAAGTGACTGGATCCTTACCTGTCTCTTAGCTCGGGAGTGGTGATATAAGCACTCACTCTGGTTTCTTACTATAACAAGTGGGAAATTCATATTTATTTGTAAAAGTTATAATGTTTCCTTGCCTATCAAGTCTTATTAAGCACCTTATTCTCCACATTCTCCCAAAGAAAGTAAAGAGCAACTGATGCGATTCATCTAGAGTAGTTTTGGTCATTGCTTATCTTCACTCCATGAGGACCAGATAATCAAAGTCATTCCAGAATCCTCTCCTGGGATTTCTAGGCAGTAGATATATAAGAAATATTAATCTTATGAAAATGTAAACTGTAAAATTATTAAATGGAAGTCATAGAAGTTAAAATACATTAATAGGGAAGATGAAAATATAATTTAGCTGAAAAGACTCAGTCAGAAAGTTGAAGGGGCCAAGCATTTTACACAAATCACAGATGTCCCCATAGAAGTTGCAGAGATATTGAGATCTGGGATGTTCTTCAAGAGGAACAGCCAAGTCTGTTCTTTGGGTTGAACAGAAATGTTTAAGTCCAGATAAGGTGGGAAATCAAGATGTGGAGAAAGGTAAGGCAGTGCAAGTGGAGATATCTGAAACAAGAGACTATATTAAGCAGACAGCTCTTATCAAATGGTGGAAGACCCTGAGCTGAATGATTTTCAAGTGGTCTCTAAGAAGTATGCTGTACAGCACTTCAAGACCCTCCCCTTTCTTGACTCTCTTTCCTCTTCCCTTATTGGTTCTTATTCTCCCTTGGACAGGTATTTTCTTTCTGTTCTTCATTGTCACGAAGTCTACTGGGAACAAAAGCAGCCCTCTTAAGGAAGTCTCTTCTTGATTTCCCATTTGCCTAATTTTTTCTTCTCTGCTTCTGTACTTGAATTGATGAGTGACAATCTGAAAGCCAATCCCTGATGTACACACACACACACACACACACACACACACACACACACACACACACTCACACATAGATACACACAGAATCACACAAACTCACACACACATAGATGAACACACATACACACACAATCACACACACATACATACATACACACATAGACACACTCACACACATACAGATATACATACACATTCACACACATGCACACAACAGACATTATGAGTTATATTTAAAGGTAATACAAAACTTGTTTACAAGATTTGCTGTTTATTCTTCAACTGTGCTTGCAGAATCTATGGATCATATTAGGCTGCTGAATTTTTTTCCAATAAAATCTCAGAGGTTGTAATTTTCTATTACACAAAGAAGCAAAATAAGGACATGTTTATTTTCAAATGCATGAAGCTGAGCAAAATAGCTCAGTGAAGGAAGCCATTATTAAATGTGGATTAAAAACACTCCACTTTAGCTCTAGGTTTAGAAAAATCATGACAGGAATACCAGAAACAGTTTGTAACATCGTTCTTACAGTGAACAGACAGTTCTGCACAGTGCTGAGTGATAGTAAAGATGTGTGCGGGTTCCATAAATTATAAATCAGATAGCTGAACATACACAGAGAAAATAAGAAATGGAAAAGGATACAGTCCGCAGATTTGAGAAGCCCAAATACCACAAGTAAGTTTGGCTTAGAAAAAAATCTGTCAACTATTTCCTCAAGATGTGTTAACTGAAGGAGAAAACGAAGCCCCAGGGTGTGTGGTATTGTACCATATCAACTGGAGACTTCTAATTGTGGATCCTGAAAAGCCATTCTATCTATCTTTTCAACTCAAAAAAGTTGATGGTTTGTGACCAGAGGGCAACTTGGGCAGAGTTGGAATTGCATTATTGCCTGCCTCCCAGGATTGGACCTCACTGGCTTTGCACTTGCCTGTAAGTCCTGTTTACAAAGGAAATGAAAAGGCCATTTTTCACAATGCTAAACATTGCAAAAGTTGAACTTTTCATTGTATTTCTTATACTTTCACCTACCTTGTTTTAGACTATGTACAATCTGAAAATACTTTCAAAGATTCTAAATGTATATAAACTCTGCTAAAATGATGCAAAGAGCCTTGTATTAGGTTGATTAGAACTATAAGATAAATTCCCTTTGTTATTAATGTAAAAACAGAGAAAAGCAGAGGGAAGATGTTTGTATATTTATATACTGCCATGATAATCCTTGCTAACTATTTTATATTGTAAAATACAGAGCCCCAAAACTGAATGTGTGTGCGTGTGTGTGTATCTGTGTGTGTTCTGAACTTTCTGAACATTGATGCCTATATTTTTTTTTTATTTCTTTACTTGTGAAATTTTGACTCATACAAACAATTCAGTTTTCCAACATGAACTGGAAGTTTCTCAACATATTTTTCACATGTTTCCGTTTTCAATGTGGATAACAACATTAGAAACATAAGATGTATTCTCAATCCTGTTGCTTAAGAGGGAAGTTCTAAAATTTTTCCCCCATTCCTCCTCAAAATCCAGAAGCTATGCTCACCTGGGTTCTGAGTCAAGTGTACACTTACCTTAACCTGAAATCTGGTTAACCCACATATGTGAATTCCTTTTGTTTATAAGAACTAAAAACATGTTGGTCCTAGGATAACACAGTTCCTCAATAGATTTTTGGAAGACCTAGATTTGTGTTTTTCTTATGTTGTCTATTCTGAGATCATTGCCTTTGTCTTAATCTGTCCCATGTTTGTCTGTTTGGCTTGCTTTGTCCTAAGCTTCTAGGTTCTTAAGGTGGACATCTAAAACCTTCTATTTTTTCTAATTTCAGTAGTTAATCTGGTAAATTTCTTCTTTGTCACCACTCATGCTAGATGTTCTGCATTGTGTTGTTATCATTAATTTTCATTGTTTCATATTATTTCTAAAACTTTATTGAGTCAAGTAATCTTTGATCCTTGATTACTTAGAAGTGCTTTATTTAGTTTATATGTTAGAAATGTCTCTCTGATTTTTCTGCTATTGTTTATAAGCTAGAGAGCTTTATCAGTAGAAAATATATTGTGGAATTTAAAGTATTTTGATAGTGAGATATGTTTTTTCAAGCTTGGTTCTTCTTGTAGTGCTTGATTTCATTGATTCTGCCTAATAACTGGTAGATGTTGGAAAAGAGACCTAACGTACTTGTTTTAATGGAGCATTTACAAATGTCTAGAAGCCAAAGTTTGACACTATGCTGTGTTCATGCCCTATCAAGCTATTCTATTGGTAACTGTGTGTGTGTGTTTGTGTGTCTGTGTTGCCAGTTTTAATTATAAATTGTATTAATATTGTAGATTGATCACAAAGTTGATCAAGTCTTAGTATCTTGAGTGTCAGAATGAGTAATTCTGCCTAATAAGGAGCTATCATTTAAGTTTTTCAATGCAATTAACCACATTTTCTCCCTTTGTCAGAAGGTCTTGTTACACATTCTTCCTCTGTAGTCATCGTGTGACTAATCGCTGAAGATCAGTTTTGTTTGCAGTGTGTTGTCATTTTGTTGAGACTGGAAAAGTTCTATTCATTTTCCAGCAGGTCTGTATATCCTAAGCCCTGCTATTAGGTTTTGATGGGGTTATTTCAGCTGGATTATTTTTTCATCCTCCCCATGAAAGTACTTTTACTTGTATGACTTCTGTTTAATAACTTGACATATACACTTTTTAGTAATATTTCCTATATTTCTGTTTCCTTGATAATAGTTTGAGTTTTGAAGTCTGGTATAAGATGCTTCATAGAAAGTTGCAATAAAGGCAATATCAGTTGATCACAATTTCTTTTTGAATAGATGCCTAAATTGTTTTAATGAGTTGTCTGGATCATTGCTTGCACTGAGGAGAGGCTCGTGAATTGTGTTTATAAGGATTTGACTAACATATAAAGGAAGACATTCACTTCCTTCTACTTCCTGCAGAGTATATTAAACGAGCATCAGGTTTCTATAGAGCAAAATGTTTCCCATGTTCTGTCAGCTTGAAGAATTATTAACTGAAGCCCCTGATGTGTAGGATGTTTATTTTAACCCAAGACTAGATTACTGTAACAGAGCCATTGTCTCCTTACCTAAGACACAGAAAGCTGAGTGAGGTGCTTACATATGGAAAAGATGGGTCGGCTGATGGAATTCACTTTTCCCTTTGAGAGCTCAGTTAGACCTTCACAAGTATTCTAGCATCCATAGGATTTTTTCTCCTTTCTTTGGTCACAAATCATGATATTCTCATTGGTTTTAAAATATTCACCTAGACAGACATACAACAGTAATTAAAGAAAATATTAAATATAGAAGTGTTGGGAGTAGCACAACAGTTTTCCTCAGAAAAGCAGTGCCCTTCCCCTTTTGCTCTTACGTCACAGATTTTAGATGTATTTGCAAATACCCTAAGTTCCAAACAGTCATGTCAAGGCATTTATGTAAAACAAATAATACCTCTGTTAATGAACTGGAAAACAAATACTTTCTCCCTCTCAGAAGAGAAGTTCTCTTCAATTAGGTAGGCGTCAGGTTTTGGTGTTTGTTTTTCTCTGTAGTATGGAAAAGATCAAGAGAAATATCTGGGACATAGTTGTTCTTCAATAATTAAATGTTGACTCACTGCACAGAATGTTTGGTGTGTTGAGTGCCTTATGTAAGGTTGAAACTACCTTTTTAAAAATTCTCTTTTTACAAAACGACTTTGCTTAGCACTGTTCAACTTTGCTTCTACAGGGTGAGAGAGAATTACTAGTTGTATAGGCCATCTAGTCATGCATATCTCCACTGTAACAAGAGAGAGCTAGGAGGCCTTCTTAGGGTCCTCACATGCCCAAGTAATTGGTGAATATCTATCTATCTATCTATCTATCTATCTATCTATCTATCTATCTATCTATCTATCTATCTATCATCTATCTATTTATCTATTTATTTATCTATCTGTCATCTATTGCTCTATCATCTATCTACCAATCTATCATCTATCTATTTTTCTCTCTCTCCATATGTATATATATCCTCTTTTTCATCCACCCACTTTCTTCCTCTCTTCTTCCTTCTCCTCCCACTTCCTTCTCCAGTCCACTCCCCTCCCAGCTCTTCCTCCATCATCCCCTTCATTCTCTTCACTTTTTTCATCCCTTCCTTTCTTAACCTCTTCTCTCCCTCCTTCCCATTCCTCTTTAATGTCCTCCTCTCCCCCACTCTTGCTCTTCACCCCTCTTTTTTATGTATTCAGTGGGCATCCTGAAGGCTTTGTAAGCACTGCTCTTGGGGAAAAGAATATTAAAATGGGCAACACCCTCAGATTCTTACATGAAACTGATGTTGATTCCACCCTTGAATTTCTCTCTTGGTTTTTCAGGCTGGAAAGTAGCTCTCATCCTAACTTCTTCCCAAAACAAGTCTTGTTTCTCTTTCATGTGAACTAACCCTGCATAACTCAGACAGACTTTGTTGAAACCCACAGGGAATATTGAAACAGATTTTGCTACTTAAGTTTAATATCTGGGTATTGATTCTTTGTCATTTAAAAATATAAACATTTATTAATATTTGCTTTGGTGTAGAAACTGATTCTATTACACAGAGTTTTTTGAGAAGAGTTTTATTTTGATTATAGCTAGCAAAGTAAATAGAAATGGGAAAATCCGCTTGCTTGTTGAATGAGAGAAAGCTTAAGGTTTGTTTTCCTGTGTATATATAGTGCCTATGGCTCCTAAAAGATGACATGGATATAGTCCTTTCCTATTTTTCACATTTATTCATTTATGTTGTTGAGCACAACATGGAATGGCGCAAGGAGTACAGAGAAGCACTTGTGAGAATGGCTTCTTTCGACCACCTTCTTTCTAGGGATGGAATTTAAGTCATTCGGATCAGCAGCAACTGCCTTTCCTGATGAATTGTATCCCCAGCTGGATCACACTGTTCTTTAAGATCAGAGTTGTCAGGCTCTGTGGGACATAGTCTGAACTTATGTTAATAGGTAATAGG
This sequence comes from Uromys caudimaculatus, assembly GCA_028551405.1. Taxonomy (NCBI): domain Eukaryota; kingdom Metazoa; phylum Chordata; class Mammalia; order Rodentia; family Muridae; genus Uromys; species Uromys caudimaculatus. The sequence continues at coordinate 14,002,418 of CM052709.1, forward strand.
CAAGAGAAGCTGTTTCCTTCTGCAGATACCCATTCCTAAAAAGCTGAAGCCAAACCACCAAGAAGTGGATTCTGGATGGATTTTTGTCTCTAAAGAACAGCTTTATTCCTTTTATACTTAAGAACTGTATGCCTCAATATAATTGAGTCTTAGATATTTTTAACACTTTTAGTCTGGTACATATTTTTAATTTCCAGGAGCATGTAGTAACCTAGTCTCTCACTTGGAACTCCTCTCTTCTTATGCACTGCATCTTTTTTTATTTACTCTTTTGGATATAAAGTTTTCAGGATGAAAGAATACAGAAATTAGTATTCTAGCCACTAGTATAGGTGTACAAATCCATGTAATTCAAGGTTATGAAGATTTTTGTTGGTGTTGCAGCTCTGTTATATTTTTCAGAGTTACAGCCTCTTTCCATCTTAGATCTTGTATATGCATAAGCAAATGGAATAAACAGAAATAGGAAGCTTAGAAATAGAAAAGAGGTGACTTTGGAGCAACTACCCATGGATCATTTATACAGGCAATTTTTAGAGGAAGAGAACTGCGTATATTTTCATACTATAGTGAGATGTTTTGGTAAGTGTCTTAGCATAAAATTCCATTCCTTGGCAGAGCAGCTAGAATTTGATTTTTGCTCCTGAAAATGATCTCTTGACACATAAACATACGTCTTTGTGCTTTAGCATCTGTTTTCCACTTGTCTCCAGGATGGTTGTTTTACACTCCGATATAAATGTAATACTCTGAATGAGGACATATGAAGCTCTGACAATTTTAGAAACAAGAATTCACAGGGATATTATTTCTTCCGTATTAGTGTAGTAACTCTTTTAGTATTAAAGGTAACAAATCTTTCATAATAGAAAACTATCAGACCTCTCTTTTTTGTTTACAAAGTTGTACTGTATGAGATTTCTTGTGTGAGCCATCATCCACACAGGTAATGTGGGTTTATAATGGAGCAATGATAAGGTAAAATGCAACCAACTGAGTGTCTATGCAACTGACTCCAGTGTAGATTTAGACCCAGGAACTCACTTCTTTATATTCAGTGAGCTAGAGTAGAAATAGATGTTGTATGCAGGCTCTTAACAAAGAAACTAAATTATAAACTGTCATTCCAATCGTGATTTGTGTTTGGCCCTTTTCTTTACCCATCCTGTTGTTGTTGTTGCTGCTGCTGCTGCCTTTGTGTCATGACAAATGCTGGGGGAAAAGAAGTAAAACCTCGCCCATGATGATGTTTTAGAAAATAAGAGTTAAAAAATGGCAACCAAATTCATTAAATTCTTCAAACTTAAAATCTTAAATGACATACTAATTCAAATGTAGGGTAGAGTGCTGTATGGGCTTAAATATACTCGACCCACTGATCCTACTCAGGGGAAATCTGTGTTTTAAATTTCTCATAGCTTATAACTTACAGAGACAGCATAAAAATTAAAAAATATATATTTAAAGGGATGCATGAGTATTTAAAATTCTCTATACTCAATCACCATCCATCCAAAGGTATGTGGGGTAAGAATGTTAGACCAGTATACAATGTTGGAATTTATAGAATGGCCATGTTCATAGGTGAGATATAAATGTGGTAGACAGCTGGTGGATATGTCCATAAACATTAATTTGGGAAACAATTATCTTTTCCATTCGCATTGATTGTCTAAATGATTTTCAGATATGACTTATTTACTGAGTTTAATTTTTTTCACTTTTGTGAAATTTGCCTGAACTTAAAATATGTTTTTTGTTGAGTCTATGTGCATGTGCATGCATGCGTGTGCACATATGTGTGCTTGTGATCATGCATTTTTGTGCCTTCAGAGGACAAAAGAGATCATCAATTCCCATAGAGCTAGAATTATGAGAGGGTTTGAACCATCCAACCTGAGTGCCAGGAACTGATCCTTGGTCCTCTGAAAGAGCAGAAAGTGTTTTAGCTGCTGAGCTCCAAGTTATCATGAATTTTGAGTAAAAGGCAAGTACCTTATTTGTCTCATGCTAATTCTTGACTTGTGTATCTAAGAGGAGTTGTATATGGTTTAACTATTTTTCATCAGCTAGTCCTAATTTTAGGTTACTGAAATGACTGTTTACCATCTACTTTCTCCTTTATGTTGAACAACTGTTGGGATTTCCAGGTTCAAGTCCCCTGGTTACTAATTAATGACCTTGTTAACTCATGTGCATGTGTCTTCAATTCTGCATTTGACTTTTGAGGCAAGTTCTCACTATATATACTATATTGAGCAAAACTCATTTTTCTCACTGCGTCTCTGCTGAATCTTGAAATCTTGAAAGCTAATTACCTTATCGGGCTTTCAATACCATTGTTCTGATGTTTAGCACTGATTATCGACTTGATAGGAACTAGAAACATGTAGGTGACAAGCTTCCAGTCACATGTTACTGGTTTCTAGGTTTGTTTTGCCTCAGAGTATGCCTATGAAGGCATCATTAGGTTAATGGAGCTCCACAGACTCATCTTACCTGTGAGCAAGACTGAGTCCTGGAATACTACTTTCTGATGGTGAACTCCATGTAACCAGCTGATTCAAGTGCATGCTGCTGTGAGTTTCACACCCTGATGAAGTGAGGTTCTGAATTGGGATACATAGTAAACCATTTGTCCCTCAAATTGCTTTTGTCAGGGTATTTTATCACTGCAACAGGAAAAGGAACCAAGACAGTTGCTTTTGCTGGAAATGTGGGTTTTAGCTAACTGTGATGAAGAAATTAGTTTTCAGAGTTTTTTTGAAGGGTGAAAGAGAAATACATTAAATTACATACACACACACATACACACAAGTGCACACACAAATGCACACTCACATACACACATACACATACACACATGCTCACACATATGCACACTTTTATTTCCTGGAAGTTTTCTTAGTTTTGCAATGTTAGTGTTTCTCAGTCGAACCAAAGAATTAAGGCTAACCATCATAGTGTCCAAGAACAACTAGCTTCAGACAGATCCCCTCAGTTATTAGAAAACTCACTGGCCAACCTGGACTACTATAGCCAGGAAACACTCCTCAATAAATGAGAAGAAAAAAATCTTTCCATGATATCAACACTATGACTATATAACCAGCAAAGCTATCCTTTACAGTTGAAGAGAAATATAAATTTTTCAAGGTATAAATACCTTTAATGTTAGTATACAAGCCAAACTTAAAGAAAATACAGTAAGCAATATTTGTGGCTGAGCAGAGGAATGTGGAAAGTCAAGAGACTAGAAAGAAATATAAAATTGTAATCACTAAAGCACATGGTACAACTAAGAACAGAACAGTACCACCCAAAATTAACAATGGCATATGCCTTTCAAAAATATTTTCAAATATTAATAGTCATAATTTTCCAATAAAAAGATACAGGGTGGCTGAAAAATCAATAAAACTCTATCTATTGTATGCTAGAATAGCATATTAGCTTTAAAGATATGTATTAAATTTATTAGGTAAAAAGTATAGACAAAAGTATTCTTGGGAGTGAGGGCTCATCCCCCTATCCACGTCCTATGAATTTTACACGTATTCTATCCTCCTTTGTGGAAACTGGGGTGATGGTATTCTCACGTGTCTTTTGTTCTGCTTATATAAATGTGGCCTATCTACAAATAGATATAGATGATATAGATAAGAAAACACGAGTTCAAACCTTTTTTGTTAGCACCATAAAATTTCTAATCAAAAGTAATAATTAAATGTTTAAATTGTAATTGAGGATAATACCTTGAGTAAATTGAGTCAGTCTCCCTGACTGGAAGACTGATAAGTAGAGGTGCGTGGAATCTCTCTAATTACTTAAACATAGAGTCTTACATGTGGTATCGCCATAGCGCGTTATGCCCAGACTCATGTGAACCTTTGAAATTTTGATACAGAGTCCTGATATTCATAAAATAAAATTGCAAAGAATAAGAAATGTTAGTGACAACCAATGATGTACACCAGCAACCAAATAATGATATGTACATATATATAGTACTTAATTCTGTCTGTTGATGACATCTCTGAGAAACAACACTGGATGAGTATCATGCATACCGGATGAACACTATTGATTTCTTTCTTTTTTTATTTGTTTATAATGTTTATTTATTTATGTATTTATTTGCACTCCAGATTTTATTCCCCCCACCCACTCTCCAATTGTTCCACATTCTATACCTCCTCCCCACCCCCTGTCTCCACAAGGATGTCCCCACCCCTTACTCCCCACCCAACCTGACCTCTAACCTCCCTCGGGCCTCCAGTCTCTTGAGGGTTAGGTGCAGCATCTCCAATTGAAAACAGACCCGGCAGTTCTCTGCTGTATATATGTCAGAGGCCTCATATCAGCTGGTGTATGCTGCCTATTTGGTGGTCCAGTGTTTGAGAGATCTCAGAGGTCCAGAATGAGACTGCTGGTCCTCCTACAGAGTCATCTTCCTCCTTAGCTTCTTTAAGCCTTTCCATAATTCAAACACAGGGGTCAAAAGCTTCTGTCAATTGATTGGGTGCAAATATCTGCATCTTACTCTTTTAACTACTTGTTGAGTCTTCCAGAGTGCAGTCATGCAAGCTCCTTTTTAAAAAAAAAAAAAATTGGATATTTTCTTTATTTACAGGTCAAATGTTATTCCCTTTCCTGGTTTTCCCCTCCCAGAAAACTCTATACTATCTCCCTTCCCTATGCTTCTATGAGGGTGTTCCCAGACCATCCACCCATTCCTGCCTACCTGCTCTCAATTCCCCTACACTGAGGCCTCTATCTAGCCTTCATAGTACCAAAGACCTCTCCTCCCATTGCTGGCTGACAAGGCCATCCTCTGCTATATATGCAGCTGGAGCCATGTGTACTCCTTGTTTGGTGGCTTAGTCCCTGGAAACACTGGGGGGGGGGGGCTGGTTGGTTGATTTGTTGTTCTTCCTATGGGGTTGCAAACTCCTTTGGCTCCTTCAGTCCTTTCTCTACCTCCTCCTTCGGGGACCTAAAGCTCAGACCAATGGTTGGCTTTGAGCATCCGCCTCTGTATTTGTAGGGCTCTGGCAGGGCCTCTCAGGAGACAGCTATATCAGGCTCCTTTCAGCAAGCAATTCTTGTCATCCACAATAGAGTCAGGATTTGGTGATTGTATATGGGATGAATCCCCTGTTGGGACAGACTCTGGGTGGCTTTTCCTTCAGTCTCTGCTCTACATTTTTGTCTCCATATTTGCTCGAGTATTTTCTTCACTTTTATAAGAAGGACCGAAGTACCCACACTTTGGTCTTTCTTCTTCTTGAGCTTCATGTGGTCTATGAATTGTAGCTTGGGTATTTGGAGCTTTTGGACTAATATCCACTTATTAGTGAGTACATACCACATGTGTTCTTTTGCAATTGGGTTACCTCACTCAAGATGACATTTTCTAGTTCCATCTATTTGGCTAAGAATTTCGTGAATTCATCATTTTTAATAGCTGAATAGTACTCCATTGTGTAAATGTACCACATTTTATGTATACATTCCTCTGTAGAAGGATATCTGGGTTCTTTCCAGCTTCTAGCTATTATAAATAAGGCTGCTATGAACATAGTGGAGCATGTGTCCTTGTTATATGTTGGAGCATCTTTTGGGTATATGCTCAGGAGTGGTATAGCTGGGTCCTCAGGTAGTACTAGGTCCAATTTTCTGAGAAACAACGAGAATGATTTCCAGAGTGGTTGTACCAGCTTGCAATCCCACCAACAATGGAGAAGTGTTCCTATTTCTCCACATCCTCACCAGCATGTGTGTCACCTGAGTTTTTGATCTTAGCCATTCTGACTGGTGTGAGGTGGAAGTTAAGAGTTGTTTTGATTTTCATTTCCCTGACGACTAAGGATGTTGAACATCTCTTTAAGTGCTTCTTGCCATTTGATATTCTTCAGTTGAAAATTTTCTATAGCTCTGTACTCCATTGTTTTTCAGTTGGAAAATTTATTTAGCATCTACTGGTTCTCCACTTTCTGTACGTCATTTTCTAAAATCAATTCCAACCATAAAATCTTTTTTTTTTTTTTGTGCTTTCTTTTTTGTGTGATTTCTTTTTTTTTTATACTTTATTTACATTTCAAATGTTTCCCCCTTTACAGGTTTCCCTTTGGAAGCCCTCATCCCCTCCTCTCTCCCCCTGCCTGTATGAGGTATTCCCCCACCTACGCACCCACCCACTCCTGTCTTCCCTCCTTGGCATTCCCCTATAATGCCAACTAGGGTTTTCTACTCTGCCTTAGACCATTTAGTTCCCGGATAAAAAAAACACACTCAACCTTTATATTTACAAGCCTTAATCAGCACTAAAGTTGGGCAGATACTACTCTCTATGCTATTAGAATCTAGTTTCCTATCCATAACTCTGAGTTATTACTATGTTTCATCTGGGCTGCTCTTAACTCCAATTGGCCAGCCTACAGGGCCATGTTCTCTTGACTCCTAACCAATGGCAGCTTCTTCTTCCTCCTTCTACACTTTTCTTCTTCTTGGTTCTCCTCCGATCCCAGGCTCGTGAAACCTAAACCTCACCTATGTCTCTTCTGCCCAGCTATTGCCTGGTGTAATCTTTATTTACCAATCAGAAATAAATCGGGGGCATGGTCATTTAGCATCTTATGTGCAGACTCTCTCATCTTTGAGACAACCAAGTCTTGAAAACCCGAGCTTAGCATTACAATAGACCTATGCCCAATAACCCACTTCATTCAGTGAGATGCTACTTTCTATAGGTTCCCCAACCTTGCCCAACAGGGCCATTAGCTGGAGAGCAAGTGTTAAAACACATTAGCCTATTATTGGCATTCACATTCAAACCACAATTCCAACCCCAAATCATCACTGAACGTATTTACTTACTGACATTTTTGACTCACTGCAGTTTAGGATCCATGAGTTAAGTAAGCCATGTATGTCTGGTTCACTTTTAATAATCCTCAGCACCATATACAATAGAGGGAAAAATCATTCTATACGTGCCGTTTTCATAAGTAAATATACTTCCACTTGCTTTCTCTATCTTTCCTCACCTTTCTGTCCCTATATCCCTTTCTTTCTTTTGGCTCTCTAGTAGTCACTGTTAGGCAGTAAGGCATAACTAGTGATATCCCTATCTTCAGTCTTAGGCCCCATTCGCTGTGATAACTGGGTTTTGGTTTGATATTCTCCAAATCCAATCTTTTGCTGAGCAAACTGCACATATGATCCAGATGTATTTTGTAAGAGAGAGGATAAACATGGATAGAGATGCCCTGCAAGCTTTCCTGCCTGAGCTTTTCAGAAGTCTTCACTGTGTTGTAATCTAATCTAAAGATACTATTTAGACATCATTGTTACCAGAGATTTAGAGACAGCATGGGCCCAGTCATCTCCAATAATCAGGAACTGTCCTCAATAGGTCAATTAAACAGACAAAAATGAAGGAAGGAAGGAAGGAAGGAAGGAAGGAAGGAAGGAAGGAAGGAAGGAAGGAAGGAAGGAAGGAAGGAAGGAAGGAAGAAATAACACCTTCAGGCCCAAGGGCCTCTCCTCCCCCTGATGGTCAACAAGGCCCTCCTCTGCCACACATGTGGCCTGAACCATGGGTCCCTCCATGTGTATTCTTTGATTGGTAGTCCAGTCTCTGGGCAAATTGGGGGTGGGGTCAGGACAGTTGACACTGTTGCTCCATCCATAGGGCTGCAAACTCCCTCAGCTCCTCCAGTCCCATCTCCAACTCCTCCATCTGGGACCCCATGCTCAGTCCAATGGTTGCTGTAAAGTGAATCTTGGGTATTCCAAACTTTTGGGCTAATATCCACTTATCAGTGAGAACATACCAAGTTCATTCTTTTGTGACTGAGTTACCTCCCATAGGATATTTTCAAGCTCCATCCATTTACCTGCAAATTTCATGAAGTCATTGTTTATAATAGCTGAGTAAAATTCCATTGTGTAAATGCACCACATTTTCTGTATCCATTCCTCTGTTGAGGGACATCTGAGTTGTTTCCAGCTTCTGGTTATTATAAATATGGCTGCTATGAGCATAGTGGAGCATGTGTCTTTATTACATGTTGGAGCATCTTCTGGGTATATGCCCAGGAGTGGTATAGCTGGGTCCTTAGGTAGTATTATGTCCATTTTTCTGAGGGTCCGCCAAACTGATTTCCAGAGAGGTTGTACCAACTTGCAATTCCATCAGCAATGGAGGAGTGTTCCTCTTTCTCCACATCCTCGCCAGCATCTGCTGTGAAGTGAGTTTTTGATCTTAGCCATTCTGACTGGTGTGAGGTGGAATCTCAGGGTTGTTTTGACTTGCATTTCCCTGATGACTAAACATGATGAACATTTCTTTAGTTGCTTCTCAGCTGTTAGAGTTTCCTCGTTTGAGAATTCTGTTTAGCTCTGTTTCCCACTTTTTGATAGGGTTATTGGTTCTCTGGAATCTAACTTCTTGAGTTCTTCATATATATTGGATATTAGCCCTCTGTTGGACATAGGATTGGTGAAGACCTTTTCCCAATCTGTTGGTTGCTGTTTTGTCCTATTGACGCCTTACAGAAGCTTTGCAGTTTCATGAGATCCCATTTGTCAAATCTTGATCTTAGAGCATAAGTCATTGGTGTTCTTTTCAGGAACTTTCCCCCTGTGCCCATGTGTTTGAGACTTTTCCCCAGTTTCTCTTCTATTAGATTCAGTGTATCTGGTTTTATGTGGAGGTCCTTGATCCACTTGGACTTGAGCTTTGTAGAAGGAGATAAGAATGAGTCAATTTGTATCTTTCTACATGCTGACTACCAGTTGGGCCAGCACCATTTGTTGAAAATGCTGCCCTTTTTTTCCACTGGATAGTTTTAGATCCTTTGTCAAATATCAATGATCATAGATGTGTGGGTTTATTTTTGCATCTTCAATTCTATTAAATTTATCTTCCTGGCTGTCTCTGTACCAGTACCATACAGTTTTTATTACTATTGCTCTGCGATACAGCTTGATGTCATGGATGGTGACTCTCCCAGAAGTTCCTTTGTTATTGAGAATAGTTTTAGCTATCCTGGGATTTTGGTAGTTTCAAATATATTCAGACACTGCTCTTTCTAACTCTATGAAGAATTAATTTGGAATTTTGATGGGAATTGCATGGAATTGTAGATTGCTTTCAGCAAGATGGCCATTTTTACTATATTAATCCTGCCAAACCATGAGCATGGTTGATCTTTCCACCTTCTGAGATCTTCTTCAATTTCTTTCTTTATGGACTTGAAGTTCTTGGCATACAGATCGTTCACTTGCTTGGTTAGAGTCACATCAAGGTATGTAATATTTTTTGTGACTATAGTGAAAGGTGTTGTTTCCCTAATTTCTTTCTCAGCCTGCTTATCCTTTGAGTAGAGGAAGGCTACTGATTTTTTTTTTTTTTTTGAGTTAATTTAATATCCAGCCACTTTGCTGAAGTTGTTTATCAGTTTTAGGAGTTCTCTGGTGGAATTTTTGGAAACACTTAAGTATACAATCATATCATCTGCAAATAGAGATGTTTTGAGTTCTTCCTTTCCAAGTTGCATCCGTTTGACCTCCTACTGTTGTCTAATTGCTCTAGCTAGAACTTCAAGTACTATATTGAATAGATAGGGAGAGAGTGGATAGCCTTGTCTAGTCCCTGATATTAGTGGGATTGCTTCTAGTTTCTCTCCATTTACTTTGACTACTGGTTTGCTGTATATTGCTTTTACTATGTTTAGGTATGGGCCTTGAATTCCTGATCTTTCAAAGACTTTTAACATAAAGGAATGTTGAATTTTGTCAAATGCTTCATCAGCATCTGATGAAACGATCATGTGTTTTTTTCCCCCTTTGAGTTTGTTTATGTAGTGAATTACATTGATGGATTTCTGT
>CM052709.1:14012414-14144914 GCA_028551405.1 Uromys caudimaculatus
GAATGAATAGGGTAGTGTTCCTTCTGTTTCTATTTTGTGGTATTGTTTCAAAAGTATTGTTAATAGGTCTACTTTGAATATCTGATTGAATTGTCCATTAAACCAATTTGGTCCTGGGCTTATTTTTTTAGGAGAATTTTGATGACTGGTTCTGTTTCTTTAGGGGTGATGGTACTGTTTACATGGTTTATCTGATCCTGACTTAACTTTGGTATTTGGTGTCTGTCTAAAAATTTGTCCATTTCATCCAGATTTTTCAATTTTGTTGAGTAGAGGCTTTTGTAGTAGGATCTGATGTTTTTGTTTTTTTTTAATTTCCACATAATCTGTTGTTATATCTCCCTTTTCCTTTCTGATTTTATTAATTTAAATACTCTGTCTGTGCCCTCTGGTTAGTCTGGCTAAGGGTTTATCTATCTTGTTGATTTTCTTAAAGAACCAGCTCCTGGTTTTGTTTATTCTTTGTATCCTTCTTTTTGCTTGTATTTGGTTGATTTTAGCCCCGAGTTTGATTATCTCCTGCCATCTATTCCTATTGGGTGTATTTTCTTCTTTTTGCTATAGAGCTTTCAGGTGTGCTGTTAAGGTGCTAATGTAGGCTCTTTCCAGTTTCTTTTTGGAGGTGCTTAGAGCTGTGTTTTCCTCTTTTCACTGCTTTCATTGTTTCTCATAAGTTTTGGTATGATGTATCTTCATTTTCATTATATTCTAAAAAGTCTTTAATTTCTTTCTTTATTTCTTCCTAGACCAAGTTATCATTGAGTAGAGCATTGTTCAGCCTCCATGTGTATGTGTGCTTTTCGTTGTATTTGTTGTTATTTAAGACCAACGTTTGTCTATGGTGAACTGAAAGGTTGTATGAAATTATTTCAATCTTCTTGTATCTGATGAGGCCTGTTTTGTGACCAATTATATGGTTAGTTTTGGAGAAGGTACCATGAGGTGCTGAGAAGAAGGTATATTCATTTGATTTAGGATGAAATGTTTTATTTAATATACATATATATGTATATATATGTATGTATGTAAAATATATGTGTGTATGTGTATTTGTTAGATCCATTTGGTTCATAACTTTTGTTAGTTTCATTGTGTCTCTGCTTAGATTCATTTTCCATGGTTTGTATATTGCTGAGAGTATGGTGTTGGTGTCTCCCTCTATTATTGTGTGAGATGTGTGTATGCTTTGGACTTTAGTAATGTTTCTTTTATAAATGAGAGTGTCTTGCATTTGGAGCATAGATGTTAAGAATTGAGTATTCATGTTGGTAGTTTTTTCCTTTGACCAGTATTAAGTGTCTCTCCTTATCTTTTTTGATAACTTTTGTTGAAAGTTAATTTATTTGATATTAGAATGGCTACTCTAGCTTGTTTCTTGGGACCATTTGCTTTGAAAATTGTTTTCTAACCTTTTACTCTGAGGTAGTGTTTTTCTTTGTCATTGAGGTGCATTTCTTGTATGCAGCAAATTGCTGGGTCCTGTTTACATATCTAGTCTGTTAGTCTATGTCTTTTTATTCGGGAATTGATTCCATTGATGTTAAGAGATATTAAGGAAAAGTGATTGTTACTTTCTGTTATTTTTGTTGTTAGAGGTGGTATTATATTTTTGTGGCTATCTTCTTTTGAGTTTGTTGACAGATTACTTTCTTGTTTTTTCTAGGTTGTAAACTCTCTCCTTGTGTTGGTGTTTTCCATCTATTAACCATTGTCAGGCTGGATTTGTGAAAAGATAATGTATAAATTTCATTTTTTCATGGAAAATCTTGTTTTCTCTGACTATGCTAATTGAGAGTTTTTCTAGGTATAGTAGTCTAGGCTGGCATTTGTGTTCTCTTAGGGTCTGTATGATATCTGCCCAAGATCTTCTAGCTTTCATAATCTCTGGTGAGAAGTCTCATGTAATTCTGATAGGTCTGCCTTTACCTATTTCCTTTACTGCTTTTAATATTCTTTCTTTCTTTAGTGCATTTTGTGTTTGATTATTATGTGACAGGGGGAATTTCTTTTCTGGTCCAGTCTATTTGGAGTAGACTTCTTTTATGTTCATGTTCATCTCTTTCTTTAGGTTAGGGATTTTTTTCTTCTATAATTTTGTTGAAGATATTTACTGGCCCTTTCGGTCAGGAAACTTTGCTACCTTCCATACTATTATCCTTAGGTTTGGTTTACTCATTGTGTCCTGGATTTCCTGGATGTTTTGGGTTAGGAGTCTTTTCTTTTTGCACTTTTTGATTGTTGTGTCAGTGTTTTCTGTGGTATCTTCTGCACCTGAGATTCTCTCTTCTATCTCTTGTATTCTGTTGGTGATGCTTGCATCAATGACTCCTGATTGTTTTCCTAGGTTTCATAACTCCAGAGTTGTCTCCCTTTGTGATTTCTTTATTGTTTCTAATTCCATTTTTAGATCCTGGATGGTTTTATTCATTTCCTTCACCTTTTCGATTGTGTTTTCCTTTCTTTAAGAGATTTTTGTGTTTCCTCTTTAAGTGCTTTGACCTGTTTACCTGTGTTCTCCTATATTTCTTTAAGGGAGTTATCTATGTCCTTCTTAAAGTCCTCTATCTTCATTATGAGAACTGATTTTAGATCTGATTTTAGATTTAAGATCTTGCTTTTCCAGTGTGATGGTTTATCCAGAACTTGTATGGTGGTAGTATTGGGTTCTGAGGACGCCAAGTCACTTTGGTTTCTGTTGCCTATGTTCGTAAGCTTGCCTCCAGCTATCTAGGGCTACCTGCCCTGGCTATTTGTGACTGGATCCTGTCCTTCCTGTGATCCTGGTTGTGTCAGAACTCCTAAATGTCCAGCTGTCTCTGGGATCCTGTGATTCTGGGATCCTGGGATTCTGAGATCCTGGGTGTGTCAGAGCTCCTGGGAGTCTAGCTGCCTCTGAGACCCTGAGATTCTAGTGTGACTAATCTCCTGAGATCCTGTGTGCCTGTGATCCTGTGATCCAACTGCTCTGAGTGCAGCAGATCCTCTACAATGGGTCAGGATCTGGTGTCTTCATGGGAACAGACCAGATTGGAGTCTGCCCCAGCAGAAGGAACCAGGCAGAACGGGCAGAAGGGGAGTGGTATTCAGGGGTGGGGGCGGGATTTTTGGTGGATGATGGGTCAGGAGTCCATCGGGCTCCCAGAAGCAGCTCTGGGACTTGGGGTAAGTGTGGGGGAGTGTGGAGGGGTTCTTACCAACTGCTCTGAGTGCATCGAATCCTGTAAGATGGGTCAGGTTCTGGTGTCTTCACAGGACCAGACCAGCTAGGAGCCTTCCCCAGCAGAAGGGACCAGGGGAAAGGACACTATTGGTTTCTAATAGCCAAAATGCCAGGTCATTCATTTCAAGATATCAGAAAAAAAGTTACATATGATAAAACATTTATTTTCATTATCTTGTGAAACTCATCTTTCTTTGCTTCAGAAAACAATATAGAGGCTAAATCTTCCCTCAGTTTCCCTACAGCAGTATTCATATCTCCTGATGTTGATTGGATGAACAGTCATTGTTTTACTGATTGGTGGATTTTATTTGGGGGAATAGGGGAGCTTGTTCTTGGTGGGTATGGTAGTGGTAACTGTTTTCATCAAGAAAATGCTTTTGAAGGAGATATTCTGAAGTCACATGACTGAAGTGATGAACAACCATGATGTAACATTGTCTTTCTAGGTTTTCCCATTTTGAAGAGATGAGATATAGGGCCTGGTGATATCAGTAGGTGGCAGTAGCACTTTTCTTTCACTTGGGGAGATTATGTGCATGTCAGATTTAACACAGTAGTCCTTTCCATCCTGTACTTATTCAGCTCACTCATGAAGGAAGATGCAGGAGTGCAGAAGGGCAGAGAATTGAAGAAGTCTCGATGTCTTAATCCCTTACCCACAGAACTAACCTGACACTCACAGAGATGTATTGCTTTCTGGTTCTTTTTTCATTGGTTTCAAGGAGATGAACATTGCTCCACTAGCTATCAAAAGATAAAATTTCATATTGGGAGAAATAATATAATTCCACATCAAATAATCAAAAGGCTTCAGATTTCAATGAAGAATAGAAAATGTTTTGCTAATAAACTATGAATTTTTAGTGAGGTTTCTTTCCTTCTTTCTTTCTTTCTTTCTTTCTTTCTTTCTTTCTTTCTTTCTTTCTTTCTTTCTTTCTTTTGTTTATATATAACTCTAAAAGTAAATTGCACAATATCAAGCCCATATATTCATTTATATCTATGTATTCCTCTCAGGCACAGGCTTTTTCTTCTTTCTGAGGTCTCAATTTATAGTCTGCATTAAGCCAATGAAAGGAAGTCTGCTAAAACATCTTAATAAAGAAAATCAAAGCCTAGATGTCATACAATTATGTCATAGTATGACAAACAGTTGGATTTCTTACTTATAGTAGCAATTTTTGTTGTTCTTTTGTTGTTCTTTATACTTGAAGTAACAATCTTGACCTTATCTTGTTGCCTAGGCTGGCCTGGAACTTATGATACTGACTTAACTGGTTTGTGAAGTGTAGACATCCTCCTCCTGGGATCACGGGTGTGCACCTCTTCAATTGGCTTGGATGGTTCTCTTTTCTCCCAGTGGTTTGTAGAAAGTATCTTTTGCTTACTACCATCTTAAGGTGTACTATATATAACATGCTTTTTACATGAGTGTCAGTTCTCCACTTCCTTACTCTATTCCTAGTTATATATAAATTTGTATACTTCTGCCAGTCTCACCAATAATTACATTTACATATTTTTAATGTATATGGAAAACTGACAGGTGTTTGTAGGCATTATATTCCTTATGAGATGTAAAGTCCTTTATTTTGATTCTGTTTAGTATCTATTTTCCAAAATTATGTATTTTTGCCTAGTATATATAGCATACAACTTGTGATTATTGCTGTGTATTAGTTTTAGATAACTTATTTCACAATGTAAGCCTAAAAATGATGGTATCATTATATCATAAAGATGATGGAGAAGCTGTGAGATGGTTGATTGACTGAAAACACTTACTGTTAAGTTTGGAGACCTGAGTTTGGTAACTGAGACCAACAGTGAAGATGGAGAGAATGGACTCCTATAAATTGTGCCCTGAATTCTAAAGAGCCACGATGGCCTGTGTGCACATGTTCATGAATTCATGCATACAAACACACACACACACACACACACACACACACACACACACACTCACAAAAAATAATTTAAGATATCTGAATAATTTATATTCTTAACCAAAAGACATACAATAATGTCATTATGTATGTTTACATAATTCTAACATTGATAAAATAGTCATTATTTAAAATTATTAAAAATATGTTTGACATTTAAAAGTAAATATTCCTTAGTTTTTCCACCTATCTTTGACAAAATCATATTACATATTTTCAAAATAAGTATTTGTTTAGATATGGTGCCTCATGACAATAATCCTGTTAATTGGGTCGCTAAAGAAAAAGGATCTTAAGTTTGAGGATATCCTGGAGTACACAGTAAGGCAATGTCTCAAAAATAAATAGTTATTAATAGGATAAATTTCTGAAAAGTTCTCATACCTCTTTAGTTTGATTATACTGCCATTGTTTGGAATGCTCATAATAAGTAACATTAAACATATACAGAATTTAGATGACATATACACACAACATCTTGATGTGAATTTTAATACCAGAAAAGAAACATATTAATAAATTTAGCTATCATATTATTTAAGAGTAGAATGGATAAAGTGCTAAAAATAATGTTAATCATTACTAATGTAAAATGTGGCACAAGATGGAGGTAGAAAATAAGAGTAATATTAAATTTTAGAAATCTTTTATTTACATCTTAAGCAATGTAAGTTCAAGCATCACGTGTAACATATTTATATGTAACTATTTGTGTATAAAAATATATAGTAAATAAACATCACTAAGAGTTTAGCTTCAAGGTCTAAATATAGGCAGTAATGATGTTTCTTGTGCTCTTATTACAATTTTCACTCAGTATAAATATCAAGTGTGTTCAAGTAATCTTCCTCAGTAAGGTAGAAAAAATATTTGTTTTTAAAATTAGAAAATTTCTGTTTTAACAAAATATTTTCTAACAAATTTTATAACAAATACACAAACAGAATTTCTAGCATATCTGCACAGTCAATCTCTCTTTTCATAATTCTAAAATTAAAGTTAAATACAAAATAAAATTTCTCCTCAGTTCTGTATGCTATTTATTTTTCATTTAATTGGTATTTGATAATTGTACAAAATTACAAATGCCATTATTACATATCAGATATGCACATAATCTACTGTGACCATCTTAGCTCCTGCTACCGTATACTGCTCTTGTTTTATCTCTATTTTTCTTTGCCTTTAATTATTATTGTTATGTACATACCTGCATATAAATATAAAAACACAATTTGCTGAGTCCATTTAATGTTCCTTCTGTGCATATTGATGGTTTAGCATAGGTATTAGATAACTAAATTGGGGTCTTATTCGTGGGGAAGGCTAATTCTCAGTAGATATTAACTGCCTCTAGAGGTGTGATGATATGGGAAATGTTGGCAAGTTAACTGGTGTTGTCGTTATGCTTCTCTAGTTTAGGCCACTGTATTGCTGAGATTTCACCAGTGCAGCTTCCCTGTAGTATGTACAAGGCACCATCTTACTACTAGTTATTACAACCATCCTTCTCTCTCTTCTGAGATGCACCCTGTGCCTTAGGTATAATTGTGCTGTAGATATATCACTGTGGGTAGTCAGACTACAGTCAATTCTTTACATTGTGACCAGTTGTTGTTTTACTTAGTGTTTTTGTCTGCTGCAAAACGAAGCTTCTTTGATCAGTCATAAGAGCTACACTTATATTCGGCTATAATATTTAGAATGCAGTAAAGAGATGGAGGGAAGAAGTTTGAATAACACTAATAATGTTTGTAAAATTTATAATGAATTATATTATGTTATTTTAAAATTCATTAAGTGTTTGTGTGTGTGTGTGTGTGTGTGTGTGTGTGTGTGTATGTGTGTGTGTCTTTTGTATTGGTATACTTGTTCATGTAGTAAAAAGAATAAGAGGTATATTTTGGCACTTTTCTATAAAAGTTTCTGTATTGTTCTGGGTTTTTTGTTGTTGTTGTTGGCTCTTTTTTTTTTTTTTTTCAGACTAGGTCTCACTATGTAACTCTGGATGTCCTAGAAGTCACCAGGCTTTCTTGAATTCAAACATATCAGCCTCCCCTTGCCATTTGAAAGCTGGGATTAAAGGAATTTGCCACTATAGGAGGCATGCATTTTTATTCAAAAAATTAATAGATAAAAATATTAAATTATTTAACCTGGAATTGTGATTTAGATCAGTGGACAGAGCATTTGCCCTGCTAATATCAGACCATGTTTAATCCCTACCATTACATTCAATAAGCTAGGTGGTGCAGGTCTGTAACTCCAGTACTCTGGAGGTAGATGCATAAGAATCAACTCAATGTCTTCAATGCCACATTAACTCTCATGAACACACACATAGACACACATTAAAATTTTAAAAATCTTGGGTATTCCAAGCTTTTGGGTCAATAGCCACTTATCAGTGAGTGCAAAGCATGTGCCTTCTTTTGTGATTGGGTTACCTCACTCAGAATGATATTTTCTAGTACCATCCATTTGCCTAATTTCATGAATTCATTGTTTTAAATAGCTCAGTAGTACTCTATTGTGTAAAGTGCCACATTTTCTGTATCCATTCCTCTGTTGAGGGACATCTCAGTTCTTTCCACTTTCTGGCTATTATAAATAAGGCTGCTATGAACATAGTGGAGCATGTGTCCTTATTACATGTTGGAGCATCTTCTGGGTATATGCTCAGGAGTGGTATAGCTGGGTCCTCAGGCAATACAATGTCCAATTTTCTGAGGAACCGCCAGACTGATTTCCAAACTGGTTGTACCAGCTTGCAATCCCACCAACAATGGAGGAGTAAAATATAATTCACAGACCACATGAAGCACAAGAAGTAGGAAGATCAAAGTGTGGGTGCATTGGTCTTTCTTAGATGTGGGAACAAAATACTCACAGGAGCAAATTCAAAGACAAAGTGTGGAGCAGAGACTGAAGGAAAGGCCATCCAGAGACTGCCCCACCTGGGAATCTATCCCATATACAGTCATCAAACCCAGACACAATTGTGGATCTCAAGAAGTGCATGCTGACAGGAGCCTGATATACATGTCTCCTGAGAGGCTCTGCCAGAGCCTTACAAATACAGAGAAGGATGCTTGCCCCCAACCATTAGATTGAGCGTGTGGTCCCCAATGGAGGAGTTAGAGAAAGGGCTGAAGGAGCTGAAGTGGTTTGTAACACCATAATAAGAACAAGAATATCAACCAACCAGACCTACCAGAGCTCTTAGGGACTAAGCCAACAACCAAGGAGGGACCTGGGGCTCCAGCTGCACATGTAGCAGAGGATGACCTTGTTGGGCAAGAATGGGAGAAGAGGCCCTTGGTCCTGTGAAGGCTCATTGTCCAGTGTAGGGTAATGCAAGGGCAGGGAGGCAGGAGTGGGTGGCAGAATACCCTCATAGAAGCAGGGGTGGTGGGATTCCATAGGGGCTTTTGGGGGACCAGGAAGGGGGATAACATTTAAAATGTAAATAAAGAAAATATCCAATAAAAAAAGCTAAAAAACAATTTTAAAAAATCACCTTAAGAGCAGTGATATACAAACTTAATAGATTGAAATTGAACTATGAAAATAAATACATAGAGTAAAAATTTAGGAGTGGTTGGAACCAATGAAAATGTAAGAAATTATCAAATAATTCAAAGAATGACTCTCCTACAGAGAAAACAAAAGCAAAAACAAACAAACAACAAACAAACAAAAAAACAGAGCAGCTTCTCCATTTGAAAATGGGTATGGAGAAGGCTGATTTCAAGTGCCAGGAATGAGACACAGCTTTAAGAAGTTGAAAGAATGTACACACAGTGGGCTATTTTATTTTGCTGTTCCCAATAGAAAAGGAAGCAAAATAAGGAATTGTTATATTTGAACACATGATATTAGAAAATGGAGTTCAACGGGGTCACCAAAATGTAACTTAAATTTGCTATAGCTTTGTGTGAAAAAGTGTGTAGGAAAAAATTAGTTGGATCAATATGAGAAAATGTTGTCGAGGAAAAAGAATGCAAGATATCTGACTCACCTTTTCAGTTACTGAATAGAAATCTAAGCATAGAAAATTGTTAAGCACTTTGCAGTGAGTAAGGATAGATGATGCCTTACAAATGATGAAAGCTATAGCTATGAATTGTAATCACTGAGAGCTGAGAGATAAAAGGATACAAAAAGAAATTCATTCTTCACTTATCTGTGACAGACTGGGGTTCCCCCATGAAACAGATTTTCTTGTAGGGTGTACTTCAGGAGTGTGCTTGGATAATATTTTGAATAAGGAAGTAGGTAATTCAAGAAAGAAAGTAGGAGAGCATCATGAACTCCAGGGAATAAGCGTAGAATTCTTTTCAGCTACAATGGCCCATGAGGAACGGTCCAAATTGTGATGAGATTAGCATCTATGACCTCTTGTTGTTGATCACCCATGATCAATGCTGAAGCAGGAAGTCTTGATACAGGTCAAAGCAAGGAGTACACAAATAGGGCTTCACAATGAAAATACCTGAAATATGGGTGTGTTAGAAACGGAGTTGTGTCTTGCAAGGACATCTGGGCATGAAACATAATCCCAAATGTAACTTTCTTCTAGAGTGAGTTCTAGACTACTTCCTGCTCATTCCCACTTGGCCTCCCTTCAAGAGGTACTTCCAAAGTGACATTCAAAATACTCCACGCTTCCATTTCTGCTGCAATTGCTAAGATCACAACAGGTTGGTTAACACCTGAGACATTTGCTATTGATCTTTCTGTTTTCTTTCTTTCTTTCTTTCTTTCTTTCTTTCTTTCTTTCTTTCTTTCTTTCTTTCTTTCTTTCTCTTTTTTTTTTTTTTTTCAATTTTTTTTAGACACAGAATCTAGAGAACTCCATTACACTTGTCTGGCTCATAATGGCCTGAAATTCATGGTAATTGTACTGCTGCAGGAAGTAACCACCACACCATATTGCTAGTCATTCTTGATTCTTTTCATCTTTTATGTATATCTCAGATGTCACACGCAAGGGTCCTGATATTTCAGTTACCACATTCTGTTATGTATAGGAAGTGTTATTCTTTGGTTTAACCAATTTGTTTATGCTTCCTATATATTTGATGATCTTTTCTTAGTGAACTTTTCTACCATTGAAACTGTGGTATTGACATTTGATCAATGTGTATTTGCCTTTTTATCTTTTTCATCAGTTGTGTTTGCTTATGTAACTCCACGCTGCTATTTTGTTTCTTTTAGCACTACTGACTAGCCCTATTTAGGCCCTGTTGATTATCCTTATATATGGTATCTCTGAGTTACACTCACAGGCCTTACATTCTAATTGCAACATTTCTCTTTTCCCTTTTCTGACTCCAAAACCTCACGTACACCCCTCCTTTCTCTCTTTTAAATTCCTGGGCTCTACTTCATTAATTGCTATAACATGCATATATAGATATGTAGGCATATAAACATATATATCTAAATATACCATGTTCACATTTCATGTCATGTTTCTTGCATGCCTGTTTTAAGAGCTGATCATTTGGTATGGAATAACTTACTGGTGTGCACCTCCCTAAGGCAGACTGTTGCTCCTGTTCTCCACATTCTTCAGTTGTGTGGAGTTATTTATGTGGAGTTGAAGCCTTGTGTGCTTTGCCCTGTCCATTTTGGCGTATGTATTAGTGTCACTTCTGTTGGGCTTATGCTTGAGATATAGTCCACAACGTAGTCCATGCTGCATGCTGGTCAAGCTCACACACATGTATCTACATTCTGAGTGCTGGGTTTAATGTGCCACACACTGTCCAACATCAAGCATTTGGTTGACCATGCTTACATGTGATGATATTTTTCTTTTCAGTTTCATGATGGTAGATATTTATATTATTGTAATCCACTATTTGATATTTTATAAACATTTCATTTCAAGATTTGTGTGAAATTTCGGCATAACCTCAACTCTTTTTCCTTTCACTTTTTCCAGCTGTCTTTTGATGTGTATAAAGCCATGGGTGGTACACTGGCAGATTATTTTCCTATGGTTTGTGTATGTTCAGCCTAGAAATCATATTTTTCTCTATATCTTTTACAGGTTTTCACTACTTTATTTTTTCTTTGCTCAGACAGGTTCTCTTTATTAGCTTAGATTGGCTTTGAACTGTCTTGTTCTGAGCATTCAGGAATCTAGTATTTTGGGAAGTTAATCTATGAACAGTATTTTCTGCTTTTCATGATGCCATGTGTCTTATCTTCATATATACAAATATATGTATTCCATCTTATGTATGTGTGTATATATACATATATATGTATATATGTTCCATACTATGTATATATATAAATTATATATATAGTGTGTGTGTGCATGAATGTGTATTTGTGTATGTGTGTATTTCTTTCAATATTTCTCCTCTTTTTGAAACACCTTTCCCATATTACCACATATTTGTTGGTGATTTAAAGATCTCAGTATTGGTTTTTTTTTTAATATTCTAATTTTATTCTCCTTGAGTTTCTTCGTGGTAAGGATTTAGTGATACATTCTTGACTTTATAGTGATTATTTCCTGACTATTTTGAACCTATCAGAGTCCCTGTCAGCTCTTTCTTTCTAAAGTAATTTTGACAATTTCATTCGACTTTCATTTTGTTTTACATATAATGTTTTACCTCACTTTAACAGTATAATCTGTTCACTCCTTTGTAGTCATTAACATAATTGTAAATATTTAAGTTCATCATAGAGATAAAATATTATGCTCTGGCTGTCCTCATAAACTCTTTTTATGTTTCTTTTTACTGTTTCTTTTTATTATTACTAATTTTGATAGCTGTCCATTTGGAGATGGGTAGATATTGAAGTAAATAGCTTTCATGGAAATTGTATATCCTTTCTCCTACTGGGCCTTTAGTATAGGTGTGAAGTTAACTTAGTAAGGTATGGGGCAAGAACAGGTGCTTGTTTTGAGGTTTGCTTTGCTTGTGATTGAGACTAATTCTAAAAGGTATGTTGTATATTTATGTTCCCTCTGGGTCTTTCAAAGAAGTGTCCAAATGTAAAGCTGAAGTCTTCCCTTTGTCCTCTGTTCATGAATAGTTGCTTACAATCAGTTCCTTCATTCTCATTCCTCTTCTATCCAGGAGCAAAATCCTGCTGTTTGGTTCTAATTTTTCTCCACTCTGACTGGGCATCAGTCATGAGTATGGGAGTGCAGAGTGTCAAAAACATGACATCATTTTAGTTACCCACAAAGACTCAATGTGAGCAAATAGTGAATTATTCCCTTCCCCTAAGACCAGTTTGCTTTTCCCTTACTTGCCCCAGGTGGAGTGGAATGTCACTAACATCGGAACACACATTGCATCTTTCCATTTCTTTATTATGTCTTCTGTCTTGCCTTTGAGATGAAGAAAGGTAAGAGGCAGGTTTCATTTTTTTATACATTTACTCCATACCATCCACAGAGTATACCTCAATAAAATATGTCTTATTAGAACTAGACTGATCTTTCCAGTAACTATCTAATAGAAATATTGAAAGAAAGAAAGAAAGAAAGAAAGAAAGAAAGAAAGAAAGAAAGAAAGAAAGAGGGAGAAAGAAAGAAAAGGAGTCGAAAGAAAGAGAAAAAGAAAGAAAGGGAGAAAGAAAGACAGAAAACAAAAGAAAAAATGAGATTCTTAACTTGCTTTGGTCTTGGCAGGTGCTTTTACAGTTTATCCACTAATCACCAGCTTTTTCTAATTTTTCAAATATAATGGTTACTTTTGACTCCTATGCATAAACACAAATCCATATTTTCTTCATAAAAGTCATATACTTGGGCCATTGTCTCAGCCTATAAACTTAGTTGTACATTGATTTTGAAAACACAAAACACCTTGAATCATCTGAACATATGAATTTTACGATGAATATTTCATTTTAAATTTAGATTTTATCATCTTCATCATCATCAAATTATTTTATGCTGTTCACATGTGTAAATGCAGGAGAGCCACATTCTATTGTTCACGTAGAGGCAAGAAGACATCTTTCAGGAACCTGTTTTCTCCTTTCACCTTGGGATCTAAGAATGAAATTCAAACAAGTTTGCATACAAGCTCTTCCCCTGATACACCTCTTCTGCCAACCAAGAAACTGAGTTTAATTTTGAATTGCTACATCAGTAGCAGTGCTACACTTAATTTAAATTAGCAACTCATTGCTTATTTTTTTTCAAACTGTTTACAGAGTTTTACAATTGACTACTACATACTTCTCAAAGA
Source organism: Uromys caudimaculatus (assembly GCA_028551405.1). Lineage (NCBI taxonomy): Eukaryota > Metazoa > Chordata > Mammalia > Rodentia > Muridae > Uromys > Uromys caudimaculatus. The sequence continues at coordinate 14,025,818 of CM052709.1, forward strand.
CAAAAAGTCAAATGACCAGTTGCCCCAAATGCTGGCATAGATGGAGGGTATGATGGTTTGTCTTATTTATCAACTTAACAGAATCTGCTATCATTTACCAGGGAGTTGGACCTCTGAGTATGCCTGTTAAAGATAGTCTAATTTACTTTAATTGATGTGGAAATCGCTATCCTACAAATGAGTGACACCATGATATTGGCTGTGGTTCTGAACTAAATAAAAGGAGATAATGCTAACTTAGCTCACACATTCAAACTTTCTGTTTTCTGATTGTGATTAGGAAACATGCAGCTCTTGTCTTAACTTTCCCATGATGATGGAGTGTATCCTGGGAGTATAAGCCAAATACATCTTTTCTCCATTAAGTTGTTTTTAATCAATGTGTTTTTAATCACAACAATGGAGAAAGAAACTCAAGCAAGAGAAACAAGAAACTGTTTGCATTATTGGTAGCAATGTAGAATGCTGTCAACTTCGGAGTAAATTTGGTCATTTTGGATAGAATTAAAACTACTTGCACTCTGGGTTCCAATATTCACTCTTCCTAAAATTATCCTGATGAGTCAGAACATGAGACTACAACAAAACCTCAACACAAATATTTATAGCTGTTTTATTCAAAAATTCTAAGCAGTGATCAAGATGTCCTTGAGGTATTTCCAGGCTATGAAACCTATCACGGTGAAAAATCTATCATATCATGTCTTTGGAAGAAAAGAAGGGATTTTAAAGGCATAATGTTAGGAGAAACTGGCCAAAGCACACTGATGCATATGGCCAATTACAACTATTCACATACTGTAAAAGACAAAACTATGGGATCCATGAAACCATCAATGACTCTCAGGCGTTTGAATGGGCTTAGTAAGTAACAGGGAGCAGAGAACACAGTGACAGACACTATGCTGCATGGCACTATTTGGTTGTTTTGATGGCAGAATGAATTTGTTACAATCCAACGAATTCTCAACATAATGACTGGTACATAACCTACTATAGTAAATTATAATAAAGTCAATGCTGTTTTCTTTTCTTTTCATTAAAATCCATGCTTGAGTAGTTGGCAGAGTCAATATTTGTGAAGAAGAGGTCTGACAGTCATTTGTACTTATGTCGTAAGTTTGTTTAAATTTAAATTTTTTCTAGAAGTAAACTCATTAAAGAATAAAAGCAAGAAGAACGTTTTGTTTTGAAAAGTCATCAGGCTCAGCAGGAACATGCTGTGGAGGGTTGGCATGGATATCTGCCTGCTTCTTCCTCTCAAGTTTAGGGATGAAAGGCATCCGGAACCACAACAAGAAGTTACAAAGTTGTCAATGCAGACTTAATTCATGCAAATGTGTACATTGGAGTTAGGGGATCAAGACAAAGGTTTTAGGTGAATTACATGCTTTTCATATTGTTTGGTCAATTTCCATGGCTGCCATGCTCTGTGCATCTCCAATATTTATCCTTAGGAGCTCATATTACAGATGGCATTTTTATCAGGAAAGTTACTAGGCCGCTCTCTTATGTCTCCTCTTTCTTTACATAGGCTATACAATTATCTCAGTATCTATAAAAAATGATGCAGCATCTTTTTTATTATCAATCATTTTATTTTTTACATTTCAAATGATATCCCCTTTTCTGTTTGCCCTTACACAATCCCCACATCCTATCCCCTCTCTCCCCCTCCCCTTTGCCTCTATGAGGTTGCTCCTCCACCCACTCACCCACTCCTGCCTCACCACTCTAGCTTGCCCATACTCTGGAACATCAAACCCACACAGGGCCATGGATCTCCTCTCCCATTAATGCCAGATAAGGCCATTCTGTGCTACATATGTATCTAGAGCTATGGATCCCTCTAGGTATACTCTTTGGTTGGTGGTTTAGTCTCTGGGAGCTCTGGGTGGTCCAGTTAGTTGATATTGTTCTTCTTATAGGGTTGTAACCCCTTCAGCTCCTTCAGTCCTTCCCATCGGGCTTCCATTGGGGTCCCTGGGCTCAGTCCAATGGTTGGCTGAGAGTATCTGCACCTGTATTGGTCAGGTGCTGGCAGAGTCTCTCAGGGAATAGCCATATCAGGCTCCTTTCAGCAAGTGCTTCTTGGCATCCACAATATTGTCTGGGTTTGGTGTCTGCAGATGGGATGTATCTCCAGGTGGGGCAGTCTCTCTGGATGGCCTTTCCTTCAGTATCTGTTACAAATTACACTTTGGTATTATTTTGTATAAACTTCCTGTGTACTGGTAGTGTTTTAATTCCAAAGATGACATAGAATCAATATCTATATAATTTATTGTTTCATTGATGGTGGATGATTATTATTAGTGGAAATTATGATGCATTTATAGTAAATGAAAATATTGAGAGACAGAGAATGAAACAATGTTATAGCAATAACCCAATGCCAATAAGAAATTATGATATTGACTGCACATTTGTAAATTTATTGTAACTGTGTATGTATTTTTGCTAGAACTTTATTGTTCATTTATTCAACAGAAACATATAAGCTAAAAAGACTGATTAATAAATAAATGCAGCTGTTCTTTATTTTATTTTCCTGTATTTACATAGTAATATTTATTATCAAAACTTTAATATATGTAAGTTGATAAAATAAGCTCAAGTTAAGGTTTGTTTTCTTCATACCAAATTAAACTGCAATAAATAGTAGTTAAATTCTAATTATCTAAAATGACTGTAAATTTTACATAAGTGACTCTGTCTTCTATGACCAAAAATTATCATGTTGTTCCTAATACAAAGGAAAGCTCCATTTTATTGATTGGTAGTAAAAGTCTGTACAAATTTCTCCTGAGCAAACTACAGGTATCAGATTACCACCAAATTGCTTACATTTTGAAAAATAAATTATATCATAATTTCAGTACCTTGTTACTAGTCTACACAGAAATTTAAGACTATTTTCTTATGGATATTTCATAGAAATATTTGCTAGTTTACAGCATAACTCATGGATTTATTTTTAAAAATATATTTCAATAATTTGCATAATATATCAATAATTTAAAAAATGTTAAGAGAAACTAGGGACTTTAAAAACTTGGGCTGAAGAATTAAAGAACAATAATATTAACCAACCAGACCACCCAGAGCTCCCAGGGACTAAACCACCAACCAAGAAGTACACACGGAGGGACCCATGGCTCCAGCCACATATGTAGCAGAGGATGGCCTTGTTGGGCATCAATGGGAGAAGAAGCCCTTGGTCCTGTGAAGGCTTGATGCCCCAGTGTAGGGGAAGGCCAGGGTGGGGAGGCAAGAGTGGGTGGGTGGGTGAGGAACACCCTCATAGAAGCAGGGGTAGGGGTGGAATAGGGGTTTCCTGGTGGGGGAGAACTGGGAAAGGGAATTACATTTTAAATGTAAATAAAGAAAATATTCAAGAAAAAAAATTAACAGAGACTCATTCATCTAAGGATTCCAGTACTTCCTAATTTAAACAGTTTTGAAATTGTAATAATTGAATGTCAAAGCATTTTGATAACTGAATTTTTATAAATTATTCAGTTATGAAACTACTTCTAATTGTATTCATGTTCATTTGATCAAATAAATAACTTTTCAAAAGTTTCATGAAATTTATGTAGGTGATTATTTTCCAAAACCATTGACAGGGTCTTTTAAGTATAATGACACACTTGGATCCTGCTAATGTGAACATATATATATATATACATGTGTATATATACATATATATATATTATATATATATATATACACACACACACACATATATTCATATATATATACATATATATAAATACAGTATAAGTATTCTGTTATATTCTAAGCAGAATTTGTTAGGAGAGCATGGACACGTTTAATAAGCACCATGGTTGTACATTGAATCTCATCACAACCAAAACACGTATCAGAATATTTTACCGCCATTTGTCCCCTACTTCTACACAGCTGTTTTCCAACTTTCCAAACATATTATAAAGAAAGAACGTTTTATCTTTCCTACTTTGGCATGTCATTCATTAATGGAGAAGGCTTTCCAGAGTACAGTTTGAATGAATTAGAAGAGATTTTCTATATCCCTCTTGTCTAGTTCATTTTCTGACTGTTATTAACTACAGATTCATTCCATGTTTCTAGGGGGAAAAATTATTATGTAGTCTCAAGGACGTCATTTAAAGAGTAGTTGCAGTAAAGTTAAGAGAATTATAAATCTATATTTTACACATATGTATATATGTTTATATCTGTTCACTTGTAATTGAAGAATTTTTCAGGGCACATCCCTGGAGGTTGATTCTCTCCTCTTAGTATCCATTAATGAATTATATTTCTTCTTCTAAGGGTGGAGCTTTGTGAGGTTTGCCTCATTCCTGTTGGCATGTCAAATGGTGTTTCCACTGTTAAGTAGGTAACTATATTGTTAGAGTTTCATAGGTACAGCTTGTCTTGAAAATATGCCTGGATACTCCGATTCTTCTAACACATCCTCATTTGTTTCCTAATTATCCCTGAGTGATTGGTGTTGGAAATTCTTGAAAATATGTCAATGGGGGTTGGATAACTCATGATCATTGTTCTTTCTTTCTTTCCATTTTACCTGTTTGACTTTCTATAATGCATTCTATTCTGGTGAGAAAATTCTTCTCTGACTTCTCTGATGAGGGATGGGAGCTGGACTTATTTAAGATTATAAGAGCAATTACTTAGAATGCAATTAGATATTAACTGGTTTAAGAAAGTGAAAGCAGTAGGTTTTCCTCTATATTCCACTGCCTAGCCAGCCATGCAGAGGACTAGGTTTACAGTCTCAGGCATGGATTCTTTTCTATTGAGCAGCCTTTAGCCTAATTTGTTACCTTCTTGTAAACCATAGGGTATAAGTGCCACCATTGCACTTTTATGATATCTTGTCAAAACTGGTCAATGTTGTCATCTATAACCATTCAATTTAAGGGATGGAAGGTGATTGTAGCCTATATTATGTTGGGAGTCTCTTGCAATCTAAACTCAAAAAGGGGTTTCTTAAACTTCTTGCTGGGTTTTTTGCTAGATGGCTTATAGCCTTTGCATGGTGTATTGTCACTTAAAAGTGAGTAACTTCATATGCAATTTTAAGGAAACATAAAATAATATGATACCCACCTCTTTTTCCAACATTATTATTCTTGGTCCCTGCTTCCCCCTGTCCTCTATCATATCACTTCTAAACATACTTAAGCAATGTATGAGAAGCCAGAGGCTTTACAGTTTCTAGTTAAACCTTTATCTTCAGAGTACATTTAATGCGTTATAGATTGTGAGATGTATTAAATACATGGTGAATATTTCTGAGTGGAAACTTTCACCCTTAGTCACAAAGTATAGTGAGACAGACATTTCATCCTAAAGCAAAAGAATATACCTTCTTCTCAGCACCTCATGGTACAGTCTCCAAAACTGACCATATAATTGGTCAGAAAACAGACCTCAACAAGAAGATTGAAATAATTCTATGCACCCAATTAGATCACTGTGGACTAAGGCTGGTCTTAAATAGCAACAAAAATAATGGAAAGCACACATACACATAGAAGCTGAACAATGCTCTACTCAATGATAACTTGGTCTAGGAAGAAATAAAGAAAGAAACTAAAAACTTTTTAGAATATAATGAAAATGAAGACACATCATACCAAAACTTATAGGACACAATGAAAGCAGTGGAAAGAGGAAATATCATAGCTCTAAGTGCCCCCAAAAAGAAACTGGAGAGAGCATACACTAGCAGCTTGTCAGCACATCTGAAAGCTCTAGAACAAAAAGAAGAAAATATGCCCAATAGGAGTAGATGACAGGAAATAATCATACTCAGGGCTAAAATCAACCAAATAGAAATGAAAAGAACTATAAAAAGAATCAACAAAGCCAGGAGCTGATTCTTTGAGAAAACCAACAATATAGATAAACCCTTAGGCAGAATAACCAGAGGGCACAGAGAAAGTATCCAAATTAATAAAATCAGAAATGAAATGGGAGACATTAGCAATGGAAACTGAGAAATTAAAAAAATAATATCAGATCCTAGTACAAAAGCTTATACTCAACAAAATTGGAAAATCTGGATTAAATGGACAATTTTCTAGACAGAAACCAGTTACCAAAGTTAATACAGGATCACATAAAACATCTAAACAGTCCTATAACCCCTAAAGAAATAGAAGTAGGCATTAATAGCCTTCCAACCAAAAAAAGCCAGGACCAGATCAGTTTAGTGGAAAATTCTATCAGACCTCCAAAAAAGACCTACTACCAATACTTTTCAAACTATTCCACAAAATAGAAAGAGAAGGAACACTACCCCATTCGTTCTATGAAGACACAATTTCCCTTATACTTAAACCACACAAAGACCCAACAAATCAAGTAAACTTCAGACGAATTTCCCTTATGAACATTGTTGCAAAAATACTCAATAAACTTCTTGACACCTGAATCCAAAAGCACATCAAAACAATCATTCACCATGTTCAAGTTGGCTTTATCCCAGTGACTCAGGGATGGTTCAAAATATGGAAATCCATCAAGATAATCCACTACATAAACAAATTTTAAAAACCCACATGTTCGTTTCATTATATGCTGAAAAAGCATTTGAAAAATTTAAATATCGCTTCATGTTAAAAGTCTTGGGAAGATAAGGAATTCAAGACCCATACCTAAACATAGTAAAAGCAATATACTGCAAACCAGTAGACAACATCAAACTAAGTGGAGAGAAACTTGAAAAATCCCACTAAAATCAGGCACTAGACAAGGCTGCCTACTCTCTCCCTATCTATTCAGCATAGTATTTGAAGTTCTAGTTAGAGCAATTAAATAACAAAAGCAGGTCAAAGGAATACAAATTGGAAAGGACGAATTCAAAACATCACTATTTGCAGATGATAGGATTGTATACATAAGTGACCCCAAAAATTCCACCAGAGAACTCCTAAAGCTGATAAACAACTCCAGCAAATTGGCTGATATAGAATTAACTCAAACAAATCAGTAGCCTTCCTCTACTCAAACAATAAGCAGGCTGAAAAAGAAATTAGGGAAACAACACCCTTCACAATAGTCACAAATAGTATTACGTACCTTGGTGTGACTCTAACCAAGCAACTGTATGACAAGAACTTCAAGTTCCTGAAGAAAGAAATCAAAGAAGATCTCAGAACATGGAAAGATCTCTTATGCTCATGGATTGGCAGGATTAATATAGTAAAAATGGTCATCTTGCCAAAAGCAATCTACAAATTCAATGCAATTCCTATCATTATTCTGAATCAATTCTTCATAGAGTTAGAAAAAGCTATTGCAAAATCATTTGGAATAACAAAAACCTACGATAGAGAAAATTATTCTCAACAACAAAAGAACTGGGGGAATCACCATCCCCCTCATCAAGCTGTATTACTGAGAAATAGTCATAAAAACTATGGTATTGGTACAATGACAGGCAGATAGAACAATGGAATAGAATTGAAGACCCAGAAATGAACCCATACACCTATGGTCACTTTATATTTGACAAAAGAGCTAAAACTATCCAGTGAAAAAAGACAGCATTTTTAACAAATGGTGCTGGTCCAACTGGTAGTCAGCATGTAGAAAGATACAAATCGACCATTCTTATCTCCTTGTAAAAAGCTCAAGTTCAAGTCAAGGACCTCCACATAAAACCAGATACACTGAAACTTATAGAGAAGAAAGTGGGGAAAAGCCTTGAACACATGGGTACAGGGGAAAAGTTCCTGAACAGAACACCAATGGCTTATGTTCTAAGATCAAGAATCGACAAACAGGACCTCATGAAATTGAAAAGCTTCTGTAAGGCAAAGGACACTGTCAATAGAACAAAATGGCAACCAACAGATTGGGAAATGATCTTTACCAATCCTACATCAGATAGAGTGCTAATATCCAATATATACATAGAACTCAAGAATTTAGACTTCAGTGAATCAAATAACCCCATTAAAAATGGGGTACAGAGCTAAACAAAGAATTTTCAACTGATGAATATCGAATGGCCAGGAAGCACCTAAAGAAATGTTCAACATCCTTAGTCAAGTTGACAAGGGGTCAATTGTACTGGCTAGTTTTGATAGATGCTGCAGGGTAGTGGAATCTAAGACAGGAAGGGGGAATGGGTAGGTGGGGGGGGACACCCTCATAGAAGCAGGAAGAGAGGGAATGGGATAGGGAATTTCCGGGAAGGGGGAACCAGGAAAGGGGATAACATTTGAAATGTTAATAAAGAAAATATTCAATTAACAAAGAATATAACATTAATGGTTAAAAGTTTGTGGTGACAATTCACCTGTGTGGTGAACATGCCCAATAAGCCAATAGTGTATATATATATATATATAAAAGCATTAGAAGATTTTTATTAAGTGACTAGAAAAGGGAATAAGAGATGAGAGGGAAAAAGAACTGGAAACACTACACAATATTCTAGCTGGAATAATAGATTATTAGATTACTTACAAGGAAAATTCAATATTAAAAAGATAGTTGTAGGAAAAAGTATGGCTACCTGACAGTATGGTATGGCTGGAGATAATTAACATGGGCAGTCTTCTCTGAAAATACAGAAGAGCCAGATGATTGCTAAATGAAGTCAAGGGAGAACATGACAGAGGACATAGCCTTAGGAATAGGACAGCAGGGCATTGTGCTCAGAGAGGAACAGCAGTTGAGAGGTGCTGAAGGTAGACTGAGCCTTTAAACAAAGTTTGCTAAGATAATGCAGCGTTCTAGTAACACATTAATCTAATGAGACCCTCAGGTATAGTTTATAAGCAATTGGTAAATGTTTTTCTTCTAAGAGAGGGTTCCTTGATTTATATTCATTACAATGTACTGCAAGGATGGGATGCTCCAGTTATTGTAATAAATTGCCTCTAGAGCACATCGAGCTTCCCATTTAATTAAATAACACCATAATTTATTTCTTTTTATGTTTTAGTGTTTTCCCTGGTGGTATCTAACACATCCTAAATATCTTGGCCAATATCTATAGTATGCTTTTTGAGTTGCATTAACTCTTTCTTGTTTGTTTATTGTATTCAAGGACCTAGTATGCCAAACATACTGTTGAAACACTGTTTGTCTGATCATTTGTTGATTTCAAAGAAGGACAGTTTTATATTAATTGCGGAAATCAGGCAAATTTACTTAGTTGTTAAATTATCAGTTGTGTGTGGGCAATGCCAATATATGTAGGTTGTTATTAGTTATAGACCTAGGCCAATTTCTATTATACTCCTGAAACCAAATCTCAGGAGATGAAGCATCATATAAGAGCCTGAGCATGGCAGGGGTGCTATGAATGCAATCTTCTCGACATGAAATGAATATTACATTTATAAAATACAGCAGCTGTGGGTACCATCACTGAATGTATAGAAGATCATAAGATCAAACCAAACAATATCCTAGCATAGGTAGGCTAGATCACCTTCATGCCTCACCATTCTGAGACATTGCCGGCAGTTGATAATTTCTGGAATAGGGAGTTTTTTTTTTTTTTTTTTTTTTTTTTTTGGTTTGGTTTGGTTTGCATTCACCCACTGGTAAGAGTTCCATACTATAGAAGATGACCCCATACCTGTGCACACATGGCTAACACTAGCTAAAAATTGAATTTAAAAAAAGTGAAAAAAAATCTATAAAGACATGAAGGTGGGAGAAGGATTTGGTGGGGGATGGGAGGGAGTTAGAGGTAGTAACTGAGTATACAGGTAACCATGCATCATTGTCTAGATGAAGCTATCCTGAATGAAGAAACTAATTTTCCAAAGACTATCTAAAAGAACAAATATTAAGTCTTTAATATATAAACATTTTGATGTGCATAAATACAAACATACAAATATAGTCTTAACAAAAAAAGAAAAAGAGTTCAACATATTTTGTTTCATCTTTTGGCATATCTTTTGATAAATGGCTGCCCAAATAAAAGTCTAGTTGATTTAAGAAACACACATTAATTGTACACCAAGAAACATTATTTGCTTCTGGATATATAGCAGAGTACATATTAACTCATTAACTTTGATATTTAGTGGGAGTGATATTAGATATATTTGAGAGGCAATGATGACATAAAGTTGGTTGAAATTTTTTGCTTGACAGCATGTCTGCATGAATTCTGTTACTTCATCTGAAATTAGCACAAGTCTTCATTTATCCACCCATTGACCACATGTAAGCACTAGTCAGAAAGAAAGTTAATTCACCTTAGTATCCCAGCACCAGTCTTCCTAAATCACACTCAGTCAAAGCGTACGAAATTGTGATCAATAGTAAGATTTTGCAAGGCCCATGACTATCACATTGCTTTTATTTTTATAAGTAAATGACAACAAAAAACTTGAATTTATAGATTGGTGGATGGCTCAAAGGCTCTTTGTCTCACATGTAGTACAGTAGCCTGGAGAACATTCAGTGTCCTGAAGGTAAGTCTACCTTCCTGGAAAGAAAACAAGCTTAGGAATGCAGCTAATGTTGATGGCTGAAGGGGAAGTCTGAGCTCCTTCCTGTACTGGCTTTTAAAAAGCCATGGGTTTAGCTACCTCTGAAACCTATGAGAGGTCACAAGTTTGATTTGATGCCATAAAGTACCATTGATTCTTTAATCCAGTCCCATTGGAAGTGAGAGTTACTTGCTTAGATACAGACAATGCTGAAGATCTGAGTATCCCCTTCAATGAAGAAAATGTCAATTAGAACTGAACATTTCATAATGAGGCACTGATACATCAATAAGTTTATTGTTGAGTGAGATCAGAAATTAACATAGGAAGAAGAAACCTCAAAATGCCTAGCCCTAAGTGGACACATCTTCATATATTAAAATATTGTAAATAAACATATCATCTTGTTAGAATTCTATACCATACACAGAACTGAGGCAGAAAGTTGAAGTGTCAAATATTCTACAATAGGTTAGTTTTCATTTCACAATGAAGACTCGCAGAAAAAAATTATGAATGCTCAATCTCATTGTCTTTTCCTTGTTCATTCCTTCTTTCTCTAAATGCAACAAGTTCTTTATTAATAATCTTGCTAGGTTTGATAATTTGCTTTTTGTTAAAATTTCCCAAGTACTTTCCAAAACTCCATCTTATCCTGTCAATACAGTTATTCTCTAATTTATTACTTATGTTTTCTCTGAAATAGAAACTAATAGATAAGCTATATAACCTAAGGGAACACAGGTAGATTCAAGAGTGAAAACCAGGCAGCTTTAATGGACATTCTCTGCTGTTGGTTTCTAAATAGCTACCAAATTAATAAAAAAGAAAAGACATAACTTGCACATCTAAAATACAACAAAGTATATCTTTACTTAAAAATATACAAAAAAGTATCATTACCCAACATCAATTTGTAACATTTCCATTAAAGTGAGTTTATACAATGTAGTACTATTCAGCTGTTAAAAAACATGACATCGTGAAATTGGCAGGAAAATGGATAAAACTAGAAAAAAATCATCCTGAGTGTGGGAACCAAGACCCTGAAAGACAAATAAAATATGTATTCACTTATAAGTAGATATTAGCCATTAAATAAATGATAAGAAGGCTACTGTCCACAGACCCAGAGAGTTTAGGCAAGAGGAGGGCTCTCAGGGAACACATGGATCTCCCTGGGAAGGAGAAACAGAACAGAGTCTGTGGGTGGGCCAGGGGCCAATGAGGATGGAGTGGGAAGATGAGATGCAGTGGTATACAGGGAGAGAGTACAGAGGGACAGTTAGAACTTGGGAATATTGAAGACATGATATGGAAACCTACTGCAGAGGAAACTTCCTGGAATCTTGAAGGTGATCCCAATGAAGATTCCTAGTAATGGAGGACATGGAGTTTGAATTAGTCACCTGTTTTAGCCAGGCATAGCCTATAGTGATGGGTCAGGGTGCATCTGGTTGAGTTGTTAGCCAAGAGGATCCAGCGACGATCCCAAAACACTCAGACTGATGGTAGAACAGAAGATTACCCTCTGAAAACTGAGAATGGGGCCCTACTGCCAAGCAAAACATCCATACAGCTCACTGAATATAGAAGTTGTGCTAGTGCCTGCTTGCAGCTCTCTCCCCTGTATGCTGTGCTAGTTTCATTGGTGCAAGTATTCTGTAGACTACAGAAAGACAAATCTGGACACCAGCTCAGCCATAAAACAGTTGACCTACAATCTGTTCTGCCTGCAAGATGGCAAAGGGGCGATTGGAGCAGAGAACCTGTGGCAGTGGCCAACCAATATTTGGTTTACATTGAGGCCTAGGTCAAACAAATCTCATGCCTTATATTGTCAGGCTGTTTGGATGGCCAGGGAGCTAAAACTAGACAGACCAGAGACTCAGTAGATTCAAACATAACTGGTAGAAAAAAATCAATGAAATGATTCTTAATGATATTCTACTATACTATAGATTGCTATCTTGCCCAGTTGTGATCAGACAGGGTTCCTCTGGAAGCAGATAGATTTCAGTAAAGGGAACCACAGTCAGATATTACCCACAGTTTAGATTGGAAGTCCCCATTAGATCCCTCCTCTTGGAGATCAGGAACCCCACAGAAGAGGAGGAAGAAAGACTGTAGGAGCCTGAGGGGTCGGAGAACACCAGGAAAAGATGGAAAAGATGGAACACAACTAAGCAGGGTTCATGAGGACTAAAGAGATGGAAGTGGCAAACACTAGTCCTGCATGGTTCTGCACCTGGTTCTCTGTGTATGCTATGACTGTTAGCTTGGTGTATTTGTGCGATTCTTAACAGTGATCGAGAGTGTGTCTCTGACTCTTCAGAATCTGTGGCTGTTTCTCTCCTATTGGTTTGTTTTCTCCGGCCTCAACATAGAGCCCTTTTCTTGACTTACTCTAACTTGTTTTTGTTCTGTTTTGCTTGCTGTCATTTCTTGGAGGCTTACTCTTTCTAAATAAAAAATGGAAGCGATTGGATCTGTGGGAGATAGGCTGGAAGCAGGAGCTGTGGAGCTGGGTGGAGTGAAAGGAGGAAAAACTGGTTAGGATATATTGTATGAGAGAAGAATATATTTTAAATAAAAATTAAAAGAATATGCCATGACCATAATCGAAGAAACAATAAGCATTTGACAAACTCATGGTTGTTGTTTTTTCCAAGAATTGAATTTATTTAACACTTGTTGTACTCGCGATATCATTTTAGAACAAAAAATTTCGCCTTCATCAGTCATCACGCAGCCATGTCAAGACTGGCTAGAATGTCACAAGGAAGCAAAGGCTTGTCTGGCTGACCTGAAGTATCTTCATCCACAATTTCTCTTTTTGCAGCCAGATTCAGTAGTAATCTGTGGATGTGTTTAAAAAGGGATGGTAGAAATATTTATAATCTGCTATGAGGTTGCTGTAAGTGAGAGATGCTCCTTGCAAATGTATAAAAACTGTTTATAGAAGTGAACTCCAAAGGGACAAGTAAAAGATTACTGTTATTTATTACTTGCTTATTTTTAAGAGTTTTACCTCAGGGCTTTACTTTCATGTTTTGTTACCCCCCGCCCCCGCTCCCTGAAATAGCAAGGGTGGATTCAAGTACAGGAGAAGGTAAATCTTGTGGCCAAGGATACCTATTCTTTTCTAATTATCTGGAAATGATGACTGAGCTAAGAATAGCATCTGCCAATAACTCTGTGAAACTCCTTGTACTGGATGCACACACTCACCACAGCTACTGTGATATAATAACCTTGGTACTCTGTAGATAAATGCTTAGAGTGGTAGGCACCCCACAGTGTTATAAAGGGAAGAAGATGATTTTCCCTATTATAGAGTTCATATATTTGCAGAAAGACTATATTTCAAAGTAAAAATAAATATACACATATGTTTGTTCATATGTGTATAACTGTGTTTATGCAAACAGACAAATTTTTTTCCTAAGATCAAGATTAGACTTTTTTAACATGATTTAATTGCTATATTGATGATTACTTGTGTGGGTAAATTGGGGAGAGTTGAGGCATAGTGTCTTCAATGCCAGTTATATTCTATTTTCCATATAGACAGCTCATGAATATAGGCCCAAAAGGATATGTCAGTGGTATATTTTATGGTACCAACCCAAGTGTCAGGGTCTTATGATCTAAAGCTGCAAAAAAGTTCTTCATTCATCATTTCCTTTCCTGTGAAAAGGGATAATGATCTCTCTGGTGTCTACTCACAGAAACCTGTGAGCTTGTTTGCTTCTGTAAGTCAGTTAGAACAGACATTAGCACCTTAACACCATACAACAAGCGTTTTCTTATGATTGTTTTTCTTAAGTTTTTCTGCATCTCCATGTGTGTCTATGTCTATCAATAATGGTACAACGTAGTTATTTTCTAACTTATGAATCTTGAAATTGTTTTCTATGTAAAAGTTAACTATATCACATGCAAACATGAGTGATTAAAAAACACACCTATCTGGATTAGGCTAAAATAAGATAAGTAAATTGGTTTGCATACGCAGTTGTCTCTATTGACAAAATCATAAAAGCAAGGAGTTCATTTGAAAACTGCACTCTCATCCATTTTCCAACTCAAAATAGACACCTGGGCAGAGCCCTGGGTCACTGTTGCCCTAGAGGTTTTCTGAGTAGAATGATTAGTATTCTACACAAGACTCTTCTGTGTGTGAACAGCATTATTTATGCTGTAAAGATAATAGGCCTGTAATGGACTGGGCGATGCTGACCAGCACTGAGGGCACAATGGCATGATTCCTGAGGCTTGTTAAGATCAGTGGGTGCTCTCAGAGACAATTGTATAAAGGAAATGATGAAGCAATTATTATGTGTTTTAAGCCACAGTTAATTATGCAAATTACACATATTAAGTGAAAGAGAATTAACCACACACTTTATACATGCCTATTTGTAGCAATAGGTGGTTCAGTACACATAAGAAAACAAGAAATGAAAAGGATTTCCAAGCCGGGCAGTGGTGGCACACACCTTTAGTCCCAGCACTTGGGAGGCAGAGGCAGGTGGGTTTCTGAGTTTGAAGCCAGCCTGGTCTACAGAGTGAGTTCCAGGACAGCCAGGGCTACACAAAGAAACCCTGTCTCGGACAAAAGAAAAAAAAGAAAAGGATTTCCATTTTTTTTAACGGCAGCATAAGAGGAAGATAATAAAGTTTAATATGTAATCCACATTACATATTATACTATATATTTGTATTATATATTAATACGCTCATTGTAAAAGGATGAGAAAAATGTGGGTAAGCAATATATAAAAGTCAAAATGTACTTGCCAGAATTTAATATAAAGACAAAATCACTTTACTACAAGTTATTCACAGTTCTGAAACTTAATTATAACTTGTTTATTCTCTGACACTTCAATAAGCAACTCTAATACCTTGCTAGAACTAAGTTCTAGATAACTAATATATCTAAGAACTGCACATTAAAAGGTTTCACAAAACACTCAAAATGCTGCAAGTTTGATCAGAGATGTGCAAGGAGTTTATTATTATTATTATTATTATTATTATTATTATTATTATTGACATTTGTGATAAGTAATGGAAGATAGGATAGAATTGAATATGGGAACTATTATCTCTGTGCATGTTTTACACATAGTATATTAACCATTTTAGAAGAATAAGCTAATTACCATTTCCAGCCATAGGTAGGAATTTTTTAATAGCACTGCTTCTTGAGAAATGGCTATCTGTGTTCTAGATGATTGTTCTATACATAAGAACATACAGGTAGCACTAGGTGAACACATTGCATTTTAAATGCTAGCACATGCAGTGAAGGGGAAATTGTATGGGGAAGGTAAAGGCAGAATAGAATGAAAGAGAATGGGTATAGATTTGATCAGCTCGTACTATATGTATTTAATATATTCTTAAATGGACCCTTAATTCTTATTTCAGTTCATGCTGTGATTCCTATCATTGACCTTGTCATGAACAAACCCTAAAAGGAAGTAAATCACATTTGTTTATCCTGTGCCCTTACAGGTCATATGATAAGTCATAACACATTTATTTGTGTTTGCCTGTGTAATACAAAAGTTCTAAGAAGATAGGAATACTTTGCTTTGTCTAGCATTGTATCCTCAGGACCGAAACATTGCTTGCTGGTCAAAGAGTGAGTCCTCTATGATTAGATGTTGACTGAATGAGAAGTTCGAATGACACTGGAATGGAATTGCTATTATTCTAACACTTGGTCCATTTTACTTAATATAACTTAACTCCAAGACCACAATTCTTTTAGAGTAATTTCAACTAGATAATCGCTGAATAAGCAATGCCTAGCTAAAGTAATTTACAGATATTCAAATTGTTAATTAAATATATATTACCAACCAGTGAAGGGGAGGGTAGGACTTGTTTGAGCATGTACTGGGAGGAGAGGAAGGACTGATATGGGGTTGTAAAGAGAATAAATAAATAAATTTAATGAAAATAGAGCTTGCTAAACTCATGAAATATAATTAAAATCTTGGAAGTTAAGAAAAAATGGTTAATAGATTGAAAATATGAGGGACAGATTATTAAGAAGGTATTTGGTTTGAAAAAAAGTTGCCCATGTAGGTATTGTTGCTGTGGCTGAGGAGTGTTCTTCCAGCTTGGAGGTGTGTAGAATTGGAAAAAGAAATTCATTTTCTCCTCTAAGCATGATTGGTTTCAATGTTATGCCATAGTAACATGTGAATTTTTCTGAAAGACACTTTTACTAGGAAAGAAAATCACCCATAGAAGTAAAGATCTTGCACTGCCATCTTTTATTCTTGTCTTCAAACTAAGCAAGTGAGGCCCATTCTGAATGGCAGTCCTAGCTGGCTCCAATTGGACGAGACATAGACTGATGCTGTAGATCATGACCTTAATTTTGGCTGGTTGCTTTGAGAAGAATAGAGTGCTTGAATTTGACTGAGAAGCTTCTTTTCATTGAAGTTCTTTGAAAGCTACTTCTGTGTACAGCACGTTTTCCACAATAGAAATCCCAGGATCTTTTCTGTCTCAGTACTGTCAGCCTGGATGACTTCAAGCCCTTGCACTTCTTTCATTTATAAGGAACAAATTTGTTCAATCAAGTTAAATCACTGAACTAGCTCAGTCACGACTCTAGAAGCATGCTAGTTTTACTTAACTATTCTCATTCGAAGGTTATCTGTGTCCGAAGTTCCACATTTTCTCCTAAAACTTACAGATACTATATTGGCACAATATTTTAAGAACAAAGACATTTAAGAAGGCAAGTGTATTCGGCCTTCTGCTTTAATCAAATTTTAATATCCATTCCAAAGTAAAATAATTACTTTCATTTGTTGAGGGTTGATCAGTACACTAGCTTTGGATATGCTGTATTCTGTGCTGCTATGCAGACACAGGTGCCGTGTGAGCACACATCAAGAAGCCTCTGATTCAGCTCATATTTATAATTTCCTGATATTTTTGCCCTGTTAGTTTCACAGCTACTCTTAACATCCGTCTTTCTCCATTTCCCCCTGTATATATTCAGTGACATTTTCCATTCCTATTTGTTTTATTTGTCTTGAATCCTTATAAATATACTCACTCATTTCTTTATTTCTTTTCTAAATACCTTTCCAGATGGTCACACTAATACTTTTTTATTGCACATTTCTTGGTAATACACTAGAAAGTCACATTTTAAAGAACATGAGATTTGAATATAAGAAATATTCTCTCACACGTTCAATTTTACAATGCAGACACACAACTATCTTGCTTTATTTACATTTCTACCATAAACTATCAAATGCAGAGTTTAAAAAGAAGGTGTGCCAAGATTTAATGGAGAAAAATACCTATTTTCAATTTCATACATAGTATATCTTCAATAAACTTACTAGGCATCATTAAAATATATGGTGATCAGATAATAAACTGACTACATATAGGTATAAGAAATTGTATCATATGAATAAAATACTTTGAAGTTGTGTAAATTAATATTTATTAGAAAGTTTAAAATTAATTAGTCTGAGATGACTATAATAAGAGTAATTGGGCATTAGATTTATTATATAGCCAATTAAAATGATATTAGCTTAAGCATAATATTTAACCCAATATTCCTGATTACATTGAGAGTTATCTTTATTTTAATGCAATTACATAGTATAAAAACAGATCAAATGAAGAAATAGAATAATTGTTGCCAAGTTATTAAACACACACATGTATGAAGAATGAATTTTTGATATAGGGTATATAATCTTTCTCCATGTATAAACTAGAAGGAAATATGTAAATTGATAAACAGAATATTAAATTCTAAATTAACATCTATTAGTATTAGTGTATATTCCATTGTGATCACAAAAGAAATACAGTAATAGGGGTGGGTTTAGAGGCTCTCACAGGAAATTACATTTGGTGTCATAAGACTTAAGCAGGTAAAGGAAGAAAGATAGAGTATTTACTAGTTGGGAATAGAGTCATAGTTCCACAGCAGTGAATGCCTCTTGTGTGATTTGAACAGCTAAGCAGAGGTTTGAGCATGTTTAACAGAAATGGAAATTTTGTAGGATAAAAAACTCGGAGCAGAAAAGAAAGAAAATTTTATGATAGTTGAAACTTTTGCTACCCGCATTCAGAGGTCCACGAGAGACATACTCAAGGCAACAAGCATCCACTGCGATTAATTTCGAGCACTCTTTCTCTTTGAGAGATGCAGTAATTCTTTATCCTATTTCTTTATATCAGACCCCTGTCTTCGTTCCAATTTGTCTGATATGAAAATGAGCTTTGGGCCAAGAAAGAGCAGTTCAGAGAACTGACTCTCATGTGGCAGGGTAATGAAGTCTGCTAAAGAGAGGGACGAAAGGAACATTAACACCTCTACAAAAATGCCTCCCCAAGCACCCCAAATTCCCTACATCAATTAACCCGGTTGGTTAATGTCACTAGAAATTTTCATTTACTAAATAATCTTGTCACCCTTCGGGGACATTTCTTGATTTCTGCCTTTAGGAGTCTAGATTGACATGGCATGTCACTTTGTTCGAAGTGAAACATCTGAAACTGATAGATTGGCTCAAATGATTATTTTAAAATTACCTCTAAGAGTAACTTTTTTTATATGAAAATATAGATGTATTTTTTTTACCTCTTTTAAAATGACAAAAATGTTCTGTCTTGCCTCATCTAAAGAAAAATAGCCTTTTCATTTCAAATGACTTTCACACTTAGAGAACACATGCAAAATGCTGATAATAATTTAGCATTAATATATAGGTTGATTCTAGCTTCAGGATTTTTATATATTTGCTTTTGTTTTGTTTTGATTTTTTTTACTGTTGTGAAAATTTTTAAGTGACAGTAATTTCCCCCTTGGATTTGTAATTGTAGTCTATTGAAATATCCCTTACCTCTTCCTAAATATTACTAAGAGAAACAAAAGATGGAGAAGTTATAGTGTTATAAAAAGATATTGATATAAATTCTGTAAAGCAGACTGTTTTTTATTCTTGGGTATATGTATATGAATGAATGGTGTGAGTGTGTGTGTGTGTGTGTGTGTGTCAGAGAGAGAGAGGGAGAGGGGGGAAGAGGGATGGGGAGGGGAGGGACATGGAGGGAGAGGGACAGGGAGGGAGGGGGAGGGCAGAGGGAGAGGGAGGGAGAGGGAGAGGGAGAGGGAGAGGGAGAGAGAGAGAGAGAGAGAGAGAGAGAGAGAGAGAGAGAGAGAGAGAGAGAGAGATGACAAACAAGCAACTGGAGATATGATTCAGTGGCTATTGGTATTGTTACTCTGGCTGAGACCCAAGCTTCAGTTCTCAGCCACACACGTAGGCTCACAACCATGTCTAACTCCAGTTTCAGGGAGTCTGATGCTTTCTTATAACTTCTAAATGTAAGGTATACATGTGGTGCACAGAAATCATGCAAGCAAGAGTTCATATATGTAAAATAAAAATAAATCTAAAAGAAAAATGTAAATCTCAACCAATTTAAAAACATTTAAATGTTTAGCGATTTTGAAGTGTACTCATTGAGAAATTACTCATTCAATGTTTATTTATGTCTTATAAATTATAAATTTAATCACTTTCAAATACGAATTTATTATCACAAAATGGCCTTATTGTCCAAAATATAAAACAAATGAAAAATAGTTTCACATACTATTTACATTCTTTACAATGTTTTCTTTTAAATAGAGTTAATCTAAAAGATATGAGCTAGACAGCTGTATATACACAGATCACACTCAATATTCTTTAAAATAAATCCACCCAAAATTTGGACATGATAGGCCTTGACTCAGAGGACCTGAAGTGTGAGCATAGCCGCAGCTGTGGTGCAAGATCATGAATGCTTTATTATTATTATTGTTATTATTATTATTACTATCTTTAATCTTTTTTATAGTCCAGTCATTATCCCCCTCCAGGTCCACCTGCCCACAGTTCCTCATCCCATTCCTCCTTTCCGGTCTTTAAGAGGATGTCCCCACACAATGCCATGCCTCCACATTCCCTGGGGCCCCATCCTGGACCCCTGAAATCTCTCAGACACTGAATCACCAACCATGCAGCATACACTAGCTGGTTTGAAGCCCCTGACACATATACAGCAGAGGGCTCTCTGGTCTGGCCTCACTGAGAGAAGAGAAATGAAATCTTTTTAATGTGGTTGTTTTTCAGCCTGATATGGATGTCCCCTTAACTACTAAACAATAAAAATCAAGGACCTCGGGGTCGGGTATGCCTGAACATTACATTCGGACAGTCAAATGTATTAGGAATCAGGTGTGATTTGTTCTCAGTAGTATCCAGTAACTTTTTATCTCACTTCAGTTGTCTCTTCTAATAAGACAGCCATTTACATATTAAATCTAATGGTAAGAAGTAAATATGGGCGTTATAAATTTAATTTTTCTACATTATAATTTATTTCAATTATTTTTAGCATTTCTTCTTTATTGTGACTATTGTAATTTTGTAGACCAAAGGTTTATTTATTTTAGTTCTACTTTAAACAAGTTGTGTATGTACACCAAAATTTATGGTTTACACATTTCTGTGCACAAATATTTACAACATTTATATTTTAAACATATTCCTGTAGATAACTATTACTGTCCTAAGATATCTAATATTTTTATGCCTAGAGTCAGTAATGAAATATTTCTGATATATCTTATGGTAATATCTATAGGAATATTCAATGAGCTAATAGAGTTAACCTGGGTTCCTGTGTAGATATGTTTAAAGAGCAATATATTAACTTAGTTTGTTTCTTGGATTTTGTCTTAAAATTTTTTAAATACAGTTTGTTATTCATAGTCTAAACTATATATTTTTGTTAAAATTCTAGAAACATTTTTAGCATTAAATTTTAATTGCTTGAATTGAATGAGTCAAATTCGAACACCTTTCTAATCTTCATCTGAAATTCCAGATGGCATGAACTTTGAAAATTTAATTTTCATGTTATAGAACTACTTTGTGTCAAAATAAGTATCTTTAAAAATCCACCCTTTTCATATTTATTACAAGATTTTACTGACCTTTAGAACTTGGAAGGAACAAAAATTTACTCTGATTATGAGCAAATGGTTAAGGCTGTCAGAGGCTCGTTTGAGTTTGTTGCTGTCATCTGCACAGCAGTGGGCAACACAGGTGACCCAGAAAGAAGAGCATTGGTAGAGAAGACACAGGAGTCTAAATTTACTTCAGGAATGGACAATATTTTTCACAGCTAACTAAAGAAAGCACAAAAGCAAAGGTCAAACTAACAGTTATGACCTGTTTTGTCTTATTTACTGAGTCTGAATTCCTTCTTCAGCAGTTCCTTGTTGTTGAGGTTCTGTTTGCCTGGAGAACATTTCTATTTAGAAGTTTGCCACTTTCTACAGTCATGGAATCACATGTTGTTCAGGTTTTGTACCTTAGAAAAGTACTACAGACCATCTGGATCTTAACAGTCCGCAAAGCCATGAGCTTCTTAAATCAGAGCAAAAGGACTTGGGGAACCACCCAGCAGGAAGCCTGCACTTAATATTTGCCTTGTTTCTATTGCACAAACCCCACAGGGTAGTTGAGAATAAAACAGATGGATGCTTAGAGTCTTCAGCACAGTGAGAAACCCTGAGCTAAAGCTACTCTAATCCTTTAAAGTGGTTACAAACCAACCTGATTAAATATCTTCCTGGTAAGTAAACAAACCTAGCTTTGGCTCTGAAGAGAGGCACTAACTACTTTTGAGAAATGCATTATTGATGATGCAGGCATTTGAGGTAACAAAGGGTGGCTAAAATGTGCCTACAGGAAGGCCTGTGCACAGGTAATAAGCCTGTCAGTAACAGTGCACTCAAGATTCTTAATGAAGCTGCTGCAGCTGCAGTAGACCAAATAGAACCATTCCCACAATAAGTAGAAGATGCTTCCTCCTGAAGCCTTTATGTCGAAACTTGAGAATTATCAGAGATCTGCATTCTCTGACACTGTTAAGAAGATGGACAAAAACTGGCAATTATAAATTAAATTGATTCTACTTTTTGTCTGGAAGAATTATTTCATGAGCATATTTTTACAACAAATGGAGCAGCAATGTTCCCCCATTTCATTCTCACTATCACAACAATTTTTTCTACTTCATTTCTGTTTCTATCTGTTAAAATTAGGCAGGAAGAAAGGCATTCTGATGATTAATCTTGTTTGGTTTTTGTTTTTTGTTTGTTTTTTGTATTTTCGAGACAGGGTTTCTCTGTGTAGCCCTGGCTGTCCTGGAACTCACTCTGTAGACCAGGCTGGCCTCGAACTCAGAAATCTGCCTGCCTCTGCCTCCCAAGTGCTGGGATTAAAGGTGTTCGTCACCACCGCCCGGCTCTGATGATTAATTTTGTATGTTATCTTATTGGACCATTGGCTGGCCTGACATCCAGGGAGTATTGTTTCTAGTATTTCTGGCAGAATGTTTTGGATGACATTAAATCTTAAATCATACTGAGTAAAATGGTCAATCTCAGTACCAGTAACTCTCATTGACTCTGCTGAAGGCCAGAAGAAAACACAAAACTGGAGAATAAAAGAGAATTCACCTTCCCCATAACCCCAACTTCACCTTTTTACTTTCTCCTTAACTCTATCTCTCTTCTTCTTCTCATTGCTTTTCTGTCTTTTTGTCCTTCCTCTTTCCATCTGTCTCGACTTCTCATCTTTCCTCTATCTGGCCATGAGTCTTCTTCAGTCTTTGTATTTGAAATTGAATATATCCAATTGGTTATCCTGAGTGACTACCTTTTCTACTGTAGATCAGGGATCTCTAACCTTCTTAATTGTGTGAGAAAATAATTTATCTTACATAGGCTATTGTTTCTGTCTGTTTCGAGAACCCTGACTAATGTAGATAAATCAAAAAGTAAGAGAAAATCAAACTCTAAGCAATGCTGGAGCATAGGACAAGGTCAATAGATAGAAGTTATAAACCAAGGCAGAAACACTTTAATAAAACTTTCAGAGTAAATCTAAACTCTTCACAATTCAACAAGGAGTATAACAACATGGATAACTTACATGGTTTACTGCAGTAACACCTACCAAAGATAAGTATAGATTATTTTTTAATAGATCCTTAGAATATATCTGGAATATTAGTAGCAATTATCTTTACATTGATTCAAATATGAGGCATAGATATGAGTACCACCTTTTTGAATTGTTCATGTTTTAGTTCTAAATTTAGCTTTTAACTATATATTTATTTGATGGAAATATTATTTGATTATTTAAGAAAATATTGATAAACCATCATGCAATATAATGTTCATTATCTGTAGCAAATTTTTCTCAAGAGAAAGAAGCTTATCTACATAGGCTTCTTTTGTATAAAAGTAGGTCACTGTAAATTAAAATGCATGTAACCAAAGGTAGTTGTAATTCTACTTAGACTTAATTTGTACATTTGAGATACATACAGAATCAGACTTTGTGAGAAAACAGGGTTTGTGTTTACAGCACTAGAATCAAAAGATATTATTATCCTTCACATAATGTGACAGCCAGGCAAGTGAAAACCAAAGTCTAAAACCTTGTATGGAATAAATAGTTCTGGGGTGTAGCTTACTGGTAGAAAACTTGTGTGGTTGGCATGAGACCCA
Source organism: Uromys caudimaculatus (assembly GCA_028551405.1). NCBI lineage: Eukaryota > Metazoa > Chordata > Mammalia > Rodentia > Muridae > Uromys > Uromys caudimaculatus. The sequence continues at coordinate 14,049,950 of CM052709.1, forward strand.
GTATTTTTTCACAGTGAGTAAACACCCTAACTGTAAGTGAGTAACAACTAACCCTAAAGTGTATTTTAGAGTCTTTTCAAAGAAGCCTGTGTGTAGTAACATGCACATTGTCTGTAATTTTTAAAAGCAATTCTGAATTCCAAATTCTAATATTATAGGCAAAAGTATATAATTTGTATACATATTTATTTACATATTTCATTGTGCCTGGTTAGGAAATGAGTAAAACACCTCTGGGATTCTTTCTACTTAACTTTCCTTTAGTTTGTGAATGTAGAGACATTTTCACATTTATATATAAAATAAATATCTGATACTTTCTTCTGGAATGTTAAAATGTCCTTCTCATCACCAATTCTAAATCTTACCTCTGCAATTCTTAGCTATGAGATTCTGAAATATGCTCCAGAAAGGAAATAAAAGCTATAATTCTATTGACTCATTTTATATTTGCAGTTTTTCACTAAACCTGGTGATCAACTGTGAAAATACCCAGAGCTAGTTGAAGCAATGAATTGTGGGAGTGGCCACCCAATATTTGGTTTAATTTGAGGCCCATGCCAAGAAAGAGTGTAAAATGGGGGAGGGTATCTCAGTTAGATTGATTACAGTACAAGAGCTTATTTATAACTAGTAAACTAATACGAGTCCCTAGCTACACTCGAGAATGTGTGTTGAATGCTGTCATGTGTTTCTGTGTATGCTCTCCTGTCCTGGAGGTGATTAGCAAATGTCCCTTACTATCATTTACTTTACAAATCTTGCTAACTCCGGATTGTATTAACTGATCACATTAGATTAATCATCAATTTACAAAACTACAACAGAAATGATAAATGCCACACTTTATTTTAGAAAGAAATACTTACCAAACACTTAGGAGGATTAATAATCTCTGCTTCAAGGTTATTGTGTCATAAGGTTGCTATGATGTAGCTAGACATTTAGCTCACATCTACTGACAGAAGAAGCCTCTGTAGATAGAGTTTAAATTGGATATCTCATCATGCAATTGGATATCCCATCATGCCCCTTCCCTTGGAACTTAGTAAACCCCACAGAAAAGGAGGAGGAAACATTGTAGGAGTCAGAGGGGAAGGAGAACACAGCCACAGAATCTGCTAAGCAGGGCTTATAAGGTCTCACAGAGACTGAAGCATCAAACATGGGGCATGCATGACTCTAACCAGGTCCTCATATATGTGTTATAGCTTTTAGCTTGATGTTTTATAGGACTCTTAAACAGTGGGAGTATTGTAGCTCTTACTCTCTTGCCTGCTCTTGGGGCTCTTTTCCTCCTATTGTGTTGCTTTTCCAACCTTGATATTAGTATGGCTTTTGCCTTGTCTTATTGTATTGTTTTGCATGGTTATTATTTTTTAGAGGCCTGCTTTTTACTGAAAGGGAACTTAGAGGTACTGGATTTGGGAAAGAGGGGAGTTGTGAAGGACCTTGGAGGAATAGAAGGAGAAGAAATGGTGGACAGAATATTTTATATGAGAGAATGTATTTTCAATAAAACAAAATAAAGTCTTAAATGAGAATATACCCTAATACTTCAAGGAATTATGCATAATATTTATTAGTTAGAAATATCTTATGAATATTTTATTATATATATATATTTGAACTATAGTAAATGTTTATACTTTATTTGAAAAAGGTTGTTTTAATATTTGCTATTAAATTGATAATAGCTGTCCTTATTATTAAAGTTTATGGCAAACTGAGTTATTCTTAATATATTAGCAAAGTGAGAAGATGGAACATCTTAAAAGAGGATCCTGGATAAGATCATGGACAGGAAATATTAGTGTAAAATTGGGGAAATTTTGGATGTGGCCTATAGTTTTAGTATTTATCATACCACTGTGAATTTCATCATTTTATTCATTAAAATAGGATTTAACATCAAGAAAATTTAAGTTAATGATACTTGATTGAAATTGTGTAGTGCCATTGCCTGCTTTTGAAGAGTTTAACATTAGGATAAAATATCAAAATAATATTAATTGTTTTCATGTCAAGTATAAGTACACATTTAATAATTACACTATTTTTTCACTGATAATTTTATGTGATCTCAGAAATGCTAAATGTACCTTTGTCATCTTCTCTTGTTTTGCACTAGCTATGCTCCACCTCACAGCTTAGGATGATTTTGTATATATGTATAAAAAGGAATTGTCCTGTAAAGTCACAATTGATTAAAACATTCTCTGTGAGTAACTTATGTGTATAAATACCTGAAATCCTGTTTTACATATGTAAAAAACACATATTAGGCTGATTATCTTTAATAATGTTCTCAGTACAGTTTCTGTTTAATTTAGCTCAAAATAAAAGTAATGCTAGTACCTAATTGATTACTCATGTTGATTCTTCATACACTCATTTCGTACAGGAAACAATTGCACAAAATCATTTGCTATTATAAAAATAATATAATTGCATTTTAATCTCAAATATCCATTTCTTTGGATGAAAAAACATTATGTGATATATTATACACTATGCACTATTTCAAGAGTAAAGGAAATCTTCCACATATTTCTCATTTTTGCTGAAAACTAATCAAGGTTTTCATACAAATTTCTAAACCTCTAGATACCTCTAAGAACTCATCATAATGTACTGTTGAAATAATTTCATCATTTTAATTATTTTTAATCCCATTGAGAACTGTTACTATTCTTAAGTAAGACATATAACAGTTGTTCTAATCATCTGGAGAAATGGAGATTCATTAGCAGGAGTTCAAGTGAATTGAATTAGCTCTTGTCTCTCAGGAAATCACAGGAAGAAACATGGATATGTCCATATAGAGTCTGTAATTATTCCTAAAACAGCTAGTATAACAAATTATTAAAGTTTGTTTTGAGATGTTAATAATTAATTCAAACTCTATCTTTGTTCTCTAGAAATACACTTTTTGTTTGTTTGTTTTGTTTTTTGTTTTTATTAAAAATGAAAGCTGCATGCTCCTTTCTTAAATTTTCAGTTAATGAACTCTGTTTCTTCATGTGCTGATATCATTCAAATGTTTTCTGTGACATAGTGTGGTGGTTTGAATATGATTGGCCCAGGGAGTGGCACAATTAGCCCAAAAGTTCAGAATAACCAGAATTCAATTCACAGACCATATGGAGCGTAAGATGAAGGAAGACCAAAATGTGATGCTTCAGTGTTTCTTAGAAGGGTGAACAAAATAACCACAGGGGGAAATATTGAGACAAAGTGTGGAGCAGAGACTCAAGGAAAGGCTGTCCAGAGACTGCCCCACCTGGGGATCCATCCCATATACAGCCACCAAACCCGAATATTCTTGTGGATGCTGGGAAGTGCTTGCTGATGGAAGCATGATAAGCTGTCTCCAGGGAGGCTCAGGCAGAGCCTGACAAGTACAGAGGCAGATGCTGGCAGCAAACCGTTGCACTGAGCATGGGGTCCCGGATGGAGGAGTTAGAGAAGGGACTGAAAGAGCTGAGGGGGTTTGCAGCCCCATGGAGGGAGCAATAGTGTTAACTAGCCAGACCCCCTGGAGCTCCTAGAGACAGGATCACCAACCAAAGAATATACATGGAGGGACTCATGGTTCTGGACACATATGTGGCCTTTTTGTCCATCAGTGGAGGAGAGGCCCTTGGGCCTGAGGGTTTTAGATGCCCCAGTTAAGGAGAATGCTAGGGAGGGAAGATAAGAGTGTGTGGGTGGGTGGGGGAGCACCCTTATAGAGGTAGGGGGAGGGGGAATGGAATAGAGGGTTTTCAAAGGGGAAAACATTTAAAATGTATATAAAGTAAATATCTGAAAATAAAAATAAAAAAATAAAATAAAAAGGAGGCGTGATCTTGGTGGAGTAGGTGTGGCCTTAGTGGAATAGGTCTGGCCTCGTTGGAGTAAGTGTAGCCTTGTTGGAGTGGGTGTGGTGTTGGAGTAGGTGTGGCCTTGTAGAAGGAAGTGTGTCATCTCTCTCCTTTTTCCTTCCTCTTCCCTTCTTCCCTGCCTCTTTCCACATGATCCTTTGGGTCCAGTTTTCCTTATTGATCCATATTTTTCTATTCTATTTCTTTCTTGGGAGAACTCCCTGTCCCACACCAAGCCCAGTCCCTTACTAACTTACCATGTGGTTCTGTGGACTATAGCTTGATTATCGTTGATGGAAAATATTCACATACTATCAACTACATATGATGTTTGTCTTCCTATGTCTAGGTTACCTCACTTGGGATGATTTCTTTGTCTAGATCCATGCAATCACCTGAAAATTATTTCATCTTTTAATGGATAATATTCCACTTTGTATTTTTTTCATATTTTATTTGTCCATTGATCTGACAAGGAACATATAGGTTTTACCAACTTCATAGTATTATGAATAAAGCAACGATGAACATGGTTGAGTCTCTGTGGTAGGATATAGGTATATGCTCAAGTGTTATATGGGGATCTTGAGTTATTTTTATTCCCATTATTAAAAGACTATCGCAGTGATTTCCACTGTGGCTGTATAAATGATCACACCCATAAGCAACAGATGAGGGCTAAACTTATTCCAAATCCCTGTCACAATGAGCTGTCCCAATTTTTCTGGTTCTTGACCATTATGATTAGAATATGATAAATTTTGAAAATAATTCTGATTTGCATTCACCTGGTGAACACTGGTGAATATGGATGTTGAATACTTCTTTATGTGTTTATCTGTATTTTAAGAATTCTGTTTAGATGTATACCCTATTTTCTAATGGGTTATTTATTTTTATGTTATCTAGATTTTTTGAGAATATATATATATATATATATATATGTATGTATTCTTTATTGCATGTATAGTAGACTAAAATAGCTGAAAGTTAATCAATTTTGCCACTTTATTTAAATAGCAATCTCTCTTACTATACAGAATCTTTTAGTTTAATGAAATCTCATTTATTAATTACATGGTTAGTGCCTACAATAATGGTATTCGGTTCACAAAGTTTTTCCTGTGCCAATGAGTGCATCCATATTTTCTCTTCTATAAGATTCTTTATGTCTTGTTTTATGTTGAGCTCTTTGATCTATTTGGATCTGAGGTTAGTGCAGAGTGATAAATATAGATCTACTTGCAATATTCTACATGCAAGCATCCAGTTTGACCATAACAATTTGTTAAAGGTACTACATATTTTACAGCATGTATTTCTGGCTTCTTTATTAAAATATATGACTTCCATTGGTGTGTGGATTCATGTATAGGTCTTGAACTTAATTACACTTATTAATGTGTCTGTTTTTGTGCCACATTGTGTCTATGCCTGTACCACCCTGGCTTTAGTATTGCATCTCTCTAGCACAAATTGGAATACAAGATGGTACCTCCAGAAATGCTTTAATTATTCAAGATGGTTTTAGCTAGCTTAGTTCATTTGTGTTTCCAAATGAAGCTGAAATTTTTACTGTAAAGATCTTTAGTGTATTGTGTTGGAATTTTGATAAGAATTTCAATGAATCTGTAGTTTGTTTTTGATAGAAAGGTCAATTGTTACTTCATTATTTCCACCAACCTGTGAACATGGGAGATCTTTCCATATTCTAATAATCTCTTCATTCTCTTTCTTTAATGTCTTAATATTTTTATTAAGCAAATGTTTCACTAGCTTGACAAGGATTGCTCCGATATTTTATGTTAACTAAGGCTATTGTGAAAATTGTTGTTTCCCTAATTTTTTTCAGTCCATTTGTATACAGGAAGGCTACTGATTCTTATGAGTTAATTTTTATCCAGTTGCTTTCCTGAAAGTGATTATCAGCTATAGGGGTTCCCTGGTGGAATTTTAGGAACACACACACACACACACACACACACACACACACACACACACACGTTTGTATGTGTGTGTGTTGGCATCTGTATCTATGCATGTCTTTGTATATATGTGTATATATATATATATATATATATATATATATATATATATTCATTCTTATCTTCTGCAAACAAGAATTCTTTGACTTCTTCTTTTCTAATTTGTATCCCTTTGTTCTCCTTCAGTTGTCACACTGATCTAGCTAAGACTTATTTTGAATGGGTATAAGGAAAGTGTACAATCTTGTCTTGTTCCTGATTTTAGTGAAATGGCTTTGAATTCCTCTTCATTTAAGTTAATGCTGGCTATGGGCTTATTCTTAAGTGTTTTGATTATGTTGATGTTTGTCCCCTTTATCCCTAATATCTTGAAAACATCAAAAAGATATGTTGGATTTTGTAGCAGGTCTTTTCTGAGATGACCATATGATTTATTTTTTGGCCTTTTACTTTATTAATATGGTAGCTTACTTATGTTTACAACCCTACATGTCTTAGATTAGGCCTACTACATCATGGTGGATGATATTTGGTTCTCGTCTTGGATTACATTTGAAAGCATTTTTTTACATATATATTCATAAGAGAAATTGGACTTAATTATCTTTCTTTATTTTGTCATTACATGAGTATCAAGGTAACTTTGATCTCATACAACAAAGTCGATTTCTATTTTGTGGAATAATTTTAGGATTACTAGAATTAACTCTTCTAGAAAGTCTGGTAGTACTCTGCACTAACACCATCTGCTCAGGAAAAATTTTAATTAGGAGATTTTTAATTACTACTTCGATTTCAAAAGTACTTATAGTTATGTTTAAATTGTTTATCGGATCTTGTTTTAATTTTGGTAGGTAGTATGTATTGAGAAAATTATCCATTTCTTTTAGATTTTCACGTTGGTGGATTTCAAATTATACACACACACAAACATATATATATATATGTATATATATATATATGTATTCTATCTAACAATACATTACAGATACAGTTTCATCTCTGTCCATTTTCTCCCAACTTCCTCCCACCTCTGCTCTTCCCCAGATCCACTTTTCTTAATCCCCCATGAGAAAAGAACAGTTTTCCAAAGGATAAGACAATGAAAATGAGGGTGGTTGAACCCCCACATGACAAAGGGTGTCTCCTCATAGAGGCAAGGGGAGGGGTAATAGCATAGGGGGTTTCTGGAGGGGAGACCTGGAAAGGGGATAGTATTTGAAAGGTAAATAAAAAGTATCCAATAAAAGAAAAAATTAAAATAACAGGAAGAAAAAGAAAAAAAGACAATGAATATGACAAATCAAAATACAGTAATGCAAGTCAAAATCCATCACAAAGAAGCCAGACAAGCCAACCTACAAGGAGAAAAAGACTCCCAACAGCGAACACAAGAGTATGAGACACAACTGCTCCTGCAGTTAGGGGTCCCACAAAACAACAAGCTAAAAGCCACGTTACAAAACCTTGAGGACCTGGAACAGGCACAAAACAGTCCCCATGTTTGCTGCCTGAATCTCTGTGAGCCCTATGAGCCCTGCTTAGCTGACACAGTGGACTGTGTTCTCCCAGTATCTGTCTGTTTTTGAAACCTAGAGTCCTTCTGTTCCCTCTTTGCTGGGAATCCCTGAGATCTAAGGGGAAGAATCTCATGGAGACCTCTGATTTAGACTCTCTCTTCACATAATTTCTGGACTTCCATCTCTGCATGTGCTCCCATCAGCTTAGTTCACAAAGTGTCTCTATGCTCTTAGGATTTTCTGATTTTCTCATTGTTTATTGCTATGGTCCCCTCTTCATGTTTAATTCTGTGAAATTTTTAGTCCATCTCATTTGATTAATTTGGATAAGAGTTTGTCTATCTTATTGATTTTCTCAAAAAAAAACCCCACATCTTTTTGTATCATTAATTTTTTATATGTTTCCATTTTATTGATTTCAGTCATGAATTTGTTTATTTCTCTGGGATTTATTTCTCCTTTTTGTTTTAGATATTTTAAATCTACAGCTAAGGTACTACTATGAAACATATTTAATTTATTTATTTAGTTAATTTATTTATTATCATTTAGGCATTTAGTGCTATGAACTTTGTTTCAGGATTATTTCATATTTAACATTTTTCTTCACTGTAGTACCCACTTTTTCTATTGTATGTTCAATGCCTGAGATTATTTCTTTCATCTCATATAGTGTTTTGATGTGTTTTGCCTCTGCAGTTTCTTTTTGAGTTCCTAAAATTGTTATTGCTAAATTTACCTCAGCTTGGGTTTTCTTTATAGATTTCATTTCCACGTTTTTTATTTTGAGTAGATCGATAGATCAATTAATTTCTTTTTAGGGGTTTGCATGTGACTTCATTAAGAGATTTATTCATTTCTTCTTCTTCTTCTTCTTCTTTTTTTTTTTGGTTTTTTGAGACAAGGTTTCTCTGTGTAGCCCTGGCTGTCCTGGAACTCACTCTGTAGACCAGGCTGGCCTCGAACTCAGAAATCCGCCTGCCTCTGCCTACCAAGTGCTGGGATTAAAGGCGTGTGCCACCACTACCCGGCTTATTTTTATGGACCATTATTATCTTCATAAAGGCTATTTTCAGGTATTTTTCTTTGGTTTCTTCTACGTTGCAGTCTTCAGGGCTTCCTTTGATAGGTCATAGTGTCCAGACTGTGACTGACTGTGTTTTTATTCTGGTGTTCAGGTATATGTATACAGGCACATGTTTACAAAGATTCTAATTCTAGGTCCTGATGTCTGATCTTGTCTTTTTGGGTGGTTATTTCCTTCCTTGGTTTCTGTTGTCTTCTTCTCTCTGGTTTTTAGGAGAGTGTGAAGGATGAATGATTCCTATTTAGGAAATTCTTCTAGGCTTCTTGAAAGGTGTTACTGAAGAGTCCCTGGAAAATGTGTTTCTGTCTGTGGGGAGCTGACCGTAACACATGGGAACGAACTAAGAGTGGAGGGGGTGAGGTGGGAAGTTCAATCGGGACTTTCTGGGAATAATCCTGACAATGAGGATAGAGATTAAGGAAACACTACAAATAGTTTGTGAGCTGGGGATGGGACTGGAGTATATGGGAAGAGGAAACGTGAAGAACTGAATCTTGCCTAACTGATTTGCTGGCCTACTTGCTTCTCTGCAGGCTTGGCTGACAGGTTCCCAGAGAATGCCTGATGAAGTTGGGAGATGAGACAGAGGATGACTAGGGAGGAATGTTGGAATTGAACATTGGTGGGATACCTTTGAGATGGCCAGAGACATATGGGAGACCATGGCAGGTGATCTGCTATAAAGACGAGGGAGATAGTCTGGAATTAGAGCAACAGAGGGTAAGTGAAGATCATAGGTAGGCTACCTGCTTCACTGGCTGAAGTGGCATGTGGGTTCCCAGGAAATGGCTGCTGGAGTTGGGATTTTAGTAACATAATGATTTGGAAGTGTGTGTGTGTGGGGGAGTTCAATAGGAAATAATGTGTTGTGGATGGGAGCAGAGGGACAGGGACACAGTAGTGTGCTGTAGTGTGCTATAGATCTGTAGATAAGGCTTCCGGTTTGGAATTGGAGGCTTGGAGGCAAACGCTGAGATCTGCAGTTATTTAACGTTTTCCCTATTCAGAGTCAACCCTTGTTTAAATTACCATAGTCTTGTTTTGTCCTATATGGATGCTATCTCTTGGAAGACTGCTCTTTTATGAAGAGGAATGGATAGGGGAATGTATCTAGGGTGTGGCTGTGGGGTAAATATAAAAGTAATTAATTAGTTAATTAATGTAATCTTATAAACTGATTTTCCTGGACATCAGAAAGGGGACGTTTCAATCATTTTCACTGTTATGGTATTTTAAGTTATTTCTATGAGTATTTAAATCTTCCCAGTTCTCGCTATAATTTGTTAATATTATTTTTTTATCCATAAGTAAGTTTTGAGATAACATAGTGAATTAGCTATGTACTATCATTATTTTGTTTTGTTTTGAGGCAGGGTTTTGGCATGTGTCTCCATATGGCTGAGAACGTTCCTTGTATATGAGGGCAGGCTTCAGCTTGCCTGGATCTTCCAGTTTTGGCCTCTGGAGTGCTGACTTACAGGGATGTCTCACTAAACCTGACAGAGAACTTTTTTTCCCATCCTTTCCTTCAACAGTCTGTTATAAATAATTATCCCATCACTGATTAAAACTCTTAGAAATTTGGACTTCCTTCACCCTAAATTTTGAGGATAAAGCCTTACTCCATGTTTCCTTGAATTGTGATTTGAAACCAGCTAAAAAACTAAATTTACCTCAATAGAATCTATACTTTACAAAATTTCAGTACTATTCGCAAGTTGATAAAAATTTGGAAGAATGCTGATATTTTTCTTCAAATCTATGTATGACACAATGGTCAGACTTTCTTGAAAACAAGTGATTAAGATTATGGTTCTTGTAAAATAAAATATAAATGTTTAATTCTTGAAGATTGAAATCAACTTTCACTGATAAGGACATCATGTAGGCCTGAGGTTCTCTGTCTAAATGCATATACAGGACTAAGTTTATAATATTTTTTGAAGCTAGTACAATTTTATTGAAGCTAGAACAATGTTAGGAATTGTAGTCAGAAAATAAATTTCAAACTGAGAACGAATCAGCTTACATTAATATATTACAGTTTTTAAATGAGTATAACAAGCTATAGACATTGTTTGTTTTGAGGATACCAAATAAGTTTTCATTTTAAAACCATAAGCTAATGCTTGCGGCACTATCTATAAAAAGACTCATTTTTCATAGAATGACAGGAGGAAATAGAAGCCTGCTGCTCATTTCATAGCTTAGCAACCTTCTAAGTAGTACATGCACACATATATTTCATGGAATCCTTTTGTAAACAAATTGTTTAAGACTTCTAAGATGCAGCAATCTGTAGGCATCCTTGATGGAATGATGTATTTATCATGACCCTCTTAAATAATGGTGAACGTTAACTTCAATCTTTTACTCCCATTGATATCATAGCATATACACCTGACTTTTTACTTACTGATAAAGTCTGTAAACAATATAAATCACTGTTAAAATTACAGGTCAAATAAATATTTGCATTTATATGTAAGACATTGCTACTCTTTTATATTTGGAAATATGAACACCATTAATTTTTAAAAACATATTTTGACCAAATATATTGATATCTTTTATGCTTTAACTTTGTCTTGTCATCTTTTAGTTTTTACAAAACAATGTTTATTTGAAATGCACTGGTCTTTTAGTTATATTAATCCTCATTTACAAACATCAAATTATTCTTTAAATAATTTAAGTACACACACACATATATACACTATATATAAATTCAAGTACATAAATCATGAATATACTAAAAAATTATGAAAGATCATAAAGACAACATATTTGATTGTTAGGTTTGCTGCAAGTATTCCAAAACCACTGGCTTTCAAGATCCAGCCCTTAACATACAAGATGCAGCATGGCCATACTATTGTTGATGCCTAATTTTTTAAATAGCAAATTTGTTGACAAAATGAGTGCTTGCAAGTGAACCACAACAATGTATTTGCCGTCCACTAACTGCATTTCATTTGCATGTCCAACTTTATCTTCATTTAGTTAATTTGTGTCTTCACAAGGAGGCCTGGTAAGAGCCAACAATATTTACTTGAATCAGACAGCCATGCTTTTGTGTGCCCGGCAGCCCTCTCATGTTACTGCAGTCTTATAGTCATCATTATTTATACGACATTGATTGCACCCTCTGTCCTAATACAGTCTTGCCGCCAGTTACTCCTCCACTTCAACTTGCTAATTACTCCATACAGTCAATTCATCTCCCCCTCAGCCTCCTGTCCAATTGCCAATTTGTGGAAGGCACATTAATGATCTTTGTCTATTATACCTTACACAACAAAGTCTTAACTTTTCCCCTAATTAATCATGCTGCGGTGTAAAAAGACGTGAACATATTAAAATTATTCCTTATTGACTATGAATTTATCTAATCTTACTTCAGTTATTCTAAATCTCAGTTATCTTTACTTTTCAATAGTGTTTGCGGATTGAAGTTATTGTTGTATGAAATAATCCTTACTAGTCATGTAGATATATATAGCAAGTTCTCAGTTTGTCATTTTGAAAACTTTAAAAATGATAAATACAGAAAAAAGCTAATTGTTTCAGGAAACAAGGAGAGATTCAGAACATTTAGTCTTATTAGTTAATTTTGAAAAGTTAATTGATAACCAACCCCCCTCCAAAATAATCAGCTGAACACATACATAAGTAGTTAAAAGGCCAGGCCCACCATAAGCAAGAAAACCTGAGCTTGTCTCCCTAGTACATGTAAGAAGCAAGGTATCACTGTACACACCTGTCATCACAGATCTATGGAGCCAGAGATGGGCCCATTCCTAGAGCTCTTCCTAGGTGAATCTATGACCATAAGCTCTCTGAGAGAAAGCAGTATCTTATAAACATTTCTTTCATTTTCTTTCTTTTATTCCCTTCCTTCCTTCCTTCCTTCCTTCCTTCCTTCCTTCCTTCCTTCCTTCCTTCCTTCCTTCCTTCCTTCCTTCCTTCCTTCCTTCCTTTTATATCCCAATGACAGTTCCCCCTTCCTCCTCTCCTCCCAATTCCTCTCTTCATCCCCTCTCCCTGACCCCATCTATTCCTCCACAGTTTCTCAGTTTCTATTCAGAAAACGGCCAGACTCCAGTGGATGTCACCCAGGTATGGCATATCAATTTGCAGTAGGTCAAGGCCCATCCTCTCCTATTAAGGCTGGACAAGGCAACCCATTCTGATTTTATTGCTCATAATCTTTGCACTCATATGTTCCTGCATCCCCACACTCATTGTTTTAATCCTCCAACAGCTTGGATAATGTACACACATTTCCTGGAGTGCTTTTATATGGTGCTTGTGATCAGTGAATAAATTCTGACCAATAACAATACTTTAGAGACAATTTTGAATACAAACAAAAAGATGTTTTGACATTTTTTTGAGCTGTAGTGTCTCTAGATTTACTTGATGGAGAGTAAGTAATGCGGTGGGAGTTTGGCACCATCCTGTAACTTTTATTTTATACTGAATTGGTACAGCGAATATTTGTCTTTCTTGTAGGTCATTAAATGATAATATGTTATAGGTAATATATAGACAATATTCAATTTTACTTGTAAGAAAGCCTCAATGTCATATTATATGTGGCTAAGCATCTATCAGTCTGGTTTCTTTGAAGAAATACAGAATAAATAGACTTGAAGTATGCTTTGCTATTGTCATGCTGTGCATGCCAAAACAATGATTTCTGAATAGACAGTCACTTCAGTTATACATCACCTAAAGCATGGCCTGTAGAAACTCTTCTGCAATTTTGAATTCCACAGATCAGAGGCAGGTTGTATAATCCAGTACAATGCCCAGCTAAACCAAGAAACACTTTTAAAAAAAAAAAATTATTTTTGGGCCTGTCCTGCTCCCTCCCCCTGCAGTGATTAGCAGGCAGCCTGCACCTCTGTTCCCTGGTGACCAACGCCCTGCATGCAGGCAAGTAGGAGGGGGCATCAGTTCAGCTCAGCAGGGCTGGGCACATGCCACTGCTGGATGAGGTACCACTGCCCCCTCCCACGACTGGAGAGACCTCCTCAACCCAAGGTCTCAGCCAAGGTCAGCAGCCCCTGATCCAAGCAGATGTTGTTGGTCACAGGGCACGCCTCCACGGCACAAAGATAGGGAGCACTGTGCTTGGCCTGGGGCAACCCCAGACATAGAGGCAGGAAAGTGAAGGTCCAGGTCAGTTCAGGTGTGCAGAGTCCCTGGGTTCACAGTGGAGACCACTGCAGCAAGATCAGCTTTGGTGTCAGGCAGTGGTGGCACACGCCTTTAATCCCAGCACTCGGGAGGCAGAGGCAGGCGGATTTCTGAGTTCGAGGCCAGCCTGGTCTACAGAGTGAGTTCCAGGATAGCCAGGGCTACACAGAGAAACCCTGTCTCGAAAAACCAAAAAAAAAAAAAAAAAAAAAAAAAAAAAAAGATCAGCTTTGGTGGCAGCAGCCCTGATTCCTTGCTGACTTGTCCATCCATCCTCCTACACTGGGCGCCATATTGCTGAGCCAAGCTAGACCTGCAGTGATTCTGGGTCAGGGCTTGGCCCTGGGGGGCAACCTGAACCAGCCCCCAATGGCATGATGCTGGGGTGTTCTCCCCCTCCCAATGTCCTGATGGGGAGAGAGTGGGGTCCTGCACAGTGATAGTGTTAGACCTCATTTTGGCTGTGGTAGTGTTGGGCCCCATTTTGGCCCTGGTTTAGGCCTTGAGGACAAACCCAAGCCTGGCTTGAGTTCTGAGACCTGTCTTAGTCACTACCGTATAGGGGTGACTTAGCAAGACCTATTTGGCCCTCCCTCTGCCCTGCCATTGCTGATGTGGAACTTTGCTATTGGTCCTATCAGTTATCCCTTCCCCTTCCCCGCCTCCCATGTCATCTCTCCCCATACATAAGTGCCCACCCCTTTGCCTTCTCTATATAAGTGAGAGGCTGATACAATAGAGTTGAATTCCTGCTTCATCAAGACTCCCAGCCTGGTGTGTTTCTTTTGGGCCATCTACACTCGCCATCCTGCACAGCCGTGGACAGATCCTGCTGGACCATGGTCTCTCCTTTTGCCTGGACCTACTGGCAAGGAACCGACAATTTATTTTTGAGATTATAAAATGATTTTATATTTCACTCTTTTTTCCTCACCTCTGTACTTTCTATATACATTTCTCTGAGATCTTTCAAATCAATGGCATTGGTTTTTTTATCCATTTGTATTACAATTTTAACATGCTCAGTCTGTATATTAATGGTTGTACATGTGTTATCAGAGATGGAATTTGGTAAACAATGGGTGTGCTCTTCCATGGGTAAGATTTCTAATCTTTCTCTGACCATTCCTTAGTTGTTAACGTTGGTTTATATACAAGGCAACTTTCTGTTAATCCAAGAAAACTAAAAGGGCCAACTTTTCCATGTTTTGGAAAGATTGTATGGGTGTACTTTCTAACACAAATAATTCACAATATCACAGCAACTTTCCCAGTCTTATAACTCTTATAATGTGTCTGGATCCTCTATCAAAATATTCCCCTAGCCTTAAATGAGGAAGTATTTCGTAGATATATTCATTGAAACTTAGATTCAGAATTCTGCAGTTTTATTGGTTGTATTATTTGTTCCAAGACAAAATCTCATTATGTATCCCAGCAAGTTCTCATGATCTACTTGCTTATGAATAAGGGTATATACCACTATGTTTATGTTCTCATGTATCACACTGCAAAAATTAAATATGTTTTATGCTAACGTTGTTTTATATTCAAGGTAACATTTTGTAAAATCAAAGAAACTAAGATGATAAACTGAGCCTAAATATGAAATGAATATAGATTGTATATTAACTATTTGTAGTAAATGTAGAGCATTTCTACAATAAAGTATTGTAATACTCTACTGTAACCTAATTATAAAAATAGGGTAAACAGGTCAGATATAGTACTCTGAGTATACTGTTAACAAACCTAAGGCAGTGGGTCAATCAAAGAAGGCAGCTGGGAAACAATGGTGACTGACAGTAACAGCTGATATTTAACAACCAGGAAAACTTTTATTTAAGAAAATAATATTGCTAAATATAGCCCTTCATCTATTGTCAGTGGATTAAAAATATACAGAAGTAAATGTAAATATTATAAATTATACAGTTAAATATTTTAATTTTAAAACCAATTTAAACAGCCTGATGCATGGCCTGAGAAGGCTACTTGACAATAACATTCAGGAATGAGAGACTGGTTATTGATGTTGTAAAATGTTATTAAATAGGACAAAAAGAGTAATTGAAATAAATAGTTTTCTCTTTTCAGGAAAATAAAGATTCATTTCCTGCAGACAATAAATACAGTTTGGAATTATGACTACTTTGATTAAAAATATCATTGAGTATAAAAGAACATCAACAAATGTGTGCTTTCTCATATGTAGCACAGTTTTAATACGATCAGAATTAATGAAAATAATATCAGACCAGGTTTCTGCAATAATGGTAGGTTACATTAAATAAAGCTAAGCCATTGCATATGTAATTGTCCAATTTGGTCTTCCAGATTGATGTGTTATTTCCATGGACTAATACAGGAATCCAGATTACTATCATCCTATTCTTCTGATAGCTGGCACACGTATCACTTGGGATATTTGGGCTGGAGATCAGATAAAAATGGGCATGAATGGGGGAAATATGATTTAGAGTAGCCCTGGGCTAATCTTAATGAGGACTTCTTGTATTGTATCCTCATTTGATTAGCCTAATGACCACATAGCATAGAGAGGCCAAACCTATAGTGTAAGAAAGAAATAAACTCTTGAAATTTGTATTCTGATCTTTGCCTGCTTGTTGCAACATGTGCGTGCACGCACACACATGCAAGTGCACACACACACTCACACACACACACACACACACACACACACACACACACACACACACAGTATAACAAATAAAACTGACAAATACTAAAATAGAAACAACCAGAAAAGTACTTTCATTTAAAAAAAAATGCATGCAAAGATTTGAAGAAAAACTATGTACTAGTTCAACTTTTATTGGGACTTAATTGTGTCTTTACTGTGCCAGATTAGCATCTGATACATGAGAGGACTTGTGATTTCACAAATAACAGAGATAGAGGCAATATAGATATGTCTGTTGTTGTCTCTGGAGCATTTTTGGAATACTGGAAGATTGTTCCTGTAGGAAAATAGGCTTTGATTACCAATATATTCTTTTTATTTTTTTTTTTCTGATTGCAGGACTGCAGCTGGCCTAAAAATATTTGAAAGTTACCCCTGTAACTGGCATGAAAATAACTTCAAATAAAATTGCTAAATAATTAGTTAACATAAGAAACACCTTTGCTGATAGATTTAAAACAAATGCAAAAATGTCACAGACAATTTTTGAAATGGCAATAAATTTAAATGAACAATTATTGAGTACTAGATAAATTAATATATTGCTTTTGCTATTTTGTTTAAAAGCCCAAGGAAAAAATAAAATAATAGTCTTGTGTCTTAAGGCCTGTCCTATATAAATCTGCTCATCATTAAATATTTAACTTTCATCTACAATAAAATTTTACCATGAAACATCCAGTCGGAGACCTTGATTCTCTATTCTGTTTGGCAGTATAAAAGAAAAGAATAACAATAAAAAGAAAAAAAATGAAGCAATGAAAGTGTTCTACTTTGATGAATTTTCTTGAGCTAAAGTGTTTTTCTGGGGATACAGGGAGAGTGTGTTGCTTACTCTCCTAGAGTAATTTCTAGGGTTTTTAAATTGAGAGTGAGAGGTGCTCTTATTGACTATAACTGTATCTGTTCACTCTGCCTAGGCGGTGTTGAATGTGCGCAGTTGGGAAGTTTGCTAACTGGTTATTCATAGATTGAGCAGTATTTCTAGTATCTTCCCAGATTGCTATGGGTAGTGATTAAAAACAACAACAACAACAAAACAAACAAACAAACAAACAAAAACCTATAGATTTTTAAAGACTATTAGCAAAGCAGGAAGAATAGTATTTGGACTAGTTAATTGTGCCTTCAGGGAAAGCATGGTTCTGACTGTTAACTATGTGGTTCAAAGCATGAGCAAAAGAGCTCTTCAGGATAACGCTTTTCCCTACTGCACTTTGAGAAAAGAGGTGGGCAAAATAAATAAGGTAAATTTAACAGTCCTTACTGCCATCTGTCTGTATATCTTGTGTCTAGTAAATGTGTAATATGTTTACCAGTGTGAGGCTGCTATAGTCCAGTGAGGGATCAAAGGACAAAGGGCAACCACAGGCATTTGAAGAAATTCACACAATGCACTTGTAAGCCTGTTTGGGAAATGTGCTGATTTTTCCTACATCCTCTGCATTATCACTGATTTTAGCCATTGCTCCTCTTCTCTAAGGCATCCAAAGATGTGCACTGTCCCAGACAAAGCCCAAGTAGGCATCCCCATCACTAACCTACATATGCCATACATGCACACATAACATAGGTGAGTTAAATCCCCATTAGCATAGTTTATAAGCCACAAAATATAAGAGCATTTTAAATATTTCTAACATGATAAATGGGTAAAAATCATTGTAATATTGTATAAAACTTAAATTAATTCTACAATGTCCTAATCACTGGGACAGAGTGAAGTCTCTTGTCTAGGGTGTCATTTAATTATCTACTTTTATTACTTATCATTTTTCCTATGTAGGGTTACTATTGCTATGAAGAAACACCATAGCCAAAGCAACTTGGGAAAGAAAACGTTTATTTCACCTTAGAATTGGAGGTAACAGTCCATCACTGAAAGAAGTCAGGGCATGAACTCAAACAGTGGAGCAATTCAAATAGGGCAGGGACCTAGTGACAGGGGCTGAGGCAGAGTCCATGGAGGGGTGCTGCTTGCTGGCTTGCTCTTCATGACTTCTCAGCCTGCTTTCTCAAAGAACCCAGCACCACTAGCCCAGGCATGGCATGAACATCAATGGGTTGAGCCCTCCCCCACTGAAAACTGATGAAAAATTTCCTTATGTATCTTAAGGAGACATTTTCTCAATATGTTAGGCAGACATGGGGCTGGAGGAGCTAAGATTTCTACATCTTCATCTGAAGGCCATTAGGAGAAGACTGTCTTCCAGGAAGCTAGGATGAGAGTTTTAAAGCTCATGCCCACAGTGGCACACCTACTTTAACAAGGCCACACCTCCAAATAGTGCCACTCTCAGGGCCAGACACATTCAAACCACCACAAAAGGTATCCAGCATGTCATACATGGTGACATAATTACTCTTACAATAACTGCCTTCATCCTTCTGAAAGCAGCAAAGGATCATTACATTCTCCCATCTGTTGTCAGGTGAGTATTACTAGGTTAGAGGAGGAAAGCAAAAAATTGGTTTAAAGTGAAGATCTGTGTGGCTTTTTAAGTGGGATATTTTATATTTAAATTGTTTCCTTTCTCTAAAATTTTAAGTTGACATATATTAATATATAATGATATTAATTATAGGATGCAAAGTTTTAGATCTATACTTTAAAAATCCCTCCTGCAAGCAGTAAAGGACTGGGATAAGTAAAGAATGGATGTCAATAAGTTCTGCTAGGGATGCAGTCTACAAGACTTGAAAGGGGACAGTGACCACTGTGAACAGCCCCTTAGGGAACTGGTGGGCATCAGACTGAGACATCAGAAAAAATAAGTAATATGCTTTAAGTGATTTCAATAGAGTTCAATGTAAAAATACCACAACATCGTTGAAAAAAGGTATGGGCATAAGAAAGTTCACAGAACCTCTTAAAGAATCCTATCAAACTATTATTATTTAGAAAGGAAAATTCTAGTGATGAGACAGGAAACATTAAGCATTGAATACATGTGATAACCCAAGGGAGTAGTCTATCATACTTCATAACATTGCAAATCAATTACATATTTGTATACCCTTGTTGGGGAGAGCCAATAGTCAAAGACACAACTTTCAGTTTTCTTATACTTTTTCTGTAGTCAGTAACTAAAGTTAATTCACTGAGATAAAGTTGTTTCCAGGCAACTTACTGAACTGAGTAAATCCCAGGGACTGTCCTGAAAAGTGGGGCTAGCAATTAGGCTTACATCACACATTTCTATAGAACATAATCATTTTAAAATATTGAAACTGTCTATATTTTAAAAAATCTATATCATATGATTTTTTTCTTTAATTTTAACATGCCCATAAAAGGACATCATTCTGCCTAATTCCATTCAGATGAATTACAAGAAGTCCAGGACAGGATCATTGAACCTTACATCACCACATTGACTCTCTTGCTCCTCTACCCACTATAAATATGCGCCATGTCACATTCTATCAGTTGATACTATCATCTAGCCTTCACAATTATTAAGAAACTATAGTCAAAATTGGATTGTATTAGAATCCCTAGTGAATCCCATAGTCTACCTTACCAAAATGTATGTCTGATGTCTTAGGGTTTGCATTGTTGTAAAGAGACATCATAACTAAGGCACCTCTTATAAGGACACCATTTTATTGAGTCTGGCTTACAGGTTCAGAGGTTTAGTCCATTGTCATCAAGATGGGACATGGTAGCATCCAGGCAGGCACTGTGCGGGCAGAGCTGAGATTTCTACATATTCATCTGAAAGTTGCTAGGAAAAGACTGGCTCCCATGTGGTTAGGAAAGGGGGAGGAAGGTCTTATTGCCCACTTGGTGATACACTTCTTCCAACGAGGTCACATCTACTCCAACAAGGTCCCTCTCTTCCTAATAGTACCACTCCCAGGGCCAAGCTTATTCAAACCACCACATCAGGAAGCAAAGAATTCATAGTTATCTCCACAGACTTTCGTTTGTAATTACTTATAAGCATATCAAAGATTAAACGATTAATGAAGCAGGAGCTGTTTACATCTCAGTTAAGTTATTTTCATAATGTAAATATTATAGAAACATACTTGGATCATTTATTAATCTTATGAAGAAATGATCTGAGAAAGGGTATAGGGCAAATATATAATGAAAGGCTTCACATAGATAACTGTATTTCAGGTTGTAATACTAATTAATGTCAGTAATATACAAGCATATCACTGTAAGAACAGAGCATCAATATTAGGACATATATGATTATCTAAATCTTTTATAAATAGAAGACCTTATTTCTTTTAGCATTGGTGGTAAAGTTACTGCTAATCAAAATAATCTGACTTATACTTAATATATATTCACCACTGGTACCATTTGATACTACCATTAACAAACATAGACATCTATATGCTTAATATTAAAAATATCATATACTTGAGGAATAATAAGGATTGTATCAAATTGCTTTAAATACTTCAATGTCTATAATGTATTACTTGCAATTTACTAAATTTTAAATATGAGCAAATATGAACCAGGTATTTGAAGGAAAGTAGTTCATATAAAAGTAAAAGACGCTATTATTTGTGTTAGTTTTGTTTAAAGCTTGGGCTCCCATCATGTGATCGATTTTATAGTTCTCTTACAAATTTTTACATTCTGATCTTTACAGTTACTTTTCTCTCCCTTCCTTGTTTATCTATAACATGGAAATAGCAGGGTATCCCTAAGAAGAACTGAAAGGAAAACTAACTTCTAGAAGTGAATGAACAAAATACATTTCAGCAAACAGGCATGTCATTCCCATTCCTAAGGCCTTTATCAGGATTCTGTGAAACTCTTGTATAAATACTGTGTAATTAATGTACAAAGACATGAAAATATCAATCAAATGTAACTATTGATAGGGATTTTTAAAACTTATTTTAACATTGTAAAATGAATGAAACTTTTTTTTTCCCGAAAATATCATATTAACTGATATGTTCACGTTGGGTTTTGGCAAGACTTGACATACTTGAGGTGATGATTAGATGAAGTATCTCTATTTCTGTCCCTACTTGTAGTCATTATGCAGTGTCACAATGGTTTAATGCATAAAAGTTTCTTAGTATTTAGAAAAATAAATTCCAAACCAATGAGACTTTTTCTTTATACACTTTTTACTTCTTGTCCATAAAACAGTTTTTGTTTATAGTTTTCTCTACCTCTATTTTTACTCAAAGAACTTATATGTTTTTATTTCGTAATTTCTGTCTTCCTTTCTTCCATCCCCTCTTTCTGTCTGTCTGTCTGTCTACCTGCCATCCTTCCTTCCTCTCTTCCTTCTTTCCTTTTTCCTTCCTTCCTTCTTTCTTTGGTTTTTCCTACCAGTCTCTGAGACCATGAATCCCTGACTGATCTGGTACTCACTAATTTGTTCTGGCTGGCTTTGAAGCTGTGGCATTTCCTTTGTCTCTACCTCTGATTGCTTAGACCACATATGTCTGCTTCTACATATGTCCTGTAATTGATCCATTTTAGTTGGAAACAAGTTTGGAATTAAAATGAGACCATTTGCTTCAACTTTTATTCAAAGTAAATACGTAAGTAAATAAATGTAAAACAGGAGGGCTCACTCTCATTCAGAGTTGGCAGGTGAAAACTATGAAATACTCCTAGACCAACACCCAGTTATAACTTTTATCTCTCACACACGTTCTTACCCACACACTGCTGAAAGAACAACAGCCCAGCAGCTCTATCTTCTGACTTGAGTGGCAACCTTCATATTACTAACTTCCATCAAAGGTTACTGCTTCAACTGTAATATGGGTCTTTGATTTATCCTTTTGAAAAGTTCATCTTGTTTCAGACAAATTGTTTTTAGTGTATACTGTGGCAATGTACTATGTTTTTATTAATATGGATAGTATTTTAAAATAATTTTCCTTTATCTCTTATTAAGCAACTTTTAACTAATAATCTATTTCTTGTAATTTATTTTTATATAATTTAATTTTAATTAAAATATTATTACAGCATTCTCTTGCTCTTTTCTTTCACTGTTATTATACACAAATATATATACATATATATGTATATATATGTAAATATTACTGTACACACACACATATATATACATATTACTATATACATGTACACACACATATATATAATATATTAAAATATTATTACAGCATTCTCTTGCTCTTTTCTTTCACTGTTATTATACACAAATATATATACATATATGTATATATATGTACATATTACTGTACACACACACATATATATATACATATACTATATACATGTACACACACATATATATATACATATTACTATATACATAAATACAGACTGATCATTACTGACATTATAGTTTTTACAGTGTTTGTACCATTCTAAATTTAAGCATTTTAAGTTTAGCAAGTACAGCTGTAATATTGGTGATTAGATTTACTTCAAAAGGAGCATATTTTACTTGTATCATTCAGTCTGACACTAAGTCATAAGAAGTCTACTCCAAAACTTGAGAATTCTATTTAGTTCCTTCATCTCATTCACTAAGTATACATAAAACTGGCACAACACATGTTTCTGTCGTGTTATTTATTTAGCTTTTGCTCCTTCATGTCTTCTTCAGACAGCAGCCAAAGTAGCCATTAAAAATTCTGACCAACAACACTGTCATCAAAGTCATTTCAATCAATTCTTACTCATTTATGATAAGGTTTTTGTTTGTTTGTTTTATAAATAAAATCGTTTCCAAGAAGCCCTATGGAGAATAATTGCATTTAAAAATAAAAACACCCATTGTATATCAATGCAAACTATTTGAGATTCAATGTTAACTTAATTTATCAAGTTTGTCCAATCCTAGTTGAGTGTATTTGGTATGTTTGCAAAGACATGCTCGGTGGCAGGGCAGAAGACGGCGATGAGCAAAGAGCAATAAGGGTTTGCTCTGTTCCCATTAAAACTTAAATTACCTTCCTGTCATGACCCAGACTCAAAGCAGTTCTCCTGTATTGTCTGTTGAAATGGGAGAGAAAGAACATTTATCCACTACTTGTGAGCTACCTAGGGAGACTCAACTCTCACACACTTAGCAGCCCACTCTCCCTCCCACACTCTATTGCATCCACTAATTCAGAGAAATCCTCTGTCAGAATAGAGAGATCTCTGAAGGTCAACTGAAGTTAGATAGATACGTCCAGCTTTAGAGTGTGTTCACAAAGGAGTTTCCAAAGCCATCAGAAGACAGAGTTGTAGCTGGTTCAGGGCTGTGATATGAGGTGGACAAAAGTCCCTGGCACAGTCCATCCCCTTATCACTCACATCTCTTTGTTCCCCAGTTATATGTGCTCTGTGGGGAATTTTGGAGTAATGGTCAGACATGCCTCTGTGAAATACTAACTTAGGAAAGCTCCCACAACTTGCGATGGAATAGCTCCAGTCCCTATCCTGTCCACTGTAAAGGACCATTGCCCTGATTTAAACAAAAAAGTAATCATTAAAGACTTTCCTGAAAATATACATATAAGCAACAAGGTACAGACTACCTTGAGCAGGTTATATTTATGAATAGTTAAAACTCATCCCAGGTTGAAGGATAAAGTTAGTCCCAAAAGACTGGGAAGCTACATCCAATTATCACTACGCAATTAAAAATATTCTTCTAAATGATTTTTAAAAGGCTTCCAACTTTTTGTCTTACTGAGAATGAGAGAGAAGAGAAAGAGTAAGTGAGCAAGATGAAGCAGTACAGGCGACTTGTGTGTGACTTCTAGGAGTAGCATCAAGATTATTCCATTGGACAGACAAATAATTGTACTGTCCTAAAACGATTATACACTTCACAGGTAGGAAAGGTGAAGTGTGAGTTGAAGAAAAAGAAGGGACTTTGGCAGAGAGAGTGATGGCTAATGATCAGGAGTAGACGCTCAAATGTGACCAGAGTTTAGATTGAAAGTAGCAGAGATTATGAGAATCTCTCACAGAAAATAAAGACAGACCTGAGGCTGACTGTGCAAGATGGCAAAGTGAAAGAAACAAAGAATGTGAGAATCTCTGATTGAAGGTAACAGTTACAGACTGGCTTGTATTGCCAATACATTGTACATTATCTGGGAATGCAGGGAGACGGAGACAGCCCTAGGGCTCTGGCATGGAGAAGAAAGAAGAAACATTGTAAACCATTAGAAGATAGGAGCAGCACCAGTCAATGGACCCCAGAAGTAAAAGTGAGCCTGGGTTCTCTAGGACCAAAATTTGTATAACCTCTTACTGAATACCTGGTTAAACTTCTCAGAAAGTGAAGAATTACAAGTCCAAAGACCATGAAAGTGACACAATTGCTAGGCATCCAGGGAAATGTTCTATGAAAAGATACTAGAAGCCATATTCAGGAATAGATATGTCTAAAATGTTGTGTGGATCGGAGGTGGGGTGAGGGGCTATTACATACACATGGTCTGTATCAGTAATTACCTTTCATTTTACTTAGTCGGATGTACATCTTTCTACTGGTCTCTTGTATGTTAAATACTAAAAAAGAATATAAAAATTTCTCCTGGAATAAATTAATTTGTCCATATGAAGATAAAAAGGTTGCATTTGAAGAAAAGAATCAATCAGAGATATTGGTGTGGTTTTAAATATGTAGACTAAATATATTATGAAGGGTGGATAAAGGCAGAGATGGATAAAAGTTTAGATTCCAGGCTGCCAGTGAAAAGTCTCAGTATTGATGCACATATGACGTCTTCTGCTTAAATTGAAGAGAAGGGCAATCACATTGGCAATATTTTGTACAGTGTTTATGGAAGTCAGATTCTAGTTGTCTAACAATATACTGCTATATTAAAATCTGAGTCTGGGGTATCAAATCTTCTCGGTTGTGTGTATGAGGTTATATATTATAAATTACCACTATAAGTCCCGCAGTCAGAATTTACTATAATGTCATTTCTTTAAATAAAACATTCAAAACATCTGAAGTTTTTTTAAAAATTTTATACTATACATTAGAAATTCAAAACCATAGCTGTTTTTGATTAAAATATGCAGACACCATGCTATTAACCAGTTCACATGTTAAATGCTTTTTGCACAAACGAGTTTATTTCAGTTGTAAAATAAGAAGAACAGGAGGAGCTATCAACATTTTATGACTTTGCTAAATGTAAAAGTTCTATTTCTAAATAAACTTTTAGTGTTTCATTCAAGTACTAAAGTTTTTAAAGAAATTCTTAGAATAATATGCCCAAGACTTAAAAAGACAACAAATTTTAGAAGAAAAAATTGAGATAAAAGCTTGCTGCCAATCACCAAATTAAAAGGGAATTGTATTTTCATGTATTTTTTTAAAATGTGGGAAAATTATGGAAGAAGTTAGCTTAAACATTATGGAAATATACATTAAAATTTTTCTGAAGGTCATAGCAATTTAAACAGAAAATTCATTTCAGTAATGCCGTTAAGTATTATTATGTTATTCAAAATATGCATTAAAAAGTTTCTTTTTTACATTTTTTTATTAATCATTCCATTCCTTTATATCTCAATTGATATACCCCTTGTCAGTGACCCCTCCACAACTCCCCCTCCTATCTGCCCTCTTCCCCCTCCCCTTTGCCTCTATGAGGGTGCTTCCCCACCAACCCACCCACTCCCACCCCACTGCTCCAGCATCCCCTTATGCTGGGGCAGCAAACCTCAACAGGAGCAAAAGCATCGCCTTGCATTGATGTCAGACAAAGCTGTCCTCTGCTACATATGTATCTGGAGCCATGGATCCCTCCCTGTGTACTCCTTGGTTGGTGGTCTAGTCCCTGGGAGCACTGGGTTTTCTGGCCATCTGACATTGTTCTTCCTATGGGGTTGTAATCCTGTCAGCTCCTCCAGTCCTTCAGCCAGCTCCCCCACGGGGGTCCTTGAGCTCAGTCTGATGGTTGGCTGCAAGCATCCACATCTGAATTGGTCAGGTGCTAGCAGAATCTCCCAGGGGACAGCAAGGTTCCTGTCAGCAAGCACCTCTTGGCAACAACAGCAGTGTCAGGGGTTTGTGTATGCAGACAGGATGGATTCCCAGGTGGGGCAGTCCCCATATGACCCTTCCTTCAGTTTCTGCTCCATTTTTTTTTTATCCCTGTCTTCCTTTGGACAGGGACATTTCTGGGGTAAAAACTTTGAGATGGGTGGGTGGCCCCATCACTCAACTAGGTGCCTTGCCTTTCTAGTGGAAGTGGTATCTACAGGTTTCTATCTCCCCTTGCTGCACATTTCAGCTAAAGTCATCCCATTTGGGTCCTGGGAGCCTGTTGTTTCCCTGGATTCTGAGACCCTCTTTACCTCTCCCCAGTCCCCTTCAGTACCTAATCCTGCCCCCCATTTTCCCTCCCCCTCCTCTCTCCCTCAAAGATCCCCTCTCCCTCTTCCCCCCACGATCATCCTGTTCCCCTCCCCCTCTATGCAGGACTGAAGCACGCACACCTCGGTCTTTATTCCTCCTAAACTCTGTATGGTCTGTGAGCTGTATTGTGAGCATTGTGAGCTTTTGGGCTAATATCCACTTATCAGTGAGTACATACTATGTGTGTTCTTTTGTGTCCGGATTACCTCACTCAGGATGATATTTTCTAGTTCCATCCATTTGACTGCGAATTTCATGAAGTCATTGTTTTTAATGACTAAATAGTACTCTATTGTGTAAATGTACCACATTTTCTGTATGCATTCTTCTGTTGAGGGACATCTGGGTTGTTTCCAGCTTCTGGCTATTATAAATAAGGCTGCTATGAACATAGTGGAGCACGTGTCCTTCTATATGTGTCCTTGCATAGTTGGGTCCTCAGGTAGTACTACGTCCAATATTCTGAGGACTCACCAGACTGATTTCCACAGTGGTTGTACCAGGTTGCAACCCCACCAGCAATGGAGGAGTGTTCCACTTTCTCCACATCTTCGCCAGCATCTGCTGTCACCTCAGTGTTACAATAACAAAATATTAGTTTGTACTTCAACAAAAAGCAGTGCTTTTTGTTGATAATGGAAAGAAAATCAGATTTTATTTAAATCCTCCAGAAATGATAAGTTCTAATATGGATGCAATTGAAGGAAATCTGGGCCCCTGTGAACATTTTATTTTGTTGTGTCCTAAATTTACAACAAAATGTATAATTCCTACTGAATCTCTTTATTTCTAGCCTAGTGAATGTAACTGTTTATTAAAACGATAGGATCATCCATTTTATACTCTTCAATACATGGTTTTAAATGTTATAAAAAACTCAAAGAGGGTTTGTATTTCTAGATAAGGTATAATTTATTAATTAATTTCATATATTATGTTTTTGAACTTTTAGTCTTATTTTAAAACAAACTATGATGAAAAGTTGCATCTGTAAGGGTTTGTATTTCACCAAACTTTATATTTTATATCTCACTCTGATAAAAGCACAGCTTGGGCTCTCTTCCCGGTCTTTCTTTTGATAAAATGGAAGGGAAACTTACTCTTTTCAAACTGTTTGTCTTGAGCTTTCAAAATGGAAGAGACTAATACTGGAACTTTGGAGATACTGAATGGAAGTAAGTTGGTAAGATAAAGTGATTTGCAAGAAACTTAGAACAATTAACACCTCTCTGCAGTCCGCCCCTCATGCTTATGAGGCAAGATTTTTCCTGTTGAAGATACTTTGCATTTCCTTACATACTCTGTCCCACACCACCACTCACTGAATGGATATAGTAACATGTAACCATCATCTAGTTTTAATTTTTTCAAAATTTCATATGTTATCATTAATGTGTACATATGATGGGAGACGTGTGCATGCCAAGCTTTGTATGTGGAGGTCAGTGAACAACTCTGTGAGCTTGATTCACCTACACACTTTTATCGGAGTTCTGAACCTTAAACTGTAGTCTTAGGCTTCTCTGGCAAACCTTATTACCCACTGGGACATCTTCCTTCTCCATGTAATTGTTTTCTGCTTAATGTTGATGATAGATAATAACAACCATTATTTGAGAAAGCGTCTGATACATTTATATTAAAATTAACATGAATCAGAAGTAATTATGAGCCTTCATTTTAGGAAGCTGTCCCTAACCTTCCTCTGTGTTCATACAACAAAAGAAGCCTTCCTCCACAACCAACTTTTATCCCAATTATGATTTAAAAAGTTTATAGGAAAGGCAAGAAAGCTATGAATTCAAAGGTAAAGACTAGAGAAATGTTTGTGTTATGGTGGATGAGCTTGGAATGTTAATATTGATATAGGTTTCAGTTGGTAAAGATATAAACACATTGGTAATCATTCGACACATCAGTCAGGATAATGGAAACCAGATTGAGATGAGTTATTAATCTCTCCATTTGTTATATGAGGGTCAGAAAGTTCATGCTTTATAACTGAATTGATATGTTTGACCAATATGAATTTCCTTTAGTAAATGTCTCCCATATTTCTCAAAGACCAATAGGTTTGAACTCTTCTGCAAAGGTAAGATGAACTGGAGCATTTTGAAATGGTATCAATTTAACCTGGTCCTATCAGGAGACATCCATCACAGGGCACATTCTGAGACTAAATAAAATGTGAAAAAAATATATCTCAGAATTAAGCGACTTAAGCTATACAAGAAAGTCTAGCAAATACATTCTTCACACAATTTGATGAATACTAAAGAAAGCCAGGATAATAATCTTGCATTAAATTTAATTATCTAAAATTAGAATTAAACATTTACTATAATGTTGTAAATTAGGCAAAGGTATGAGGTACACATTTTAATTTAAGTGATAAACATTGCATACATTTATAGACCACAATATGTCATAGAAGATATCAATCAAGCTAATTAATGAAGCTTTACCTAGTCAGTTTATTTTTATATTGGTAGCATTAAAATAGACGTTTTCAAAAACTAAAAATATGTATTATTTACTGTGGTCATAAAACATTACAGTGTGTTAGCATTTTAATTTTGACTTCGTTTTGAAACAACTGAAAACAAATGTCTTTTAATGTTGTATCATATGACCATGTGAGTGTGCTCAAGACTATATTACTTACTTCTTGTAAAGTTCAATTGTATTTTGTACTATGTTTGAAGAATAAGTTCTTTGCTCTACAGACATTTCTAGCTTCGTACTAACTCTATCATCCAGACTGCACTTGTGCTTCTGATCCTCTTCCTTTAGCTCTTTAGCATCTGTATGTATACATCTGCAGCATCACACACAGCCAGAATACTGTATGAACAAAGAAAATTATTTCACCATGAATATTTCTCTCTTTCTTGACCATGTACCATACTAAATAGACATTTTGTTATACTGCACAGGAACCCCAAGATTTATGCAAGGTTTATAAAGGTCCATGCAGCATCTGTATGTTGGTCTTTCTCATTTGTAAATATTTAGAAATGTCTAGAAAACAATTGCTAACACAGATGTCATTATATTCATTACTTATCAAATTAATATGACAGCAATGTAAATTAAGTTTCATAGTAAGAAATTTTAAAGGAATACCTATTTGCTTTGTTTTGATAATTATGTAGAGACACACCTGAAATGATTACAGTCGTCATTAACCCTTTATTCCATACACAGCACAATTCAATTGTTCTTTTGCAGATAAAAATTGTCACTGAATAATCTCACCAACATGAAAGCACGGGCAGCTGAGAAAGTTGCCTAATGGAAAGGAGACACAGAACTGGGACTCAAGAAGCAGCATGAGCTGCAGAATATTTGCTCTTATCTTCGAAATGAAACCTGCAATAGTTCTCAGAGATTAGAAGTAAAGATTGCCTGTAACTCTAACAGGCTAGGAATACTGTAAGATGTCTCAGTTTGCAACAGCCTCTAACCCTGTCCTCTTTACACAGAAAGATAACAGTGGTTTGCCCTATGGCCTTCACTGCCATCCAGAAAATTTCTCTTTCAATAGGGTAGAAAATGCTTCCCAAGTATACAGGAAAACACAGCAGGCTTGGCCTAAGCTTATTGAATGATTATTCATGAATGGTCAGCCTCTTTTTCATTGTTCTCAGATAGAAATACATATGTAGGTTTTGTAATGAACAGAGTTATGCTGTTGAACTCAATAGCTTGGTCTGCCTAATTCTAGATGTGTATCTTCTTATATAGAGACAAGGAGAATGTTAAAAATCAAATTGAAAAGGAGCTATTAGCGATACATTTCTCTGTGTGTGTGTGTGTGTGTGTGTGTGTGTGTGTGTGTGTGTGTGTGTGTGTGTGTGCCCGCACGTGCACATGTTCCTGTGTGTGTATGTGTGAGAAGTGTTAATGATGTAGCTTTATTTTGTCAGTTAAGAGTTATTTTTTTAACTTTTATTCTTCTCTCATACACTCCATCCTGACTTCAGTTTCTTTTCCCTCTCCTCCTCCTCCCAGTAAGCCACCACCACTTCCTCTCTCTCACAGATCAACTTGTCTTCTTTTTTCTTTTTTCCTCTATTAGTTTTTAATTTAACCTTTTTTACAGTCCAGACTTTACCCCCTCCCAGTCTACCCTCAGACTGTTCCATATCCCATACCTCCTCCTGCCCACCCACAAGGATGTCTCCACCCCTAACCCCTAAACCCCCATCCCTTACCCTCCACTGCCCAGGCCACTCCCTGGAGCCTCAAGTCTCTTGAGGGTTAGGTACATCTAAAAAAATAATGCAGGCCTCTCATGCCCTAACAAGATCCATATAAGAGTGGACACAAACCATCATATCACAGTGTGACACTCAACCCAATAGGAGGAAAGGAGAAAATGACCAGGCAAAAGAGTCAGAGATTCCTCTCCCTCCCCTGGTTGGGAGTCCCACAGAATATCAAGCTATACAATCATAAGGTATATGCAGAGGACCTAGTTCAGACCCTTACAGGGTCCGTGTTTGTCCCATCAGTTTCTGTGAACTCTTATAAGCCCTGCTTAATTTATTTTGTGAGCCGTGTTCTCAAGATGTCCTTGGCCCTTCTGGCTCCCCTCTTCTGTGGGATTTGCCTGGCATCGCCTAGCTTTTAGCTGTGGGTTTCTGCACCGTTTCTCATCGGTTGCTAGATGAAACACCTTGCCAATCTACGCAGAGCAGAACAGAA
Source organism: Uromys caudimaculatus (assembly GCA_028551405.1). NCBI lineage: Eukaryota > Metazoa > Chordata > Mammalia > Rodentia > Muridae > Uromys > Uromys caudimaculatus. The sequence continues at coordinate 14,081,373 of CM052709.1, forward strand.
TATCATTAGAAATCACTTCACTGACTTTTACCCCGTCATGTTTGATTCTGTCCTGGGTACCTAGACTTTTCTATCTCTGGTTCCTCGTCATCCAGGCACTGTCAGGCTCTGGCTCCCTCTCTTGGTGTAGATCATATATTGGACCACTCACACATTATCCATTCCTAATTCTGTGCCATCATTGCTGCAGCACCTCCTGCAGACAGGACAGGCTGCAGTTAGGACAGATTGTAGGTTTTGTGGCTGGGTAGATGTCCCAATCCTACTTTTAGGAGCCTTGTCTAGTTATAGAAGATAGCCAAGTTTAGGTTCCATATTCCCCATTACTAGGAGATTTTGCTAAGGTCACTCTCACAGATTATAGGGAGTTTCCACTGTACTAGGGTCCAATATTGTCCCCCACAAATGCTCCCCCCAATTCTCGCCATTTCATGAAGTAATCTCTCCCTCTGCCTCCCAGACCCTGCCTGACCCTTCTGTTCCCATCCCTGACTGATCCAGTGTACCCGCAAATTCTAATTTATTTCTCATTTCCAGGGTTTTAATAATGTAATATGTTTGCTAGGCATTTGAAATCTCACTGTTAAGCATCAGTGAAGATGTGTTAAATATCCCCTCTCAGAGCATCACTGTGTTTCAGTCTGAGTTCCTTGCTGAGCGAATCGTTATCCATGAAGTAAAGGCATTGTGCTTTATCAGAAAATAGTTACATGAGAACATAGAGATAATATTAAGAATATTGCTTAAGGGTTGGTCAAAATGGCTCAGTGGATGAAGACACTTGCTTCCAAGCCTGAAGACATGTGTTTGAAATTCTGTACCCACACTGTGAATGGAGAGAAATGAATCTATGGGGTTGTACTCTGACTTCCTCATATACCCCATCATAAGCTCATACTCATGTAAATATATACCACACACACACACACACACACACACACACACACACACACACACACACACACACACACATAAATAACTGTGAAAAGACATACTTCTCCGATGGACTGTGAGAACACACAATTGAATTTCCACTAAAGAAACTTTTAATTTTTTTGTTTTTTGTTTTTGTTTTTTTGTTGTTCAAGTCAGGGTTTCTCTGTATATCCCTCGCAGTCCTGGAACTCTGTAGACTAGGCTGGCCTCAAACTCAGAAATCTGCCTGCCTCTGCCTCCTGAGTGCTGGGATTAAAGGAGTGTGCCACCATTGGCCAGCTGAAACTTTTAATTTATAATTAAGGCATACATCAATCAAGTAATCAAGTAATATATTTTCTGTATATGTATTTGTTTGCATAATATTTCTGTATTACTTAAAATCAATATACTAGTTAAGGAAAATATGATTAAATCTTGGGAAATACCATTTTTATAGTAAGTTTATGTAGAACAGTTTACTGTTTGTCTTTAAATAAAGAAGCTAACTGTATTTCATTAATGGGTTGTTTTCTTAGGTACAATTTTAATCATATTATGTACAATTTTATATTTAAACTTATATTTAAAATATTTTATATATTTTTATAGACATATAAACCACGTTTTTCCAAGTTATATGTTAATCTGGAGGCCTTTTCCCCCTTGAAGTTGTCTGACACATTCTCAAAGCTTTGTATAGTATTATAGTATTATTCACTTTTTAGTGTTAACTTTGAAAAAATTTTTGAAAACACTCTGATACTTGTTATTTTACTGGCAATATTATTTTTGGATATTTATCCCTATGTAATAGAAGTAGAGCCACAAATTAAAATATAGTTTTTTCATTCACAGTTCTTTATGAAAGCTAAATCAATAAAACTAGTGAACAATTAAATTACATGCAAGTAATTCCAATAATAGCATTTTCCCCTGTAATAAAATATTAGAAAAGCTAATAATAAAGTATAAATTAAATAACATTTACTGCCTTTTGTGAATAATGGAATCTGAATAAGTCTGTTATCAGATTTGAACACAATTTGTTCTGTATATTATGTAGGAATTTGGAAGTAATCGACAATTCCAGTGTTAGGCATCCATATACCATATCATTTAAGCATCTCTCAGTGAGGAACTAAGTAAGGGTTGAAAGGAAAAGGATGGATCCTTGTCAAAAATGAAAGGGAAATCAGTGATGATTACAATTTAAACACCATGATGAAGCTTACATCAGGCAGCATCTTAGAGCAGAAAACCAAGCTCCCATACATTGTTTTAATGAAGCAAATCATTTATTTTGAAAAAACTATCGTTTACTTCCTAAATATTTAAAATGTTCTAAAATTATATATATATTACTTAATATTTGCACATTTATTATTTTCTGAAATTCCAAACAATTTACATTTAGACAATTTAGGACAAAAACTACATACATGCCTGATTCTGAAACTTAATATAACAAATGTAAAAATTGAGTGCTTAGAGTATATGACTTATCACTTACAGCTGGACACACATTACATTATCTCAGCTTACTATTCTAATTGCCTTTCTTCTTTACTCTCTACCTGTAGAGACACTATCTTATAATAAGTAATGAATATTTTATTTATTTTATGGTCATTGAAATGTGATTCAAGCCAGGCAGTGGAGGTGCACGCCTTTAATCCCAGCACTTGGGAGGCAGAGGCAGGTGGATTTCTGAGTTCGAGGCCAGCCTGGTCTACAGAGTGAGTTCCAGGACAGCCAGGACTACACAGAGAAACCCTGTCTCGAGAAAACAAAAACAACAGCAACAACAACAAAAAAAGAAATGTGATTCAAAATAACTAGTGATGCTGGGGAGCGCTGGTACCTGAGAAGTACCAGCCCTTCCTATTCAGGGTTTCAGGAAACCTGTAAGCCTACAATAGAGCCTGCAGCTTCTTCTGTACCCTTATAGATAACAAAATGTGGATCTGGCACTATGGCTTGTGTTTAAACACTGAACTGCCAGTGTTTTAACGCCCCTGCCATCAGTGGCTCACCTGGTCATTTTATGCTACACTTGCTTGGATGATTAGTTCCATTTTCCTCTGGAACATCAAAGGTGGCTGCTGTTGAACACAGAGGAATGTCATAATCTGTTCAATGGAAGAGACAAAATGAACACATTCTTCACCCTGACAAAATGTGCAGTCTAGTGAACCGTCAATTATTATTATATAGTTACAAATGAGATGAGGAAAGAGTACAAAATAGAATATGTTGAAAAGGAAATTATACAAGAAAGGAGACCCTTATAAACGACACATGAAGGACAAGTCCAATTTTAATAAATTCTAAGAGGTTTTATCATTGTATCAAAATGCCATGTAATTATTTCCTTTTAATATCTCAAAATGTAAGCGTCTGGTACATACCCCACCCACACACACACACACACACACACTTTTGGGTTTCACAAAACTTCCATGATCTGCTAGTCCTTAATGAAATCACAAAAAGTATAAATATTTATCACTTTTCCAGGCTGAAATTCATAAAATCATGGATAAAAGTCTACATCCATGCATTCTGAATAAACTTCTGCTATGTCCACTCGATTCTGAAATGTTTGATTATTGTGGTTCAGCCTCAAGTGTAGCTGGGATTATAGATTCCCATTTATAGCTCACGTTTTCAGGTTTTAATAAAATATTTTCAAGTGTTTACTTTGAGGAGTCCAGAAACTAAAAACTTTGTTTTTCTTTTGACACCTTTAAAAATACTACAGAAGAGACGGGAAGTTTTGTTCACTAAACCATAGGAAAGGTGTGTCACCAAGTGTTAAGGTTAGCTATGACTAGAATGTAAGCTTGACATTCAGTGGGGCAGATATAATGCAGCGGTAGTCTAAAAGAAAAGTCTTGAAAGAATTCCACATGGATGTCTCTGACAGTAATTCATGATACCTGAGGATGAGAGCAGGCATCTGGCCAAAGATTAGTCTGTAACAACTCAAATATGGGGTCTCAAAATATCAGTCTTTTACCTTCTTTGAGAGCTATGCATTCTTGTTGCTCAAACTGATATCGCAGCAGGAAGTGTTATAAATAAAGTATACTGAACTGATAGTCAATAATATAAAAATACTTTAATCATTTGGGGCTAGTAATAGTTATCTGTATCAACCAGTAGGGTGTGGATATAACTACCTCTAATCAAACCCAACCTTCAATTTCTCAATGAGTCTAAAGTGCCATCTGCTAATGCTTTTTTGCTTTTATGTTCAGATGTGAAGGGTTACTTTTCTTTTGGCAGTAGTGTCTGACAAGTAGCCTATCTATAGTGAACATAAGGTAATAAAAGTGGTAAGATATCACTTCAAAAATAAGGTCTTGTAACCTATACAACTTCCAAGTCATTGGCCCCCAATGCTCCCTCTTGATGGCTGGCAGGTATGTTGTAATGACACTGGAAAGCTTCTGTGTGACATTTAAGGATAGTGGTTAAGCAGGGATCCAGGAGACTTAAGCCCACCCAGGTTGTTCAGAGTTTGTCACATGCGCAAAGTTGTAACAGAAAATGTCTTAGAGAGTATTTGGATATTAAAATTTCAGCATAAGCCTATCTAATTCCGGGCTGTGTCAGTCATCTTTGAGGGAGTTGAAATGAAGGGATTGCAGTTTAAATCCTTCTCCTTACGCATATTCAGACGTGGAAGTTCAGTTTTAACTTGTTTTATGCTTAGAAATTCTAAATAAGTTCATGTATGCAAAACAAAAGGCAGAAACCTTTACTCTTATTATTTTAAAAATAAGATTCCCGATTCCCCCCAGATAACAAGATAGACTACACACATACATTCTGTTCTTTATGGTCCCCAAAATCCAATCCCTCAGTCTTACCCTTAGCCTGATAACAACCTCCTGCAGGCATCCTTTGCTCAAACAAGGGCCATGTCTGCCAGAACAGGGGGTCAGCCATCACAGACCTTCTCCTCTCTACCTTGGCCCCCAGAACCAACCCTTTAATCTCATCTGCAACATTGCAGCAAAATATCTGTAGCAGCCTTCCCTGCTCCTATATCCTGTGGAGCCAACATATCTTCCCTCTTTTAACCACCTATATGTTGCTTTGTCTCAGATTCCAAATCCAGGCACTTCATGCAATACCAAGGCACAGGGTTACCTGTGGTCAAATCTACTACTCCTGAGAGACAATCCCTCAGCCTCTTCCTAGCTCTGTGGCTATCTGGCTTTCCTCCCTGAGCCCATCTCCAGTGGATCCCAGAGACATTCTACTCCGACATTCCTTCCCTCAATTCATTCCAGTATCATAGCCTCCAGAACCCATGGGCCTTTGCTGTGAACACATCAGCTGAGAATCCCAGGAAACAGGTCACACACAGCCAACAGATTTCTGAAAATCCAAAGAGAAAACAGTACTCCATGGGAAAAAGCATTCACCCAACAGAGACAAACCCAGAAACTTGGACTTAGATATCTAATCAGCCCAAGCCCAGGTGCCTAGACACCAGCATATAAACAAAACCAATAACAGCCAGGGCAACTTGTCTCCATTAGAACCCAGGTATTCGACCACAACAGGCACTGAATATTCCAACATAGCTGAAGCACAAGAAAAAGATGTTTAAACAACTATATAAAGATGGTAGAGAACCTTAAAGAGGGAATGAACAAAACCCTTAAATTTCTAAGAAATTAAGGAAGACCCAAACAGTTGAAAGAAACAAATAAAACTATTCAATTCCAGAAAATGGAAATAGAATTGATAAAAACAAACAAACAAACAAACAAACAAACAAAGCACATGGAGAAGTTCCATATATGGAGCCTTTGTCCTTATATCATAGTCCCTTTGGTACCGGAATGTACTCTACCGTGTACCAAAAGAGAAATTTTGACACCAGCTCAGCCATAAAACCTTTGACCTACAATCTGTCTTGCCTGCACAATATGCTAAGACAACAGTTACACAGAACTTGTAGAGGTAACCAAGAATGGCTGATTTGACTAAAGGCCCATTCTACAAGGAAGCCATACTCCACACTTCTTTAGTAACCAAAAATAATAGAATAAATAGCTCAGAGAGACCTTTAGTAAAATCAGCTAGGACTGGTCTAAAAATAAACAAAGATACAAAAAACAAAAAGTAAAAAGTAAAAACAATACCTCCATGAAATCAATAGAATTATTTCTAATGATATTTTGTTATACTCAGAACAGTACCTTATCCAGCCATCTTCAGAGGGGCTTATTCTGGTAGGAGATGGGAACATATTCAGAGCACTACAACCTACATTATGTAGATAGAGAAAGTCTGAATGTGACATCTTGATCAAATCTCTCCATTCAGAGCTCAGACACTACTGTGGAGGAGGAAGTAGAAAGATTGTAATAGTCAGAGGCAAAGGAAACACTTGGAGAACAAGGTTAAGTCAACTATGAAAGGTAAAAATGAGGTCACGAGTCTGAAGCAGCACACAGAGCTTTCAGGGTTCCACACATCCTCTGAATATACATTATAACTATTAGCATAGCTTAGAATTTTTATGAGACTCCTGGCCATGAGAATAAATGGGTTTCTGACCCTTGTACCTGCTTTTGGGATGCATTCCCTCCTCTTGGGCTGCCTTGTCTAACTTCTATATGACAGTTATTGCTCTATATCATTATATTTTGGTTTTCCATATTTGGTTGTTAATTCTTAGAAGCTTGTTCTTTTCATTTGTAAAGATTATTTTATTTATTTACATTCCAGCATTTGCTACCCCTTCTGGCACCCGGCCCATCTTTCCTCATCCCATTCTTCCTCCCCTTGCCTCCAAGAGAGTGCTCTCTACCCCCACCGGGGCATTCCTCTTCCCAAGGCCTCAACTCTCTCCAGGATCTGGCACATCTTCTCCCACTGAGGCCAGATCAGGCAGTCCTCTGCTATATATGTGCCAGGGCCTCAGACCAGCCCCTTTATGCTGTCTGGTTGGTAGCTCAGTTTCTGGGATCTCCCATGGGTCCAGGTTAGTTGAAATATGGGGTCTCCCTATGGGTTCACCTTCTCCTTCACCTGCTTCAATCCTTCCCCTAATTCAAATTTTGGGGTTTCCAACTTCAGTCCAATGGTTGGGTATAAATATCTTTGTCTGTTTCAGTCAGCTTCTGGTAGGGCCTCTCAGAGGACAGTCATGCTAGGCTCCTGTCTGTAAGGATATCATAGCTTCAGTAATAATGTCAGAACTTGGTGCCCCTCTTCTTTAGGAGATAGATCCCAAAGTTGGGCTTGTCACTGGACTACCTTTCTTTCAGTTTCATCTCCATTTTTGTCCCTGTAGTTTTTTGACAAAAATAGTTGTAGGTCAGAAATGTTGACTGTGTTATATGTTGTAACACCGTTCCTCTCCTGGAGGCCCTGTCTGTCTACTGGAGGTGTACTCTTTGAGTTCACTGTCCCCAGTCTTGGGCATTTTGTCTAAGGTCACCCCAATTGAGTCCTGAGAGTCTCTCACCTCCTGAGTCTCTGGTACGTTCTAGAGGGTCTTCCTACCTCCCAACCCCTCAGGCTTAATATACATAAGTGGTATTTGCATTCATAGTCTTGGGCCATACCTTCTCCTTTCCCCCTTTCCCCTCCTAGTTCTCTCTCCTAGCAAGATACTTCCCTCCCCCTGCCTCCTGTGATTCTTTTGTCCCTCTTCTAAGTGGGATTGAAGCATCCACACTTGGGCCTTCCTACTTGTTAAACTTCTTATGGCCTGTGGGATATATCTTAGGTATTCTGTACTTTTTGACTAATATCCACTTATCAGTGAGTACATACCATGCATGTCCTTTTTGGTCTGGGTTACATCCCTTAGGATGATATTTTCTAGTTGCATCTGTTTGCCTGCAAAATTCAAAATGTCCTCATTTTAATAGATGAATAATATTCCATTGTGTACATGCATCACATTTTCTTCAGTTGAGGCACAACTGGGTTGTTTCCAGCTTCTGGCTGTTACAAATAGAGCTGCTTTGAACATAGTAGAGCATGAGATTATCTCATTAGATGTAGAAAAAGCATTTGAAAAAAATGCAATACTCTTTCATGTTAAAAGTCTTGGAGAGATCAGGAAGTCATGGCACATAACTAAACATAATAAAGGCAATTTATAGCAAACCAACAGCCAACATCAAATTAAATGAAGAGAAACCAGAAGCAATCCTAGTAAAATCAATAACAAGACAAAGCTACTCACTCTCACCCTATCTATTCAATATAGTATTTCAAGTTCTACCTAGAGCAATTAGACAACAAAAGGAGATCAAGGGGATACAAATAGGAAAGGAAGAAGTCAGAGTATCACTATTTGCAGATGATAGGATAATATACATAAGTGGCCTCCAAAATTCTACTGGAGAATGGCTACAGCTGATAAACAACTTCAGCAAAGTGGCAGGATATAAAATTAACTCAAACAAATCAGTAGCCTTCCTTTATACAAATCATAAACAGGCTGAAAAAGAAATTAGGGAAACAACACCCTTCACAATAGCCACTCATAATATAAAGTACCTTGGTGTTGCAAGAGTTTTTGGCTGCACTGCTTTGAGCTAGCTCCTGGTTGGCTCTGCTTCTAATCACCTTCCCAGGCTTTCTTTGGGTCATTGCATGAAAGACTCACACACATTAGCATATCTTAAATGTGCCTTACTGGCTCAAAGACTGGGCACTTCTATGCCTCTCGAGGCTAGTGTACCCTTCCATCTGGTACTCCTGATTAAACATTTTTGAAATCTATAACTTTCCTCACCAGTTACCTTCTGTGATGCCCATTGGTCTTTGCTGCCTAAGATGCTTCCAGGCTTTTCTTCCATTGGAAGCTTTCTCTTCCACCAACATTTTGTATGCTCTTCCCCGTAGCTCTGACCCTCTTCTGTCTCTCTTCCCTAAGTGTGGTGATTTCTCTCTCTCCCTATGTCTTCACCTGTAGTGAAGGTGTCTAAGGGTCCTCCCCAGTCTCTCTTTCCCAGCTATTGGTCACTGGCATCTTTATTGATAGATCAAAAACAAATTGGGGACCTGGACCTTCAATGCCACTACACACATGTTCCTGATCAAAGCATCAAAACCATTCCCCTATATCTTGGTATAACTCTTACCAAGCAAGTAAAAGATCTATAGAACAAGAACTTCAAATACCTGAAAAAAATCAAAGAAGACCTCAGAAGATGGAAAGATCTCCCATGCTCATGCATCCATAGAATTAACACAGTAACAATGGCCAACTTACCAAAAGCAATCTACAGATTCAATGCAATCCCCATCAAAATTCCAACACAATTCTTCACAGACATGAAAAGAGCAATGATCAACTTTCTATGGAAAAACAAAAATCCAGGATAGCCAAAACAGTTCCCAACAGTAAACGATCAACTGGGGGAATAAACATTCCTGACCTCAAGCTGTATTACAAAGCAATACTGATAAAGACTCCAGGGTATTGGTACAGAGGCAGATAGGTTGATCAATGAAATGGAATTAAAGACCCAGAAGTAAGGCCACACACATATACACATTTGATTTTTGACAAAGTAGACAAAAACATACAGTGGAAAAAAAAAACATCTTCAATAAATTCTGCTGGTCAATAAATGGATAAATAGATGTATATTTGTGACCTTGCACGAAGCTCAAGTCCAAGTGGATCAAGGACCTCAACCTAAAACTAGACATGCTGAATCGAATAGAAGAGAAAGTGGAAAAGAGCCTCAAACTCATTGGCACAAGGGGAGATTTCCTGAACAGAACACCAATGACTCACACTCTAAGATCAATAATTGACAAATGGGACCTCATGAAACTGAAAAGCTTCTGTAAGGAAAAAGACACTGTCTACAGGACAAATTGGCAACCTGCAGATTGGGAGAAAATCTTCACTAACCCTACATCTGATAGAGGACTAATATTCAAAATATATGAAGAACTCAAGAATCTAACCTCCAGAAAGAAAACAAAAACCAAAACCAAAACAAAACAACAACAACAAAAAAACCAAAAAAAACAAAAATTCAAAAAATGGGTAGAGAGCTAAACAAAGAAGTCACATCAGAGGAATCTCAAATGGCTGAGAAACACTTAAAGAAATATGAAAATTCCTTATTAAAGAAAATGCAAATTAAAATGACCCTGAGATTCCACCTTACACCAATCAGAATGGCTAAGATAAAAAATATCAAGTGAAAGCATGTGCTGGCATGGATGTCCCTTCTCTCTGTTGCTGGTGGGGTTGCAAGCTTGTACAACCACTCTGGAAATCAATCTGGCAGTTCCTCAGAAAACTGGAAATAGTTCTACCTGAAGATGCAGCAATACCACTCCTATGCATATGTTCTACCATACAACAAGGACATGTGCTCCACTTTGTTCATAGAAGCTTGTTCTTTCTTTATGTGACACAAAGAGAAAGTGGGTCTGGAACATAAGGTAGATGGGGAGAAACTGGGAATAAAGGAAGGGTAACTCTATTCAGGATACATTATATGAGAAAATTATATGTTTACAATAAAAAGATTCTCTGACAACATCAGGTAGTATTTTTTTTAATGTGTTAAAACATATTATCATAGTGATATACCACTTGAATTTCTTATAATTAGTACAATGACTGCACTTGGCAAAGCATTTGAGAATTACATTAATCTGCTCACCATTTTCTAGAGGTTGATGGTTCAAATAAACAAACCAAACAGAAATGTGGAAGTTACACAATTAGCTTTTAACAGGGTGAGTGAAGATTGAAGCTCCTGTTTCTTAGTTACGTTCAAACCTGAGATTAAAAAGAATAACAATGAAACAGATGTAGGAAAAAATATTGATTCATATTTTTAAATTAGTTAATTTGTTCTCTAGAATTTTGAATTCTAGCTCTTACAATCTCTTTTTAAAATTGTAGTAATCATTTCTGTGACACTATATCATATTTAAAAAGAGGCTAAAATATGATAGGTGCAAGGTTTTTATGTATATATGAGTGTGTATGTATGTGTATATATATTTATTTATATAAATATATATTCTACACAATTATTTATTCTATTTATTCATCTTTGAATCAAGAATTCTACTATTGTGTTGATGTAGGTAGGATTTGGGAAAGTGACAATCAGTTATTTTATACATATACATGTACAAATATATACATATACAAATAAATATACATATATATGCCTTGGTATTGCTCCTGTGCATTAAAACTATATAACCATGATACAAAATCAGGTTTAAAGAACTGGTTTCATCTTACTTTATGGAAAAACAAACTTATTTGACTACAACAAAACAAGAAGGTGAACACATTAAAAAAAAAAGAAAGATTTGAATTATCAACAATAATTTTGTCTTTATAAAATGCATATTAAACAGGAGGAAAGTTTCTACAAAAATTTAAATCAAATTAAATTAACATGTATACAATGTTAAAATATATTAAAAAGGAACCTGAAAGATGATATACAGAGATCAACAGTACCTTGTCTCATCTGCATTTGAGTTCATAATTGATTACTTATCTTGTATAATGTATTTTCACCATTGATTTAAAATTCATAAGTACAGCAAGAATGGAATATAGCTTAATGTGGGTATTTCATTTCATCACATATATTTTATATATGAGCAACAGGGAATGAAATAAAATGCTTCATCGGCTGCCATATCCTATGGTTTGGTTCATTTGTGGAGGTTTTCCCTGTTCCTTAGGTAAGAAACATAAAGGTCATCAGTACTAGATAGATACCTTACATATGTAAATGATTTACAGACATGATAAATGACAGAGCCAAGACTTAGACTATGACCTTCGAAGTCTATGTAGTGAGTGATGGTCCTTTTCAAATCACTCAGTCACTTTCTTGAACTGTTATTGATAGTGGTTTTCACCTTGAAGGCATCTGGCTTGGAATTTTAAGCTTCACGGGACAAAAAGACTGACCAGAAATGCCCTTTCCCACGTCTGTGATGTAAGAGTTCTCACATGGGCATCATCTGCCCTATCTCCTTTCTTCTTTTCTTTTTCTTTCTTATTTTCTTCTTAGACATCAATCTCTCATTTATTGACCAGAATAAATCATAAATGCTCATTTTATTCCTATGGCTATTGCAAAAGAGGATGGATCAGAGCAATGGAAAGAACGGAAAAGGGCTTTTTGTCCATTTATTCAAAGTTTAATTCACATTAGATAACAAATAAAAGCAGGCATTTATCAAATGCATTAGAAAACTGCATGGCTAATGAAGACAGAGATATTCTTTCACTTTGCTGAGCACAAGAATCTGTCTCCCTGAAGCCATCCATTGGTCAGATTCTTCATTTTGATTCTAGCAGGTTTGCATTATAAGGATTGTCCTACTATATATTTATCCAGCAACCACATACTGGATATACTGGGTATGGCAATACTCTAGTAGTTTAAGTAGTAAAAATAGCAATAAAGGGTCAGAATTCTTACAACATGAAGTAAGTTATATTCCATCAACCATACTGCTTGCATAATGCAGTGAACTGTGAATAAAAGTAGAATAAGTTCTGTGACAAACTGAAATGCTATTGTGATTACTGTATTATCATAAACACTTCAGCAAGAATTTTTAGATTTTTACTGAGTAGTTATCTACCTTTTGCCCAAGCTATAAGATTAGATTTTTTTCATGGCCTTATTAACATTTCTCAGGATCAACGATGTCCTCTTGACATGACTCTTTTTCTTAAGATTGTTCTAGAACTCCTCAACTTTACTCTGCTCTTGAGAGATGTTTGTTTATAGCCCGATTATCTTTGTCTATAGTTATAAAGCTACAAAGATATTAGAAAATATTTCTCTTATTTGTAACACTGCATCTATGTTTTGTACTCATATGGAAGCAATTAACTTGGGAAAAGAGTAGAAAACAAACATTACCTAGAATGGGTGATTGTTAGAGGAGAAAATTTGAGATATTCATAATGGTTTGTATCTTTATATTGCACAAGTTACCATAGAACTTCAGGTTGAATATTTTTGTAGAAATGGTATGCTTTATCCCACAGTCACATATTTGAATTGAGGTTTCTCATTGCTGCCTATAAGCATTTTGGTGGATACTTGTTACAAATTGAAATTGCTATGAAGTTTTATTATTTTGTTAAATAGACTTAATTTATTTGAATGTAAAATTTTCTTCTGTTAGTCTAAACTCAACTGAATTTATTTGTTCAATAAAAATTCATGATGAGAAAAAAAAGAAAATATTGAAATAATTTATGTAACTACATATAATGGTGATTAGGTCAAAGGTATTTTCGGTCTAGCTCCTTGTCTAGGCTCACTGGTGCCAGTTTAGTGGTCATCTTGGGCTTTATCATCCAGCCTGTCTGAGTGCTCTATGTGAGGGTCCACTGTCTCAGCTCCCAAATTTTGACTTCAGTTTCAAGTGGGGTTCTTTTAGTCTCTGGATTAATCCCAATACTGGGAGCTGTTGGAGAATTTGAGGAGCTGGACTGCTGGTTGGCTAAGGCTCATGTTTTGCAGGGAAAATTAGGCTACTAATCATTCAGATGTTCATAGTCAGAACACTGAGTGTAGATATGGCTGCTCTTCTCTCTGCCAAGTACTAATGTACATGTGACACATTAGTCATATGACTCTAGGGGCAGAATCTTAAGAGAACTTTTAAGTTCATGTTAAAATTGAGACAATATAGAAAAAAGTCTCTTTTACCAACACAAACACACATATACACACACACACACAGCTTTACAAGGGGACTGTTTTGTATCTGCTATAAAACCCATTGGAAAGTTTCAATACATTATTGGTATGAAGATAATTCGAGATGAAGTAAATGACTTAAATAAACCAACAATATCCAATGAGATTAAAGAAAGATTAAAGAAGGAAGTGATTCTGCAATATATAATGTACACATCCACTGAGAGTTAAACAATCAAACAATCGTTGGTGCCCTACCAGAAACATTAAACAGGGTAAAAACTTATGCAACTCAAGAGCATCTTCAATGAAGAAGAGGTTAAAATTACTTAAATGTTTGTTTTACTGGAAAACTAAAAGCAAATATCAAGTCAAATTATGCTTAAATTTTCTAGTTGTTTATAAAACAATTTTCCACTTAATTCGTTTAGCTTTAAAACTTTGGGGAGTAGTTCGATATGGTTGAAAATCCTTTTTCCTCCTAGATATAAAGAGAAAGGTTTCAAAATGACTACATGGTTTTCTCTGTTATACCAGTGTTCTGTTTTATTGTTATTTATTAATCATTTTATTCCTTTCCATTTCAAATGTTACCTTCCTTCCTAGTCTCCTTCCATGAACCCCACACTCCATTCCCATCCCCTTTGCCTATAAGAGGATACTCCCCTACCCACTCACCGACCCACTAACCTATTCTCCCACTCACCCACGCACCCACTCCTGCCTCACCCCTCTAGTATCCCTCTTCTCAGGGCATCAAGACTCCAAGGATAAAGTGTCTCCTCTCCCACTAAGGCCATATAAGGCAGCTCTCTGCTACATATGTTTCTGAAGCCATGGGTCCCACCATGGTTAGTGACTTAGTCCCTCGAGCTCTGAGGAGTCCAATTAGTTGGTACAGTTGTTCTTCCTTTGGGATTGCAATCCCCTTCAGCTCCTTCTGCTTTTCCCCTAACTCTTCCATTGGTTCAGCCTGATGGTTAGTTGTAAGTAGCTATATCTGTCTTAGTCAGGTTCTGGCAGAGCCTCTCAGAGGAGAGTCATACCAGGATCCTGTCTGCAAGCACATCTTGGAATCAGCAATAGTGTTGGTGGTTGGTGTCTGTGGATGGAATATACCAGTGTTCTTTCAGAGCCATTTTAAACTAAGAGTATTTAAATCTAGAGCACTAGATCACAACCTGGGGGTCTGAACGCCTTTGGGGGTTGCATATCAGATATCTTGCATACTAGATATTTACACTGTGATTCATAACAGTAGTAAATTAGAGTTTTGAAGTAGCAACATTGTAATTTTATGGTTGTGTGTAACTCCCACGTGATGAACTGTATTAAATAATTTCAGCATTATGAAGTTTGAGAATCACTGATCGAGAGCATACGAGATAAGTGTTTGAGTATTTTAAAAACTGAATCTTCAATTGTTTTCTCTTCAAAGAATTTGTGAATCTGTTATAACTGATATAATTCACAAGATATGATAAAAAATAAAAAAATCTTTTTGGAGTATGCAGACATTTGGAATGACAAATAAAAGAGGTTGACTTTGGAGAAATTCATGCTGGGCTGTTTGTGCTGTATGTATAGAGTCTGTAAATCACTGGTGTAAAATCAAGTTATCACCAGCTGTGCTATTAGAACAGAATTCATGAATTAGTTTGAACTTCCATGTGTCACTGATTGCCGCTGCAATCATGTTGCATAGATGCATGCTCCCTAATTGCCTTTATTTACTTATTATTTTTATGGAAGGTTAGTTGATAGAATCTTATATGGTAGTACAGCTCCTTAGAAATCATTCCTGAGAAAGATAGAGGTTTTTTTGTTTTACTTAGTTTGACATCAGCAGCACCACAGATTATCATTTGAGAATTTCCATCTCCTTCTCATAACCAGAGTGTTCATAAGGAATTCATCATCATCAAAGGGGAAAATGCAAAAGCCTAGAAAGGTATTGGCTTGGTTGATAAAGTAACATGCTGAATTTGCAACTATTCCATGCTCATATCAGCGCGTGACCATAACACATATGTATAAATCTAGCATAGAATTAAATATATTGAACATGCTCATTTCCAAGGGATTCTCGTTTCTACGGTTTTTACTTACTTTTCCTCATTCCCAAATACAGTCCATACTTTCATTCATGTATGTATCACACACACACACACACACACACACACACACACATACTTATATATATATATATATACATATATATATACATTTATGCATATATATATATACAGTTGCAAAGATACACATATATATGAATACATATGTCCTGTGATGAATATTATTATTACACATGTAGGTTCCAGTGTGTTTTGGGACAATTACAATTATATTTTCAATTCGAATCTAGCATTTTATAATTCTCACTTATCCTTCATATCTGCGTGTGTCTTTTATGAAACCTTATACTTTTTCTAAGGTCTGCAATTTTCATTTAGTTGTAGTTTAAATAAAATGCCGTTCTCATTATTTTTCTTGTGTTGGTCAAGGATCTAAAGTATTGTGTTACTCACGCCACACGTTTTTTCCAGGGGGTGCATATTTTATATTCTATAATTGTAGTTAGATTGTCATTTATATAGATTGAAAGAAAGTAGTGATCTGTCTGGGTTTAATTGTAATATTGACTTATTTTGACTACTTAATTGCCTCAATTTGAAATTCCAATTTTTCCTTTCCTCACTTTTAAAGTTAACCTTTGTTCTACTAGCTCATCAGTTATCTGTATTTTATTAAACTTTAATTATTGCTCTGAAAATTTTACATATATCTTGTATAGAAAAAATGTAATATCTTATATTATCATTTGTATCATCTTAGAGAAAGCAAGAACACTTTTTTCAGAATTATTCATGGAATTTCACTTTCAATTTAATTACTATCAGTTGTTACAAATAAATAGGTAAGTTTCACTTTGTTCTTCTGTATTTGACTTCCAGAAAAAGCTGTATTCAATGATAGACCGCACATCAGTCTTTATTTCTATCTTTCCACTATTCCTAATGAATAACTTTTGTTGTGTTTTCTTAGAAGCAGGGGGAAGGGGGGTGGGATAGGGGGTTTCAGAGAGGAGACCTGGAAAGGGGAAAACATTTGAAATGTAAATAAAGGAAATATCTAATAAAATAAAAAATTTTTAAAAATTTTTTACAAATTTCTAATAATTATGCAGAGGTAAAACTATTCCTTTATTTCCAAAATGATTTTAAGTGATTAGTAAAATGTTTGACAAGATAGAAGGCTTGCTACAGAAGCCTGACTATGCAAGTTTGAGAAAGAGAACCCCTAGCAAAAAGAGAACTGACTTCTGAAAATCGTCTTCTCATTTCCACACATACACCTTGGCACATGTATGGTCGCACATAGAATAATGTACATTTTTTAATTTGTATAAACTGTTTTGAAATTTTACTCATTTTATCTTGTGTTATGCTTATTTCAAGTTTTTATATAAGAAAAACTTATTTATCTTCTATTAGAGGTACATTTATATTATAATTGGCAGTCAATATTTTCTGTTCTTAATCAGGAGACAAATAGATATTTAAAAATAATATCTGAATTTTATTAACAATATGATATGTACAAATTTTGTAAAATTATATTTTTACATATTTATTTCTCATAGATTTAAAGGATACATTTTTTTCTTTGAATTTTTTCATTCTTAAGTTGTTTTAATCAAATTTAAAAATTTTTACAAACATAACTTCAAACAATAACACCTTATCCTTCATCCTTTTTGTATTCAAATTTCAGTTATAACACTATTAAACTTCTAAATTGTTTCCCAAATATTAGAAATTTATTAATGTCATATGTTCATTTCCACATTGTTTCTACTTATTCCTTCTGATTTATAAAACTCAAATTTGTTCTCAATCTGTGGCTCATTTCCAAAGTATTTTATACTTTTTATTATAATCTTACAAATTCTACTTTTTCTAGTAAAACTGTTTTAACAAACACATTCTTAAATTATTCTCCATATTTCTTAACAATTTTAGGTGAATCCCATTTATTATATACAGTCTATATCTCTTCTGACTTTGTTATTCTGTATATTTGTTCTTTCTATGCTCTTAAAATTTTTAATTCCATTTATATTTTCAAGAAGCTGCAAAACCGAATAGCTAATGTTTACCATGCATTTTTTGTGTCTATTTCTAGAATATTGTCAATTAACTCAGACATTCCAACTAAAACTTTTTATAATAATGTCTAGTTATTTGAAATTGTAATTACATCATTTTTATCCTTCCCTTTTCTCCAACCCTTCCCAGGTCCCTCTTCCCTGTTCTTTCTCAAGTTCATGACCTCTAATTGATGTTATGTATATATCAGAACACAGTAATGATATTTTCTCAGTTCATTCAATTTTATCTCTATGTATATAATCTCAAGGCTGATCATTGGTATTGAACAACCAACTGGTGGTGGTGTTGGGGGGACTCTTCCTTGAGAAAGACCATTTATCACACTCAAAATTTCCTAATTGCTTGTCGTATCTATCTAGTCTTGAGATCACACAGGATCTTCCCCTTCTGAGTTAACAAATAAAATGTTGTCCTATTGTTCAGCCCTTGTTCTGGCAATCATGTTAATGAGACCTCATGGCTGTAGCCTTCCTGATATTTCTAGCAGGTACAATCTCACCTCAGACTCCCTGTTTTTCTCACTCTGAGGCCTTCTTAATCCTTCAAGGACCTCTACTCAGGAAAAGCCACAGCTTTGACCTCACAGCAGAAAGAATTCAGAACAAGCCACTATGAAACAGAGATGTTTATTAACAACAGAAAAGGAGGTACACGGGAACAGAATGAGGCAACTGGGTGAATATTCACTTTTACATATCCCAGGAGATAAACTTATAGGGTTTAGAACTTCTAGAATTTTATTTTAAATAGTTAACCACTCTGTTCTGTCTCTTTTCACACGTCTTTATTCTTAATACATAAAAGTATGGCTTAGCTCCAAAGGTGCCTTGGATGTGATTACAATCTGATAAAATGAAGGCACAAGACCTATACAGGGGGGTAGAGCATGTCTTTTACTGAAAGTAAATTTCTTACTAAGATTTATAGAAAACTTCATGTTTACTACAAGTAGAGAAGAAAGGCCATATACACTTAGGCCTAAGTTTGATTCATTGTTATTTTCATCAAGATGGCTAGAAACTTCTCTATATACAAAGATGTTGAGAGCTTTTGGTGCTACTTCTAGGAATTTGGCATTTGTCACTTGGCTTGGACAAGGAAGTAGGCTCAGTTAAGAATATTACAAACAGTGATCATGGGGCTTTGTTTACTACTTTGCTGAATTACTACCTTATGTGAACTCTTTGCTGCTACTCTACTTAATGATTACCTTGTGTGATCCTTTTGCTTACTACTCTGCTTAATTACTTTGTTGTGTGATCTCCTTGTTTACTACTTCACTTGATTACTTTGTCTTTGATCTAAGAACTGACCATGCTTTATTGGTTATACCTAGAATGATACAAAAGCAGGCTGACAAGAAATAAAGCTGCTTCAGCCTCAGTTCGGGCTGAAGTCGTGTTATAATTTTGTCTAACTGTTTTTCATTTTCAGTCCTTATTCCCTTGCTTGAGAACCTGTCGACTGACTGAGCTGCCTTAGTCACAAAGAATGTTGTCTCTGTTTACATACTACATGGTAAATTATGTTAGAGTTCTTAATTCTCTGATGACATATGTGTCAATAGGCTCAGGAGGATGGTGGTCCTCTATCCTCTCATAACATGAGAGGTTTATTTTCTGCCTGCCTCATTTTCAGTGCTATAAGAATGAGGAACTCTCAACCTGATGCTATTTCTAGGTGTCAGGTGCATTCTGATTGTTCTCTCAGGCCTTATCCATTATTGTTCTGCATAACATTTGTGGTTACCTTAAGAAGATATTTTTATAAAATATAGGGTTCATTTTTTTTTAAATCAAATAAAGTTGAAGGTATTTATATAATTATTTTAACATATAAATATGTTCTGATTTTTTCTTTTTCACTAATTTTGCCATAATCTTCATGAAATGCGTGGTTAGCATGAATACTGAGCAATTTTTTTTTAAAAGTAAATTTAATTTTAATATTTCAAGTTTTCTAAATCAAACCCTGTAACATTGATATTGATGTAATAGAGTAAGTTTTTCATTAGCAGCAAGAAGAATACTTGCAATTCTCAAGTATAAAATTATTTAAAATCAAAATCACCAATGCTTCCTTTCATAGTTACAAACTACAATAGCTTGATAAAATGCACATTCACCAAAGTACCAAGTAAATTTAAGTTTAGCTGCTGATTATCACAAGTCCAAATTCATTTTGTAAGAATATCATTAACTAATATATAATTATATTATAATATATAATATGAGATTAAAATAGTAAATGAAGGCAGGTGTGGTGTCACCCCATATGAGCTCAGCACTTTCAAGGCTAAGACAGGAACATCATTAGTTTGATTAGAGGCGGAGAACCTATCTCTCACACATGGAAGAATACAACAAAATCAAAGTAGAAAACATATCATGTAGAGTTATGACATCATTGTCAATAAATGGACCAAAATAATGCCAATAATTGTCATTAAGTCACTGGCCAAAGACTGTCAACACCACAAAAACAACTGATATAAATACAAGTTTGTGTTTTTAAACGTTACAGAATTTTCAATTTGTTTTGAATAATTTACATTAAAAGTCTACCTTAGTACACTAGGCAGGGCCCGAGATCTGAATAAATCAACCAGAAAACAGATGACACACTCTCTACTTTCCTTAATGATCATTTCATATAACAAACATATTTTATAAGACTCAGTTTTTCTTTTTTCTTTATTTATTAATTTTTTATTTTTGATACTTTATTTACATTTCCAATGTTTGTCCCTTTTCAGGTCTCCTCTTTGAAAACCCCCTATCCCCTCCCCCTCTCCCGCCTCTATGAGGAAATTCCACCTCCCACCCACCCGCCCATCCACTCCCATATTCCCACCTTGACATTCCCTTTACTGGGGCCTCTCCTCCCCCTGATGGCCAACAAGGCCCTCCTCTGCCACATATGTGGTCTGAACCATGGGTCCCACTATGTGTATTCTTTGGTTGGTGGTCCAGCCTCCAGGAGCAAGGCGGGGGAGGGGGGGAGTTCAGGCAGTTGACACTGTTGCTTAGGGTTCACTTTTAGCTTATCCTTTTTTCTTCTTGATTTTTTTTTTTCCTGGAAAAAAATTTGCCTTTAAAACCTAAACATTTTTTCCTTTGATAAATATCATTAAACTTGTAAAAAATATTTTGCACATCTTTTGCCCTCATCTGGTATTTCTGCAGTACTTGTAGATAAGCAAATGGCTCAGAACAAGAGCTTCAGAAATGTTAATTTGCATCAACGAGTTTTTTCAATTTGCCAAGTTCTTTGTTCCCAGAGTATTGACTATCTTTGAAACCTATGTGGTATTTTTGAAGCTATTTCATGGTTTTTTTAAAAAAACTATTATACATATTATTTGTGAAAAAAAGTGCTCTAAAGCTAGATGCTGAGCATCTATACAAAGTCCTAACTAGAAAACAAGTAGCTCTTGGTATACTTTAAATAATGAAAATAATGATTTAAAAAAATCAGAATCAGCCAAGCAAGTAGTGTATCTCAATATATTTGATGGCTGTGTAAATATTTATTTACACATAACCATAATTTGTTAAGCCATTCTTAGAAACTTCCTTAAATATTTTCTTAGGTTTCATCTTAGCTGAATTTATGCTACATTACAAGTTTAAGAAGTGAAAAGCAGAATGTAATCACATAGTTCCAGATGCCAAGCGTTTCCTAGTACTCTTGGCAATAGTCAATTTACTGCTCAATTTATACACTTCTAAATGTTTCTTTTAGAAATAACAATTACAGAGGTAATGATGTTTCCATAGCACATTTGCCATATTATAAATCTGGCAAAGAGACACTATATATTCCTTAGTGTCTTAGAATGTTTTATATAAGTATTTATGTCTGTGAGAAGTTTATTTTATCCATAAATAAACTTTTAAGACAATTTGTGTCTGTATACATGCATATGTGTATTGTACATGCGTTTGTGCATGTGTGGGTATGTGTGAAGACCTGTTTAAACAATTCACTTTGCATCTTTTGGGAAGATCTAGTTTTGCATTTCTGTGAGTTTTTTCCATATCCTATTACTAAACTATCCCAAGAACAGTTAGTAGGCGAACAAAAGAATTATAAAAGCTAATGCTGAATAGATAGATAAAAAGCATATTGCCATATTTCCCCATTTGAACTCATGGAAAATTTTTGGATTCAGCATAGGAGAAAATTACTTCTTAAGTCTAATATTAGATGCAAAGGTTATGGAAATTTCCTCCCTGGATAGTTCTTTTCTCATTCAGCACCCAATTACCATTAACATAACAGCTGTGTCAGCTAGCCAGGCTGCTTCTGAGAGCAAACAGGAGTTACATAATCTTTCACTCACTGTCACGCAAGTTGAAGTGCGATTTTCCAGCAAGACTGGAGTTCTACATAAAAAGCAATTATATAGAGGTGCCATATTTATTGATAAAGAATTCAGAAACTTATCTAGAAGCAGCACACTTCAGTTTTATAGGTTACATTGTCTATAGACTAACTACAGTGAAGAAAAATACAGTTAAAAACATGGCGAACCAATTGGTGTATTGTCCCCTGGGTAAGACTACCTGTTTTACTCTCAGCATTTCTTAGTTGCCTGTAGTTCTTTGTCTACACTAAAGGCTTCTTGAAGTTGTCCCTCTGCTGTCCACATTGTTATATCTATTGCTGTTTCCCTTGTAGGTACTTGTTAAATGAGTCAAGCTGGTAGACTCTATGGGTTCGATTCAGAAATTCTGATATTTCTAGTAGACACACTCCTTGTTCTTGTGCCCAATTTTCAAATAGCCCTGAAAACATGAATGTATGTCCTATACTTCCTGAGGGTTTGTATTTATGTATTTAGGAATCTAACTAAAGAAAGAAAGAAAAAAAAAAAAAAAAACAGCCATGGATTTAATAGCAAGTAGTTTGGAGGGAAGAAATGGAAGAGAAAAATCATCTAATTATAATCTCAATAAATAAAATGAATAATTAAAAAACAGTAAAATTACCTGCCTGTTTTTACTCCTGTGGAGCATGTAACACTTAGAAAGATCTAAGTCCAGGGAAAGAGAGACGAATAAAGCATGAGTGACATAAGATAGGGCAGTGGGAAGCAGGAATCAAACGGTAATGCAGAAAAACATTAAAATAACAAGAGGAAAAGCATCGTTTTGTACGATCGTTTATGTTAGTTGTTCTAATTTGATTCTCGTTGATATGATAAAGCAGTGACCAAAAGCAACTTGGGATAGAGGAGAGGTATTTATTTATTTATTTATTTATTTATTTATTTATTTATTTATTTATTTATTTATTTTAATCTTACACTTTATGGTCCATCATGGGTGAAAGTCAAGGAGAAACTAAAGCGGGCCCATGCAAACAAGAGTGGAAGAAAAGCACCCGGAGCACAGCTGCTCACGGGCTTGCTTCTGTGCCTTGCTCAACCATTTTTCTTATACATACCAGACCCATGTACTCAAAGATGGAACATCCGTAGAATGCTGTGATCTCTAAAATCAACTAGCAATGAGGAAAGGTCCCACACAGTAATGTTCTGGAGACAATTTCTCATCTTCCCAAGGGGCTCTAGTTTACATCAAGTTGAAAAAAAAATAAGAGCACACAAGCAGAGGAGATGGGGAGGGAAAATAGGAGCAAGATTCTGTATGAGAAGAAAGAGGAAAAAGATGTAGCTACTGGGGGAAGGGAACAGAGGGATCCACTAGAAAGTCCCAGATACCAGGGATGCGAGACGCTCCCAGGACCGAATTGGGATGACATTAGCCAAAATGCACAACAGCGGGTAGATAGATCCTGAAGAAATTAGCTCTAGTAGATTGGCACGGTCCCCAGTTAAGGTCACCCACCTATCTCAAAGTTTTAACCAAGAATTTTTCCTGTCTAAAGGAAACACAGAGACAAAAAGTGGAGCCGAGACAGAAGGAAAAGTCCTTCACCTTGGGATCTGTGCAATGCACAGACACTAAACTCCAAAACTATTGCTGATGACAAGAAGTGCTTGCAGATAGGAGCATGGTATAGCTGACCTCTGCCAGCACCTAAGACAGATGCAGGTACTCATAGTCAACCATTGAACTGAGCCTGGGATTCCAATGGAAGAGTTAGGGGAAGGGCTGAAGGAGCTAAAAGGGATTGCAACCTCAGATGAAGAACAATATCAACTAAGTGGATGGCTCAGAGCTCCCAGAGACTAGAACACCAACCAAAGAGTATACCTGGAAGGAGCCATGGCTCCAGATGCATATGTGGCAGAAGTATGCGTTATGTGACATCAATGGGAGGGGACGCCCTTGGTCTTGTGGAGGCTTGATGTCCCAGAGTAGGGGAATGCTAGAGCAGTGAGGTGGGAGTTGGTGAATGGGTGCTGGAGCACCCCCATAGAGGCAGTCGGGGAGAAGGAGAGGGTACAGGGTTTGTCGAGGGAAAAGGGACAACATTTGAAATGTAAACAAATAAAATAAAAAATTAGGGTGGCAATTTTTTTTAGTGTGTAAATTGTAACAATCTACTACAAGCATGAGAATCTGTTCATCTTCTGATATCTTCTTCAATTTCTTTCGTTAAAGACTTGAATTTTGTGCCATGCAAGCTTCTCACTTGCTTGGTTAGAGTTACCCAAGATATTTTTCATTGTTTATTGCTATTGGAAGTGTGTTATTTCTGTTTTCTTTCTCAGCCCTTTTGTCATTTGTATATAAGAAGGCTACTGATTTTTGTCAGTTAATGTTGTAACTAGCTAAGTCACTGAAAGTGTTTATTGGTTCTAGAAATGCCCTGGCAGAATTTTCAGGGTTGTTTGTGTATACTATCAGATCATCTGAAAACAATGATACTTTGATTTCTTCCTTTACAATTTGTATCCCCTTGGTCTCCTTCAGTTGTCTTATTTCTCTGTCTAGAACAGCAAGTATTATATTGAATAGATATAGAGAAAATGGATGGCTTTGTCTTATTCCTGATTTTAGTGGAATTGCTTCAAGTTTTTCTTCATATAATTTGATGTTGACTACATGGTTGCTGTAAATTGCCTTTATTATGTTTATGTATGCCCTTTATATCCCTAATCTCTCTCCATGACTTTCATCATAAAGGTGTTTATTTATTATTATTATTATTATTATTATTATTATTATTATTTACATCCTGACAACAGTTTCCCCTACCCCTCTCTCCCCAGTCTCTCTTCCCAATTTCCCCTCCTCCCCAAACCACTCCTGCCTTGTTTTTCTTCAGAAAAGGGAAGACCTCCCATGGATTTCAAGCAAACATGGCATAGCAAGTAGCATTAACAGTAGGCACCTCCTGTTGTATTAAGACTGGATAAGGCAACACAGTGGAAGGAAGAGGATCCCAAAAGCAAGCTAGAGTCAGAGGCAGCTCTGTTTCCACTGTTAGTAATCCCACAAGAAGACCAAACTACACAACTGTCACACAGGTAGAGGATCAAGGTCAGTTCTATTCAGGTCCCCTGGTTGTTGATTCAGTCCCTAGGCGCCCATATGAGCTCAGGTTAGTTGATTCTGTGGGTTTTCTTTTGGTTCCCTTTTCCCCTCTAGATCCTACAGTTTTTCCCTTCCCCTCTTCCACAGAATTCCCTACACTCCACCTAATGTTTGGCTGTGGTAGGTCCCCACATCTGTTCCCATCAATTGCTGGATGAAGCCTCTCTGATGACAACTGGGCTTGGCACACATCTATAAACATAACAGATTATTATCAGGCATTATTTAATTGACTCCAATTCTTTATGTAGTCACTTAAGGTTTTCCACTTAGCACTGCTTTAAGTGTGTCACATAAGTTTGGGTATGCTGTGTATTCATTTTCAATGAATTCTAGGAAGTTTTTAATTTCTGTCTTGACCCAGTAATCTTTCAGTACAGTTTTTCAGTTTCTAGGAGTTTGTAGGCTTTCTGTTGCTTATGTTATTGCTGAAATCCAGCTTTATTCCCTGGTGCAAGGATTACTTCAATTTTCTTATCTGCTAAGATTTACTTTGTGACTGCGTATGTGGTCAGTTCTGAAGAAAGTTCCATGAGGTGTTGAGAAGAAGGTATATTCTTTTGTGTTTGGTTTATAGCCAATGTGTTTGGGTCTATGCATCTCTTTCAATCAGCTGCTGGATGAAGCCTCTCTGATGACTATCGGACTTGGCACCAGTGTATGAGTATAGCAGATAACTATAAAGAGTTTATAGCAAGGTATATCTTTTTGTGTTTGGGTGATTTTTTTCTGTAGATAACTCTTAGGGCTGTTTGGTTTATAATATCTGGGGATATGTGCCTAGTCTTACTGCATCTTGTTATGCTGTTTTCAGGTGGTGATATTAATGGGGGGACTGCTATTTTTTGAATGGAGGAGCAGTGAATCTGGGAGAATGGGACGGTGTGGGGATTGGAGAAGGCTGCATTAGGATGTAATATATCAGAGAAGAATAAATAAAAAGGAAAAAGAAAACAATAAGAATGTAATAAGGGTATTGAATTTAAGAACAATTAATCAGATGCAACAGGATATCCGCAACTCATTGGTTGACATAATAAAAATAGAATAGGTAAGGGATACTTTTGTTTTAAGTTATCAAAATGATCAATGATAATACACAGCTGTAGAGTTCCAACACTTCAACACCACTGAGCTTTCAAGATGAAATCTCACATGAATATTCTTGGACTAACTTAATTGCTTTCTGATTTGATTTGAACTTGCTCCATGAGGGAGGACATATGACCAGCACTATAAAACTGGAAAAGCACTGTATGGCTAGAGAAGTCACAAGATGTTTAGTAAAATAAGCATGTAGTTATACTCTCTTCTAAATATATGTGTTTATATGCATAGACTACTATAGCTCTCACTCTTGGCCAGAGAAACTTATTTCAGTAGTGTGGACACTCAAAGTAGAGACTCAATACTAATTCTGATGCTGAATAAGTGACTACTTAGTTTTTGGTCCCTAAAAGAAACATCTATGGCATGCTATCTGAATTAGCATCTAATGTAATATTTCATGACTTTAAATATACTAAAATTCTAATAATAAATGACTGGTTTTTCTTTTTGGCATACAATCCTAAAATGTCACTTGATTTTCTTAGAAATCTATTAAATTTTCCAAAATAGCAGCAATGACAAAAACTAGTTAAAAACCTAGACAGATAAAGTGTGGGGGTATTTTACAGACATCAGAAGTAGCAGGCGAAGGCAGGGTAATGAAAAGTACCTTCAACATATTATTCATGTGATTAAGGCTAAAGTATCACCAGTTCCATGTCAGTCTTTGTTACATGAATTGAACTTGTTTTAAGAGCACCAACAACAGAAGGCATATGAAAAGATTAACTAAACTATAGTCAAAATATAAACAATGATATAAACTTCTATGAACAGATAACATTTACATATTGTGTTTGCTTCTATTTACTGATGACCATTTTGTAAGTTAAAATGTCATTGCTTAAGACGGCCAGACATAAATCTAAGTGTATTATATCTTATTATGACTGAAGTTTAAAGGGAAGAGAATGATATCTTTTTAGAATTTTCAATAGATTTGTATTCACAGTTTGAAATCCTAGGATGATACAGTGAAGATGTAAAAATCACACATAAACAGATATTTTTCATATACCTATATGCAACAAGTGAAAAAGATGGTTGATTTTGCATTGGGTGTTTATTTGTTCATTGCTAATTTTACTTGAAGTTGATATTTCACTTTATATTTAATTAGATATTAGTAGTGTATAGCAAACCACTTTATAACTTAATATGATAGAGTATTTTACTTTTACTTGTTTATCAGCTTCCAGCATTTTGATTTGCTCACTTGGCTTTTAAAGAATACAATGATAACACCCACACTGGTGAATCTGACCTGTTTTTTTACACTTAACAATTCCAACATTAATCTTTCTGGAAAATTCCAAGCACAAGCACAGAAGTGGTATATTACCAGCTATCTGGGTTTGCTGTCTATGAGGCTGATATACAAAATTTACCATCACATATATCCTAGTCCTGACTAGAGATGAAAGAGGACATCACATACAGATACACTGAGGAAACACGAGATTCAGACATTAAGCCTGAAATATTTGATTATTGATTAATCATTTTAGAGGCTGTGTATATTTTACTTTTTGACTGAGATTATAGCTAGCACATAAACTAGCAATGTATTTAATATTGTTTTCAATCACACGTAGATACACAATACTTTCTTTAATTTTCTGGTATGCAATTACACTAGCATTTTGCAATACTATATTAGTATAACATATCAGTCTTATAGTCTTATAGTCTTTAAGAAACAGATTTTACTTTTATACATGTGGGTCTAGTCAGGAAGCACAAGGTATGATTTTATTTAGTTAAATTTTTAATTACTTTATTAGAATCTTCAGAAGAATGTTAATATTACATATCACATTTTTTACCTATGAAGAGTGTTTATCCTCTGAGATCATTAAAACCTGCCAGTAACTCATCTTATCCTTATTAATATCAGTGTTTTTGCCTTGTTAAAATTATACCCTTCTCAGGAAAGAATGATTTGTTGGGATTCACATACATCACTGCTTCTCAAAATAGCGAGACACATGTTCTCCTATTCAGGATGTGCTTAATTTATTTCGAAATGACTGGCACTGGTAATTGACACAAATGAAAATAGTTTCTTCTTTAAATGTCCATGATCGATGGCTGAGGGGAAATGTAGAAGAAAACAATCATCGTTCACCCTTAAAAAAATAAAATAAAATCAGCTGGAGCTCTTCCGATGGTGCAGGGGAGAAATTACGCTTTCAATCAGTGTCTTGTGAAAGTAATTAGAAATCTGTTAGAGAAAGCAAATCAATGAAAGCTGTATGTGATATCCTGTTACAGCACCTGCTTCTCTGGGACTTTGCCTTCACATTTTCAGGAAATTGAGAAATTTAAAGAAATAACATTTAAAGATGAAAATAACCATTCTTTTTTCAGTATTAAACAATGTCAAAGTAAAATCTGCTAAATTCAAAAATGAGAGTTAATACTCAGTTCAGCACCACAATCCAGCTACCCCAAATGATCTTCACAGTACTGGGCCATGGTTCATGTTAAGCAGTTAAATTCATAGGAAATGAGATTAAAAAGAATTAAACATAATCATTAAAATGAGGCCAGGTACTGTGAATGGGTCTTCCATGGTAGATGGATTTATTTTAGAACTGAAATTGGTAAGCCCTTAGGAAGGACCAAGTTTATGTATTTGAACCATTTCTAATTTATTGTGATTTATGAAGAACACATGTAAGAAATAAGTATATATACTAACATGATTGTTGAGATTATAATAAGAATACAGGCTGTATTCCTCAAGGAATAACTTGCTATTTCCAACATCCTTAATGAAAATTTAATGAAATTCTCATATTTTATTTCACTGAAAATTGTTCTGAGATTCAATAACTGATGGACAAGTGTAGGTGCTTTAATTTGAGTGGCTCAGGGACCTCTCAGTTCAGTAATGATTTTAAAACATAGTTAAAGTTTTGGTAGACACAAGACAGATTTCAAATTCAAACTAATTTTACCACTAAATTTAAACTAAATGTATTTTCTTCATGAGCATATCAAAATATGAAATTTAATATTCATGGGATACCATACACTGCCTGAATTCATTCAATGTATAAATAAGGATAAGGATATTTATTTCCCCAAATATTTATCATTTTGTATGTAATTCTTAAATATTTATTGACTAGATTCAAGCAAAGTTAATGGTTTAGTTATAATTGTTTTGTTCATACAGATTTCTGTAATGATATAATACATAATAGAAATATGAAATACATTAAAAAGAAAAAGCATACTTAAACAAATATGGTTAATCTTTACTAAGCACACCTCATCAAGTCATATTTATAACCCTCTGTTACCTCCCCTTTTCTAATTGAGTTTAACTCATTCTGTTCCATTATTCTTTTTCACCCTTTATAACAGTATGTTAAGTACCACTAATAGCTTTTCAAAAGAGCCATTTGGAAATCAAATAGTATATTTTCCTCCTTACTCTAGATTATAAAGATGTCAATAGAACAGATAAAATATACCGCAGGTAAATTTGATAAACATCAATTTTTAACTTTAATGTGTCTGTAACATTTTGACAAATTATTAATAAGTTTTAACCAAAGGTTACATCTAACATAATATTAAAATATAATTAATAAAAATGATTTCTGGAATTTTGAACCCTATCCATACTTAGTAAAGTATACAAAAGTTTTCTAAGTGCTTCATGTTCTCACAGGTGTATAACATTCGAATCTATCAAAGTTCAGCTAGATGAAATAATTTCGGAACTCTTGCAATCTTCTGTCATATCCTTGCAAAGTCTGCTGTTCAACTTAGGATTCATAGCAGTATATGGAATCTATAGATGTTGACAAAAGGAGATTGACCTATATAACACTGCACGTCATGCCCAGTACTTCCATTTGGTTTAATTCCGTCTTTGTACCTTGCTTCCTTTTATATTTCATCAACACTCAGACAATTGATTTTACCTTCTCCATAGTCTTTTCATTATCTATAAGTCCCCATTGATTGCTGAAATATATTCATGACAAAAACATAATTTAATAGTTCTGGCCCTTGACTTAAAGTCACTCTCAAACCTACTGTATTTAGCACAACATCTTTGTGTATATGGTTTATGCTGGTCTGGTTTTATACAGCAGAATTCTTTCCTGTTTTGATACTTACAACAAAGTAACCCCACATTTGCTTTCAAATTTTGAGCATGACATTTGTACATCTGTAGAACATTCAAACATTTGCTGTCATTCAAATACACAGGCTTTGTAAAGTACTTGATTTGATTCTAGAATCATACAACTTTATAAAGTTCTAAAGAGAGGCATAATAATTTGCCTTTATCAAAACCAAATAGGGATTTCACACAGAAAGGATGGAAAGCCAAATCAAAAGATGAAGAACTTTGTTGTTACCTGACTTATCCAATACTGAAACCCTCTTTCCTTGAAATGCTATTTTGCAAATGCTGAGAGTTAACAGAAATACATTGGGTATTTCGATGTGTAAGCATTTTGTAAATGCAGACCATATCACCATGATTCATTGTGCTATCTATAAAACATTTTGATTTTCCAATCTCATAGGGAGTAAAAGGATTTACAAAGGGCTATAAAATGTTTTGAATGTTCTACTGCACAAAATATTACTGTTCGACTTTAGGGAAATTTGTGTACAGTGGAAACTGAATTGAATGTGAAAGTTTGAAGGGACCATAATCCTCATCTGCTTTTGTTTGGGGAAGGTGATTTAATGTTTTTGAGCTTACTTTTCCTGATAAGTAAAGTAGGGAGCAAATAGTATTATGTGCAGCTTTTTTGATTCTTTCATAGAAGTGCTGTGTAAAGCATTGAAGCTTATTAGGGCCTCAATCAAAACAAACCAAAGTAAAATAGCAAAAACAACAACAACAAAACATAAAAAAAGTTTTCTGTCCTTAAAAGAAAATAGCTGAAAAATTGGAGAGGAAAAGTATTCAAAATTCAGCAGTATTCTGAGTGCCTATTCAGTAATTATTAGCTGCTTTTAGTAGAATGTAAATTATTCCCATTAGTCAAATAGTAGGGATAGGAAGTTTTCTTTTAAATAAATAATGAACCTCTGTAAGCAAAAATACTGACATGTCTGTGAACGTGACCATAGGTAGCAAACTGAAAAATTTTGGGTACTTTTGCAACTGTTTTATTATTTTTTATTTTTTTATTATTTATTTATTTATTTATTTATTTATTTATTTATTTATTTATTTATTTTTGATACTTTATTTACATTTCCAATGTTTCCCTTTTTCTGGGTCTCCTCTTTGGAAACCCCCTCCCCCCTCCCCATCCCTGCCTCTATGAGGGAATTCCACCTCCCACCCACCTGCCTACCCATCCCCATATTCCTTGACATTCCCCTTTACTGGGGCCTCTAACATCCTCAGGCCCAAGGGCCTCTCCTCTCTCCCTGATGGCCATCGAGGTCGTCCTCTGCCTCATATGTGGTCCGAACCATGTGTCCATAGATTTTGCAACTGTTTTATTTGACTTTTCGTTATAACCATAACAGTCAGCTTTGTCCTCCCAAGCTTATTTTCAGAATCTAAAGCACTCTAAGTGCCATGGTCTTAGAAAGCAACGTTTCTCTGTATTTGATCTTGGAATGAAACAATGTGGGCAGCATAATGCCTTATGTTCAAACCCAGGGACTAAAACAGCAATGATTCTCACAGGTGGGTGGGGCAGTGTGCTTTTTGAAAATATAAACTCTGCTTGAGTGGGAGTTTGGTCCAAAATTTAGCTGTGATTTGCTTTTAATTTATTGGTGGGTAGGTGGTGCACATTCAGGTGATACTGTCAGGTCTTTAAACAAGAACGCCTGTGTACTATGTTCCAAGGTGGAGGCTGACACTTTTGTCTTTATTTTATCCACATTCTGTGATCAGACTGAGTCTAGTGATGAAAAATCCAGAGATAGTAGATATATGGTAACCCTAAATATATGGCAAAAGGTGGCAATTCTGGTCTAGAAATGAGGAGGAGGAGGCACTGTCTCACTAGCTTCAGATGTGAAACCGAAAACAATAAACAACATGCTGTTATAACAATATCACAGTGCAAATTGTAATTACTATCACTGTTATTCTCCTTACTGAGGAGCAAGTAGCTATGAAATATATAATTGAGAGAAGCAATGACTAGTTCACAACTTCTCAGCTATATTTCATCCCATCCCATTGTTCTGCCAGTGGTGATTCTCTCTGAGATGCGGATATGGCCCACCAATGTAAAAATTACAGCTAGAATATTAAGAAATAAACTATATTTTGAAAGATTTCCTAGTGATATTTATATCTAGACACATATGAAAGAAGTAGATACAGTATTTCCATAGTTATTTTAATCTATTCAACATTACATTTATCTTATTTTTAGAAATAAATTGGCTATCTCTGATCAACAAGCATCCTCTCATGTGAAATATCCTCTTAGATATATTTTTTCTTAAAGTCTATAACATTCTTCTCATTATAAAAAACAATATCTGAACAGAAAGTACCGCATAAGATCCAGATGATGCTTCATGACCAGCAACATTTTGACAATTGTTTTAAACATTTGCAAGGAGTCACCAGCACTGTCAACTTTGCGGGATTTGGAGTCACCTGGAAGATAAACTTCTGCTCATGCCTGTGAAGTCATTTTTCAAAGAAGTTTTACTAAGGAGAAAAGAACCATCCTGAATTATCTGGTATCTTAAATGAAATCTCTCTCTCTCTCTCTCTCTTTCTCTCTCTCTCTCTCTCTCTCTCTCTCTCTCTCTCTCTCTCTCCCTCCTTTCCTGCCTGTGGATATAATATGGGGCTTTTGCCCAGCCTTTTACCATTCAGATCCTAAATAAAAGACACATGACTTTTATAGTTATACTAAGCCTTAATCAGCACTAGAGATGGGCAGGTATCTACCCTTTATGCTATTAGAATATATTTCCTCATCCATAACCCCATTCGATAATTTGCCATGTTTTATCTGTGCAGTTGTTATCTCCAATTATCTAGCCCTCACGGCTATATTTTTATGCCTCACCTACCCCACGGTGGATTCCTCCTCTCTCCACCTTCTTCTTTCTACTCCTCATGATTCGTCTCAGAACCCAAGCCTGGGAACCAAAGAACCTCACCTATCTCTCTTCTGTCAAGCTATTGGCTGTAGACATTTTATTCACCAATCAGGGATGACTTGGAGGGGGAGGGGAAGAAAGATCACATAGCATCACTAGGGTAGTGCAGACTCACTTGTCCCTGGGGTCAACCAGGCCTCAGAGGATGGCAATACAAGCAAAAGGCTAAACCTCAACACCTGCCTTTGGATATAATGTGACCAGCTGTTGCTATCACAGTCAGAGCTATTCTTACTAAGTTCATTTCCTCAATATGATGGACTGTGTCCTGAAAGTTTCCACTCGTTGTAACTTCTTAAGGAATCTTATGAGGAATCTCAGTTCTTTATTTTATTTTAATGCACCAATGAGAAAGAATAAATGTGGCTGATTAGATAAGTGTGAGTTCTCTGTTTGTTGGGAAGAGACATTTCTCTGGTGGGAAGTGAAAACCATGCTTATCACTTACCTGTGGGCATAGGATAAATGGTTTAATTCCACCTAGGGTTTATGCTGGTTTAGTAAAAAGGTATATGTGGGCCTTCTCCAGTAAGTATGATTATACTAGCACTGAGTAGCTAGGTTTCCAGTACAAGGCATGGGTTCCCTCTTTTTCATCAGGTCTTAATCATAGTTAGAGATCTGTTAGTTACCTCATGGTATGTGTTGCTCCCTTAGAGTTGTCACATCATGCTGACATAAATTGGTTCCCCAATTATACTGCATAATTAGATAAGATTGTTGGATGCCTCCCTTCTTTGGAAGTTTTCATGATGCCTTCTGCTTCAATGAAAGCTAGTCCTCAGAGAGGAATCCTTGAAGTCTGTTTCAGCTCAGTGGTCTCTGAATCCTGTTTCTTACATGCATGGGGTTTGCAACATCTTACCTTCCACCTCTCAGAGCAATCAAGGGCAGCAGCCCTTTGCTGTAGTTTTAGGAGTCTCTTGGAAAACCTTGGTCAACAACTAAAAAATTTGTCTTCTCTTATATGAACTTTTTTTCCCAGATGGTCTTTTTTTTTTTTTTTTCCTCCTTTTTTATTTTTGATACTTTATATACATTTCCAATGTTTCCCCTTTTCTGAGTCTCCTCTTTGTATACCCCCCATCCCCTCCCCAACCCGCCTCTAGGAGGGAATTCCACCTCCCACCCCACCCCCCTGTCCACCCATCCCCATTTTCCCGCCTTGATATTCCCCTTTACTAAGGCCTCTAACATCCTCAGGCCCAAGGGCCTTTCGCCTCTGATGGCCATCGAGGTCATCCTCTGCCACATATGTGGTCCAAACCATAAGTCCATCAATGTGTATTCTTTGGTTGGTGGTCCGAATTCCAGGAGGACCGGGGGGGGGGGAGGTCAGGTCCATTGACTCTCTTGCTCCCTCCATGGGGCTGCAAATTCCCTCAGCTCCTTCAGACCTTCCTCCAACTCCTCCATCTGGGACCTCACTCTCAGTCCAGCGATTACTGGTAAGTGAAACTTAGGCATTCTGAACCTTTGGTCCTTGGAGAAACCATTGTCTGTTCAGATGATACATTTTTATTAAAGTTATATATGTATATTTATGCACATAATTATGTGTATTATAGAGTTTTAGGTACTTAATAGTATTTTTCCTAATGACTCTTTCCAGACATTCTTATTATTTTTACCCCCCTCTCCTTCTATACCCCTAACGACCCACTCCATTTTTTTATCCAATCACTTGCTCCATCTTTACCATTATCTTTTTTTATTTTTATTTTTTTTATTTTTTGGTTTTTCGAGACAGGGTTTCTCTGTATAGCCCTAGCTGTCCTGGAACTCACTCTGTAGACCAGACTGGTCTCGAACTTAGAAATCTGCCTGTCTCTGCCTCCCAAGTGCTGGGATTAAAGGCGTGCGCCACCACTGCCCGGCTTTACCATTATCTTTTTCATATTAAGATGCCATTTTGAATAAAACCATTCTCAATCCTTTAGACAAAATGACAATCCTTTATCTCACGCAATAACAAATTAATCTTTGACTTCACTGGAATAACTGTTCACCTAGCACTAATTTTTGTATTAAGCACTCCACATAATCTTTTACACATTAATTCTGAGCACTAGATAAAGTAATATGATGATCATATCCATTGTCGATGATAACACTCAGGAACATAATTTTAGTATATTCTTTAATGTCGCAAAGCTAAGAGGAATTTAGGATTAAAATTTAGGTTAACTAGTTAGTGCTGTTCTGATGGTTAAATATCCACAGCAGAGTTATATGTAAGCAAGCAATTAAGGTAACAGTAGCACCAATTGTTAAGTGAGCTCTTCATTAGTATGTGACCCATCTTTCCATGGTAGTGGAATAAATAAAACATGGCTAAGTGTGAGGCCTAAGTCCAGGCAAGATGTAAAGCTACTGTGATAGCATGTGAAATACATGTGTAGGCTCAAGTCAGAGAAAATTACAGCTTAGAGGGATGAGATTGAAGTCCTGTCCTACTGCCAAGTGATAGGTGCTGAGAAATGGAGTCTCAATTTTCTTTAAGAACATGGTCTCGGTATATTGACTTTATCTGATGAGCAAATATCTGACATAATATGTATAATACAGCCCTAGTGAGGACATCTCAATGCCACTTGGGAGGGAGAAGAAAGCAATCACGGGATCGGTGGGTAGGGAGGGTCTTGGGTGAGAAATGGGACAGGGAGGGGAAGAGGGGAACGTGATCAGGTATTGGGTGGGGGAAAAGGACTGAACACTGAGGGCCAGCAGAAAGAATGGAAAGAACAACCTCAGGAGGTGGGAGGTGGAGATACATGCCAGAATATACCAGAGACCTGGGAGGTGAGAGACTCTCAGGACTCAAAGGGAGAGATCTTAGATGAAATGCCTGACAGTAGGGAGAGGGAACTTGTAGAGCCCACGCCCAGCAGAAAGTGAGCGATGAGGTTGCCATCCCACAGTCAAAAACTCTGACTCGTAATTGTTCCTGTCTGAAAGAACTGTAGGAACAAAAATGAAGAAAAACCTGGAAAAAAGGAGGTCCAGCAACAGGCCTAAAAGTGGGTTTCAGCTCAAGGGGAGGCCCCAAGGCCTGACACTATTACTGAGGCTATGGATTGCTAACAAAAAGGGGCCTACCATGACTGCCCTCTGAAAGACCCAACAAGCAGCTCAAAGAGGCAGAGGCAGATATTTCCACCAAACCAATGGACAGAAGCTGCTGCCCCCTGTGGTTGAATTAGGGAAAAGCTGGAAGAAGCTGAGGAGGAGGGCAACCCTGATGGAGGATCAGCAGTCTCAATTAACCTGGACCCCTGAGATCTCTCAGACAGTAGACCACCAATCAGGAAGCATACACCAGCTGATATGAGGCCCCAACACATACGGGGCGAAGACTGCCGGGTCTGGGTTCAATCAGAGAAGATGCACCTAACCCTCAGGATACTGGAGGACCCAGGGAGTGGGGAAGCACCCAGTGGGGTAGAAGGTGGGAGTGGGGCTGGGGATAACCTGTGGTAAAGGGGTGGGGGGAGGAGGTATGGTATGTGGAACAGTCAGTCGTAGGATGGACCCAGAGGGGGACAAACTCTGGAATGTAAAAAAAATATATTAAATAATTTTTTTAAAAAATATGTGCAATACAACTTTGAGTTGTTAGATTTTAAAAAACTACCAACAAAATTTGTGGGTAACTATGAAATATGGACCTCGGAGGAGTTTAGGTAGGAGTGAAGATGATCAGAATACATTATTTAAAGATTTCAATTTACAAATAAAATGCGAAAAATGATGAAAATACAAAACCATTTCATATATTAACATATGTGTCTATAGCATAATAAGTACTAAAATAATGTCTCTGCAATTGAATTGTGTTTGATTGCTTAAGTAAATCCAGACCTTTTCCCAGATATAGATGATTACAATTTTATAAAGCTATGTCTAATATTATGGGTTGATCACTGTTTTTACTTTAGTAATCCCAATACAAATTATTCACGATGAATTTCCTTGTGTCCCAACATCTTTATACTACCCTAAAATTATCCCCTAATAATGGAGCCATACTCCTGGTACTTCATCTTATAATTAACAAGAGAGTATATATATATACACACATACACATACATATATATATACACATATACATATATATATCGTAATACACACATAGATATCTCTTATTCTCTCTCATGCACATACATGATATTAGACTTTATGTGACATTGAAATTTCATTAACAATTTTCCACATTTAGGAAAATCAGCTATATTCTGGAATTTCTTGAGAAATGTACTTTTGAGTTAGGGATGCCTAGTCATTTCGTTCCAAACCCCTCATTTGACTAGAGTGTAAAGAAATTATTTATCTCATAATTTCCTGATAGATTATCACAAAGTTTTAATCTCATTTGGGGAGGTGAAGACTAAATATTATCCCTTCTCTGTTAGTGTTCATATAACTTTTAAATTATGTTGTCGGTGAGTCCACTATATCCCTCAAATATATTACACTTTATGAAATAAATAGCATCATCTATTTCACCCCATTTTTCAAGGCATGTCTATTGAGTTCAGCACACAGGTTAGCCACATATTTGTGTTCTTATAGTATGTCACTCAATTACAAAATTTATAGCAAGTACTACAAAAAAAAAAAAAAAGCCAAAAAACAAAACAAAACTGTTATAAGCAGTACAGAATTGTTGTGGATAGCCCTGGGTCTTTTTGTATTCTAATTCTGCCCTCCTGGGAGGGGCTTCAGAGAAGGAGTGAGTTACACCTGTGACTTCTTGTGAACCAATCCCCTAAAGAATAAAAGAGCTAATCAGTGGGCATGTAGGGGGACTTCTAGGTCGGAGGGGGAGAAGAGAGGAGCAGGAGAGAGGGAGTCTTTTGGAATGGGGAAAGCAGATAGGTAAGATGTAGCTAGTAGAGTCTCCTGGTATCATGGCAGAACCACAAGGATTTGCCACCAGAGAAATCAGACTTTGATAAGGTTTACAAGATTAGGTTATGGTTGATGCGCCCAGAGATCGAGTTCTCATTGTTTCTGAACTAAGTTTGTCTTGTGTTTTCCTTCACATGATGGCTCCTCTGGGTTCCAGAGAGAAAGGTACAGCAGCAAAGTGTGGATTTGCCTGATGCGCACCACAGAGGCTGTGGGGGGATTGAAGCATGAGGCTGGTGTGGTAGTGACCCGCCAGTGGGAACCTAGGGAACTGGGTGGAGAGATCATGGAGCTTTGAGTCAGAGCTCCATGAGATAAAAGCAGGTCAGCTATTGACCACCAATGCATGGCTGGCCAGCCCTCCGGGGATGAGAGAACCAGAGCGTAGTGCGGGAACATGCTATACTTTCCCTCTTTTTTAATACTTCCCACAACACAGAATTCTTGGTAGTTTCACTTTATTGAGAATATCAGTTTATCTAAAATATAATTCTTTCACTTACTAACCTTCCAAATCATTTTCACATCTTTCCATATTTAAGCTTGTACAAAAGACACTTTTTCTAGACCATGCCTTAGAAATCCTTGCTATTCTAGACTCTCATTCAGGCTTTTGGTGACTCAATTGTAATGGAGAGTGAGTGGGTATGGTGTAAATGATAAGAACTTACAGAGAACTGAAGTGAAGCCTCTAGCATGTTGGTGTTAGTTTGATACTCAAATTATCTAGCATGATAGTTTCACACAGATAGAAAGTCTTAATACATGTATGAAAGCCCTTTGATCTTCTATGCTTTATCTAAGAAGCATATTTAGGTGTGTTCTTGGCATTATCAATGCATCTGTTTCTATTTCTTGTCAGTACCAAGAAGATTAAGGACAATCAGGTTACCTTACCTCAGATGATAGCCCCATGCTATTTACTATGTTTTAAAAAAAGAATTAGGCTCTCTTTCATTGACGATGACACACGAAATGTATTCCTTTATCTTTAAAAGGATTCAGGTAGCAAGTTTTCTATGTATTAAAAGATGTTTTAAGGCTTTTCATATTTTCTTAAATAATATCACTCAAGCAGTATCTGTTTGACTCTTTAATTTCTGTGAAGTACTAGACTTAGCAGAATTTTATAAAAGAGTTTAGTTGTGGTAAAAGCTTTAGTTGTATCTAAATGCACCTAACTTTTTCAGATGAAGCAGAGAGTGTGTGTGAGTGTGTGTGTGTGTGTGTGTGTGTGTGTGTGTGTGTGTAAGAGAAAACAGTTTATACCACGTGTGTGTAAAACTCATTGAAAATGCACAGACATATTTGGAGATGTGCAAACCAAGCTGAAAGCTAAGCTTTCAGAAATATGCCTAAAAATAATTCTATAAAATTGTTCCAATGAAACCAATAGATAATGCAAAGTTGTGATTTGCTGCTGCCACTATTTAAAACAAAAACCAAAATAACAAATCTTCCTCCTCTGTGGCTGAAACTGAACTTTGTACTCATCATTAGTGTGATATTTGGATACCCTTTGATTTAAACAAGAGCAAAATGGAATCCACGAGGAGTCGTCTTCATCAAGCTTCATTCTTCTGAATGTAAGAGCTGCAGGAGTGATTGTGATTGAAGTTACTTAACTCATTTGGATAAATCAATTTCTACTTTTAGAGACTCTCCTCTGTGCTCTGTGAAATCTTCCCTAGGAATGTGCAAGCATACGTATTTTTTATATTTTAAAATAGAGAACACCCTGATATCTGCTGAAATTTCAATTGGAAGTGTTTTGGTATTGGCAACTAATTATTAAAAGTCATTTATATTGTTAGAAGACTATTAGCTCTGTCATAAAATATTACTCAGATATTCTGATTAAGTAGTTTCTGGTTCTATAAATCACTGATTAAGAAAAACTTTGAATTATACACAAAACCACAAATTGTTACACGTCACTTTATCATGTGGACATATGTGATTTAATAGACAAATCTAGGTGGGATATCATTTAATAACATATTTACAGACCAAATGTGATTATTTAATAATAAATAGAAACTAAGGGACATGCAAATGACATATGTGACATAAATATTGCAATGTGCTACTTTTAACCAACTTATATACCTGTAAAATCCAGTGAAGGGATACAAAGAATAAATGCTAACATTTTCAATGACTATATGTCTGTGGTTACAAAGGTGATTTTTTAAAAAAGGCTTTGTCAATGGAATATTTAAATATGTTTAAATTAATTATGTAAGTCTGAATTTTAATGTTTGGTTTATTTTCTTTTAAATTTGTGGACGTACAAACTACATATCATTATTTTCTAAATAATTTTGGGTTGTATTTGTTACTGAAGTTAATCTTAGCATCAAAGTGAAACTACCACTGCGGTGACTGCCACAAAGAACAGTTAGTCCCCTGGGTAAAATAGAAACTTGATGAATGAGAG
Organism: Uromys caudimaculatus; assembly: GCA_028551405.1. Classification (NCBI taxonomy): domain Eukaryota; kingdom Metazoa; phylum Chordata; class Mammalia; order Rodentia; family Muridae; genus Uromys; species Uromys caudimaculatus. The sequence goes on from CM052709.1 coordinate 14,122,279, forward strand.
TCAAATGTAGTGAAGAGAAGCTTGTTACAGATTATTAACTCACAAATCACAAACAAAATGTACTACTTTATGGACTATTGTAACGTATTTTATGGAGTTGTATAACCTTGGATTAATCATCTTTCCCTTTTCTTGAAAGGTGTTATTTTACACTTCTGAGTTGCATCTCTCTCTCACTGAGTTCTTTAAAATCTCCGCCATTGGTCAGGACCTGGTATTTGACCTTTCCTTTAACTGAAGCAGTAGCTTTGTCTACCTGTCTACACTCAATTAAACTCTTTGTTCCCTTTCTCCTTCCCATTGCTGTCATCAATAACATGGGAAACTCCCATCTTCATTTCCACAGGTAATTGAATTGGTGAATTATTTTCACATTAATCGAGTTTTTTTAATGATCATTCTCATCAATGCAACTCCCAACTTTAATGCTTTTTATGTCTTTCCCATAATTAAATTGGACATGATTTCTTAGAATCCTGAAAGTAGGAGATTGGAAAAGCACCATTGCTTCCCATGAGGTCAATGAAGTTTAGTGCACTTTATTTTGCCAATAAACTTCCATTCCCTTCTTTTATATCCACTTAAGAACCTGGAATTAATGAATGGAAAGATGTTGTGAAATGCTAACCACTGGACGCGCCATGGCTATTGTCCTATTGAAGAATCACCTGCTGTGATTACCTTAAGTAGAACTCCATGAGTTTGGGCCCATAAACTTTTCATCATAGAAGTGGGAGAAAGAGTTCACATGGATGTTTTCTTTCCTAAGATTTATGGAGAGTTAATAGCTATTGGGAGAGAAGGCTTTTAAGGGTAACTCTCTCAGACATCTATAGACAATGAGCAGTTGTTGTGCAGAGTAGAGTCTTCTGAAAGCACATTCCTCCTACAGATATATATATGCTCAGCTGAGAGATTTTTTTTCTTTAGTATAATTGTTGCCACCCTGTGGCCCGTGCTCTTATGTGTAACCAATGACTCTTACAAGTAACCTTAATTAAGCTCATTGTTTAAGTTCTGCTTGGGTAGAATTGTTTCTTTTGTCTGTCATTGGTGTTTTATTTGACATGAATACTCTTTTTTTTTTTTTTTTTTTTTTGTCTACTCAAAATAAGTTTATGTTACTCTTGGCATCTAAATGTAGGCCACTACAGAAACAAAGCTGCCTGTGGGTGAGGAAAGATGTAACTGAAGCTAAACTTTGAATGGTAGATATGCATGTGTGTTCCTGTTGGTACAGTAACTCTTTCATTGTCCATATATAAGTTCAGTATAGGCTGTGTTTTCCTGTCGGATGCCAGAAGGCGTATAATACCAGGATGGCTACTTTCTTCTATGTGGTACAAGGTGACAGTCCTCTTTCATGCATGAAGTTTGAAATGTAAGTATGGGAATACCACCAAATGACTGATAGAGTAGAAAAATCATTATGATTCCTGGGTGAGACTTAAGAGATGGAATCATAAGTTGGCTGTAATTATAGCCACATGATCATTGTGACTGACATGGAGCTGTTCATAAGGAAAGAGCTCACCCTCATAAGAACTCCCAGTTAGCAAAACTTATGGACGTCCTTTCCAGAAACTTCTGAATTGGTAAGTGAAAAAGAAAGAGAATTATTTGAAGGTGCTCATTTTATATTTTTCTTTTTTCTTTTCTTATCTTCTTTTTTAAACAGCTAGGAGGTGGAGGATATGTGAAAATAAGAAAAAGTGGCCTATGATAATAACATTTCTGGGGTTAAAAAAATGTAGAGTGTGTGGGAATAATTGGACAGTGCAGAGGAAACATTAGGGAGCACATACCCCTTAGGCCTACCTTTTAGTAGAGAAGAAAGAAAAATCTATGACACCACATGCATATAGGGTGTGTGATTGTCAGATAATAGTTTACACTTGAACAGCTTAAATTGTGAAAAGTTTTTCGAGATGAAATAAGAGAATCTCTTATACTGTGCTCATTAGGCGTTGGGAGATGGGCAGCAGATATATCAATGTCATCACTGTGGAAGTACAGAAAATAAGTAATTTATCTGTCTATTCTTCCTTAAGACAATGTGAGGTTCCTTAAGCTGAGGCAACAGAAGAGAGATAAGTCCATGATGGACTCAGTCTTAAGAGCCTTTAAAACAACTTGGTGATTATTAGCTGAAGTCTTCTGAATACTCAGTACTAGAAGACTGTGATAGAAAATGGGTAGTCATTTACAAAATTAACTGGGAATGAACAAAGCAGTATTTGATGCTCAGCTCATGAAGCCACAGCAGGATATGCTTGGATAATATCTAAGAAAATGGTTGATTCTTCAGGGACCTTGGGATTGGTATGGACCTCCATATTTTTGCTGAGTCCTATAGTAAGATACGATGTTCATTAGCTAGAAAGGGCTCTGACAGATCTGAATGATTTAGACTTACATGTAAATGAGGTTGAGAATGTGCTTATGCAATCAAAAGTGAGTGGAAAAAAATAAGAGGAGTCAAAAGAGTCTGCCTGGATTACTCAAAACCAAATGTGCCATTCTTATCCAGCCAGCTTCTAAGGGATAAATAAAGGCATAAAATAGAATACATGATTGTGGACATCTGGGAGACTTGGAAACTTGAGCAAAAGTTTAGTCAAAAAGTACAGAATAGTGCAGGACAAAAATACTAGGCTTATTGCAGAACAGTTATTTCCTCAGAGTAAAGAACCTGCATTTGTCTCCCACAGGAGACCATGATGAGGATGATATATAATCACTAAGTCAAGAGAACTTGCCTCACACAAGGTGTGGCCAATGAAGATACAGCAATGAATTACATCTAGCCATTGCACTAGGGAGCCTGTGTCACACTGTGTATGTGAGCATACCTCTAGTCTCTTTCTTTCTTGTTCCTAGGATGAACATAAAATTGAGTGACAGCCCCAATCCTGCCATGTAATATAGAGTTAGAGAGATGCATCACAGCCCTGTGGGGACATCCCGGGGTGAGAAGATAGAGCTTCTCATGAAGAATGGCTGAGGAGTGTGCCTCCTGTCCCCATCTCTCCATTCAATATTGATCTTTTGAGAAAACAATACACATAATGAAAATTTTTCTTTGATTTAGCTGAAGTTTCTCTTCAGTAACTTTCTCACTCAGCTCCTGACTCCTAAGAGCAACTGTTACTTTCTTGGAATGAATAACAGTAGAACTTCAGAGACCCTGCATACCCATTGCAAAAATATTTCATTTCCTACTTGTGATGATAATCTCTTTGATGTTTACTGATTTAGAAAAGCATCTGAGGGACATATAGGCACCTAAAGAAGAGAGGACAGCAAATCAGATAACACAGGTTACAAGAAACAGAAATGCATGCAAAATTATTGGGGACATCAAAGTCAAGGGAAAAATAATGGTCTATTTTTTATAAAAACTAAACAAAGAAAGATTTTAAATTAAGATTATCTGTGTACATGGAAAAATGATTCTCCTAAAAGTCATAAAGTTATTAAATGGGAATCCAGGTTTGAGGGATGTTTTATAACCATAGAAATTAATTGACGGTAAAATGCCTGAGGAATGAATGCAATATAAGCTTTAACCATTACTGCTGATTACCTACAAGTATTACATAGTAAAGTCCAGGTGCTGAAGACACCACAGACTTTGTTGCAGGGTGTAGATTTGTAAGTGTCCTTTCTGTTGGATAACTTTTAGAGTTTTGTACATGCTGACAGGGAAGAGTTGTCACCTTAATATTCCTGCTCAGCTATGAATCCTTCATGTTACAACAGCAAAATGTTATCCAAGATATCCCTAATATTGCAAGAGTGGCGTGACTGTTATGGGTATAGTGTAAGTCTGTCTATATTTATTTAAGTCCTGCTTAAATAAAGAAGAAAATTCACATCTGACAATGTAAACATGGTCAAATCTTGTGGTTGAGTTGGTCATAAGCTCATATGACATATGCAAAACCCTACAAGTTTTAGAGAACATAGGAAGTGGGACAAGAAACAATTTAAATGCCTAAAGTAAGGAGTGTATGAAAGCTGTCATATGATCATGATGAGGTCTACAAGTTTCTAGTCTTTGTACAATATAATCTTCCAACCTGGCTGACTCAACCAGCTCCTCTCGGCTTCTGACTGAATTGCTCTGCTTGGCCTCATACCGAATTTTGGCAATATACGCTAATCTTCTGGCTAATTCTCCTTCCCTGGCTGTTTCAGTTAGCTCAAAGAGGGATTTGGGCCAGAACAGTTGATTTGAACCATCCAGCCATAGTTTACAAAGAGCTAGAAAGGGTGAGTTTATTCAGCAGTAAGTATCAGCGGGGGAAACATTCTAGGCCTAGGTTAACAGACAGAGGCTAAAAGCTGAAGCCTTCAAGGTTCGTGTTTGTGGAAGATTGAGCTGTATGGAGGTGAGAGCCTTCCAGACCTAGGCCTAGGGATAATTAGAACGGAGAAAGAAATGCCCTGGGCTTAGCTACACCATGTATCTGTACAGCTTGGGAATGGTTCTCTTCTCATCCACTCTTCTGAGGAGATAAAAACTACATAACACATATGCAAACATATATTCTTCTTATGAAAGCAAAGAGAGTTCATTTACCAAATTCCACCCATTTTCTGAGCATGTTTTAATATATTGATATGTGCTTCCTAAAAATGCATAATATTAATATACATTTAAAACTACTCTTATTTCCTTAAGCATTAATTTCAAAAGGTCCAGGATACCATTGGTTCCAACACAAGTGGGTTCGCACACATTTATTCACTAAAATGTTTGGAACTTGTTTCATATAGTATACAATGAATCTGAATACCCTCAGGCTCAGTATGTACTTTTACCCTGCTGTCTAATGCATACTTATATTTCAACAACAAATCAAAATACTGAACCATCATTACAAGAAAATATGAAAAAAACTCAAATGACTTTGCTTCTTTGATCACAAACAAATGAATATTATAAAAAATACTAAATTAGACTATAGGAAGTAATAAAAATCTGTGGTTTTCACCAGTTTTTGATAAGTGCAGATTTAGTGCACACACAAAATATTTGGATAACTGTCATCAGAAGTTAGTCACAAAATTTAATATTTTAAGAATTATTTTGAAAGAAAAATAAGAGAAAAAATGAACATTAATTGTTAAGTTGGTTTCATTATTAATTTTGTCACATTGAAGAGAAGGGTGTTTGAAATGATTAACCTGAGGTACCAAATATTCTAGGCAGAACTAATGGAGGACAATTTAAGCCCAGCTTTGATTAGAGTTCCAGTAGTATAATGATAGTTAGTGGGTAAATTATTTCTAAGGCAGAAAGGAGATAGAAATTGATACAACTTTGAAAGCTATAACAGTATGCCACTATAACTTTGAAAGTTCATCTCACTGATGTCTTTCTTTCTTCCTTCCTTCCTTCTTTTCTTTCTTTCTTTCTTTCTTTCTTTCTTTCTTTCTTTCTTTCTTTCTTTCTTTCTTTCTTTCTTCATTCTTCCAGTGGCAGTTTATTGAGTCTTTATTATATTCCATGCATTCTGAAGCTCAGAACTATGAAGGAGCATAAGTAAGAAGCTACAAGGCCTTTCCTCCATTGACCAACATTTCAAAATTATACTACACCAATGGATTATCAAATAACACCCACCACATTAATTGTGAAATTATACTTACAAGTAATGTTATACAGATTGGTCAGGCTGTAATTTTGTATTTAGCATTATGTACATATTTGAATGTAATAACAGTGAAAAAAGTGGCTATAAATTGGGGTAAACAACTAAGAAGGGTCATATGTGAGAAATAAGAGGGAGGAAAGTCAAGGATAATGATGAAATCATATAATTTCAATAAATTAAACAATTAAAATTATAGTAAAGAGGAACAGAAAAACTACACAATTATAAACTACATAGATGGACGACATTATGGAGAAAACATTCTTGTTATTGAATAATATTTGTTTATATGCTTAGAAAATAAAAATTTCCAACATTTATTAAAATGTTACAATTTTATTACATATAGCATTTTGTTGGCTGAGTCTGACAAAGACATTTTATACAATACATGAAAGGATTCTGCCACGCATGGGGCTACATATTGTTCCAGCAAAACTACAAAGATAAGATTCACTTAGTTATTTGAGTGATGATATCAATCAACCAAAAATCTGACCGCAAAAGGTACACACCCATAAGGACCAATAAATAGGAAATATTAATTGGCTGAGGCCTACAATTCATTAAGTACATATGAATTAAGTAAGTAACTTGTTTCAGACATTACAAGGAGATTCATATTTAAATAGTCTAAGTCCAAGTTGTCTAACAGCTGAAGCAGAGAAATAGTTAACTCTTCTAGAACAAAGACTGAAACATACACATGTGGACCAAATGCATCCTAAATTGATTGTATTTTGATCATTTTGTTTCAACTCCTTCTGCTACTCAGATCATTATGGAAAGGGAAGACATTATTATGGAATGGAATTTCTTAGTTTATAAACAAAGTAAAAAGTTTGAAGACATATACAGAAAAGATTTCTGAATTAATTATAAGAGGCAGAATATATCTAAGTCAATTGTCAAGAACCAATCTGGCCAAAAGTTTAGTACCTTTTACAGATGCTGAGATTACATCAATATGGGTGATCAATGAAGACTGGCAAAGAGCTTGTAGTAACTATTTGAGTGAAATTAATAACAAAATGAAACAGTAAAATCACCACACACCAGGAACAGTCTCAATAATACTTTGTTATGACTAATTTTTTCTTAAAGTTGGGACATACATATCTTTGCAAAGCAAATATTTCAGGTGATTCATTCTCACATACTGTCTTAGTATTGATTACTTTAAAATATGCATGCAAATCAACTTCAAAAGGGATAGCTCAACTGATTGATCACACAAGACTGGACAATAGAGACTGGACAAATAACACAGAGACTGGACAACACAGACTGGACAGACAACATAGAGATCAGATAACAGAGACTGATTAACAGAGAAACTGGTTAAAAGAGAGACTAGACAACAAATGCTGCAGCTAGTTTTATTTCAGACTAAACAATTTTGCCTTGGAACCAAAACAGGAATTCATTGCCCTGATTATAAGAGGACCATCTTCCTGTCCTTTATGTTGTGGTGAATGGTTTTAGTCATTTGATATATTATATTTGTTATCGAGTTTGGTAGGTTGTTATTGGTTATGACCAGGGAAGAGAGAATATAAAGATTATTAATGTATACTGATAGAAATTTTAGGTTTTGTCTGAATTAATATATGTTGATAGAGATTTAAGGTTGTTTTGTTTAAATTGTTGTATGTATATTGATAGAAATTTAAGGCCTTTTTACTATATTGTACATAAGCTATTTTTTTAAAATGTAGTTAATTTTGTTTCTTCTAATAATTTCTGCTGTGTGCAGATTGTTAATGTTAGAGAAAAAGACATTTAAAAAAAAAAGAAAGGGGAATATTAAATGGAAATTTCTAGTATCTTTGGATGTTTTCCTGACTGCTGTCTTATGAGAGATTGTTTTGTTGAAGAAGACACGTGTGAGGATGTTTTGCTGAGGCAGACGCTTGAGAGGATGGGTGATGTTTGGAAAGAGTATAAGTGGAACCCAACAGACAGTAAATGATGCTCTTGCATTGTTTCAGTTTGCAACATTTTGCTTGTCTTCACTGAACTTAGCTTTTTGTGACTGAAGACAGAAACGTGCCAGAGAACTTCCTGTGGTATTCTGGCTGCTTTTTGCCACTTCCGTGGTCTCATGCCAATTTGGTGGAGCCTTGTGTTTTTGTTTTTTTGTTTTTGATTTTTTTTTTCTAGATAGAGCTGCTTCTATGGATTTGTGTTTGGTGTTTGATGACTGGACGAGACTGCCACTAATTCATGGTATAGTCCCAAAGAACTACTTCTAAACAGGTCCACATCCTGCTTGTACAATTAATCATCTTTCTCCCCTATCTTTGGTTGGTGGGCTAAAAGGGATGGTGAAGCATTTAAGAATCTTACTATTGTAGGTTTTTAAAAATAAAAGTCTACAAGCCACTTTGGAAATTAGGATGAAAGATCTCCAAATACAACTATACACAAACACAATGTGCTCAATATATATATATATATATACTAGGCTATTATTCACTCATAAAAAAATTGTCATTTGTAAGAAAATTAATAGTACATGTTTATTCTCATGTTCAGAATTTAAACATTACACACACAAACACAAATGTCCATAGCTATGTACATATGCATATTCATGTGTATGTACATTTCTCAAAGAAATTAGATGGGTAACTACTTGGAAGGAGGAAAAGGTTAAGCAAAAGAAATCGTGAGATAAAAGAGAAGTTATGAAGGATGAATATAAAAAAAATACTTGCTATAAAGGCATGAGAATGCAGTATAAAAATCCTTTAAGTCAACAGTGAAAAGTCACTAAAAGAGCTTGAGAGGTGGGACATTTTGAAAAGAAAACTGGTTTTAATTCCAAACCCTAACACCCACGTGAATATGCAGTGAATTCCTGTTACCCCATAGATGGGAAGTATAGGTACACAGGTAGATAACAGAAACTCAGCAGCAAATGAGTGTAACCTAAAGAACAAGGCTTAAGTTCATTCAGAAACCATTTCTCAGAAAATGAGGTAGAAAGGACATGGGGAAGACCAACATACTTACTGACTCGTTAATGTAGCCTAATCTAAACATGCAAATTGAATCTGTGCAGATACCATAACATACTTATTAATGTAGCTTCAGGTAAACATGCGATGTGAATTTGTGCACATACCACACAGAGAGTGGAGTGTGGCTGACAGAGAAAGAGAAAGACAGAAAGTGACAAAGAGAGACCAAAACAGAAGACAATAGTCTAAAAATGGTGAAATTACTAGCAATATTGTCACTCCATATAGACATTTTGGTTTTTCAAAAATGAAAATATTGACTTTTGACACAACCTGTTTGCTAATTCCAACCAGTATCTATCCATAACATATTAACTTCTACCTAAAAATACTCAAAAAGGAGGACTTGACAAACTTTTAAGTGTTCTCTTGCTCTCATCAATTGAATCAACACTAAGACTAATTAAGGTGCTATCCTTCCTTTCCAAATAATGGCTCGATTGGAAATAGGTTTCACAATTTTTCTTCTGGTTGAGAAGGAAAGAGGCCTCAGCAATAGACACTGGTGAGAATTACACAAAACCATTGATAATTCTATTGTCCCGATAACTGATTTTGTATAATGATTCAAATGCTTGAAAAAGTTGAAATTGAAAAGATTCAATACCTTTGTGGGTGGGTTGGTAACTTTATGTCTCCACTGAAGTCCTGCCTGGCTATAGAAAGTAGCCACTTCAGGCTCCATATCTCCCACTGCTAGGAGCCTCAGCTAAGGTCACCCCATTGACTCCTTCAGGCCTCCCCTAATCCCAGGTCTGGCACATACTAGGAATGCCCCCCTACCTACCACAGATGTCCGTTCACACTCCCAGCCCCACCACAATCTGTTCCCCTAACCATTTCTTCTCCTACTCAGTTCTCTCCTTCCATCCATCTCCACTGTCTATTTTATTTCATCTTCCAAGTAAGACTCAAGCATCCTTTCTTTGGCCCTCCTTGTTATTTGCCTTCTTTGGATCTGTGGATTGTAGCATATCTTTCCTGTAGTTTATGGCTAATATCCACTTTAAGTGAGTACATACTATGCATGTCCTTTTGAGACTGGGTTACGTCACTCTGGATATTTTTCTAATTCCATCCATTTGCCTGCAAAATTCATGATGCCCTTTAAAAAAAAAAAATTAAGATCAATTCACTGTGTAGATATACCACATTTTCTGTATCAATTCTTCAGTTGGGGAACATCTGTGTTATTTCCAGCTTCTAGCTATTATGAATAAAGATACTATGAATATAGTTCAGCATGTGTCTTTGTGGTATAGTCTAGCATCTTCTACGAGAAGTGCATGGACAAGGAATGAAGTAGAGACTGAGGGAATGAGCAACCAATGACCAGCTCAAATTAAGACCCCTCCCATGGGGTCCGGGCACGACCCGATAATTGCTGGCTTCCCTGAAGGGCATGCCCAAATGCATAGGGGTTGTCATCCCAGAGCCCCTCCTCCAGCAAAAGATGGCAGTTACCATGGAGGTTTGGGCCTCTACCCTCACTCTCAGATTAAAGCCCATCCCTGCTCAGGCAGGGTCACAATGCTCATTTTGTAAAGTAAGGGAGGAATTGTCGGAGACAAAGGCTTTTGGCCTTGGCATTTTTTGCTTGATCCCAGGTTTGACTTAACCTTGCTAGCCACAGTGTCTCGAATCTCATAGCAGGCATTCCTTTAATTCCTTTCTGCCTGATATCAGATTATCTAGGACCTTGACTTTTAGGCTTGGCTGGATTAGCAAATCAAGGTGTTCCAGTAGGCCTCCCTTTGTTTCCTCCCCAGTGTTACTGTCCCCAGGTAGGGATTAGACGTCCGGCCTTCAACTCAGGGATTATGTCTGATCGAATTGTGGAATTTCCCCTCCCTCTGCCATTTCCCGCCCAAAAGTGTTTAAAAATATGTAACATTAAAGATTAAACGGAGCTTGAACGGAATCTCGTCTTGCTCCAACTCGTCAAAAAAAAAAAAAAAAAAAAAAGACCCCTCCCATGGGCAAAATCCAATCCCTGACATTATTATAGATACTGTTATGCTTTCTGACAGTAGTCTAACATCTCTGTCCTCTGAGATATCTATCTAGCACCTGATGGACAAAGCTCAGGGAGTCTTGAGCAAGAGTTGGGGGAAGGTTTGAGGGACCCTAAGGGGATAGGAACTCCATAAGAAGACCGACAGACCTGGACCTTTGGGACCACCCAGAGAATGAACCAACAACCATAGAGAAAGCATGGCCTAGACCTAGGTCCCCTGCACATATGTAACAGATAAACATGTGCTCCCTGCCCCCAATAAGTAGAGTGAAGGCTGCCCTTGAACATGGTGCCTGCCTGTGGATTCTGTTTCCCTAACTGGGCTGCCTTTCTGGTCTCAATTATAGAGGATGTACCTAATCCTGCAATGACTTCATTTGCCAGAGTCGCGTGATACACAGGGGTGGGCTCCCCCTTCTCAGAGGAGAAGGCAAGGGAAAGATGAAGAAAGGTATGTGAGAAGGGAATTTGGAGGAAAAGGGAGACTGTAACTGGGATGAAAAGTGAATAAATAAATAAATAAATAAATAAATAAATAAATAAATAAATAAATAAATAAATAAATAAATGAAAAAGATAATCTTTAATAACAATGTGATCTCCAGGGGCGGCACAGGCCATAGAGGTCTTTCAAGGAAGTTCAATCCAGAAATTAAAATGTATTTCATCTCAGCTGTTGGTTAGAGGGAACTATTTTTAGTGGTACTGATGATTGCTGACTCAAAATTGAGTAAAACGTACTTAGAAAATTTCTGTGACCAATCCTACTCCACCCCACCCTCCCCAGAGAAGTAATGGCCTAGACAGAAAGCTATCAAAGAAAACTTTGAAAGTTGTGATAAGGATGCTCAAGTGTAGCTCTGTACAACTGACTACAGCTCTGACGCTGGAGGTGTGAGGTGGGGAAGGGACTGAGTTCTCTTCAAGGGGTTGAAAAATGCAAGGACAGTCATGCTCTGGCAGATAAATGGACAACAAAATTGTTAATTTTTTCTATCTTTCTTTTCTTCTTCTTCTTCTTCTTCTTCTTCTTCTTCTTCTTATTATTATTATTATTATTATTATTATTATTATTATTATTGGGGCTGGAGGGAGTTCATAAGGGTGGGGTGAATACTGAAGAACTGGTAAGTGAGTGTGATCATGGTTCATTATGTGAAATTCCCAAATAATCAATACAAATAGTATGTTCATAAAAAGAAAAAAAAGAAACTTCAATATGATTTTATCAATTTTTCAATCCATCTAGTTATTTAAACTTAAAATTCTAATACTATTTTAATAACCTTCTGCAAATACTCTGATTATGTTTTCTCATTTTGTCCATTATTTAAGCTTCACACACACACACACACACACACACACACACACACAAAACGCATATATATATATATATATATATATATATATATATATATATATGAATTGCTTATAAATCTTGAAGTTCATCAGTGAAGGAAATCTAAGCTTCAATTTCACATCTATAATCCTGTCTTCAAAATTCAACTTCAGACACAAAACTAATTAGAAATTCCTTTCTCTATTGCTAGAAGAGTTGCTTGCTTCTGTTTTTATTTTTTATGACATCTATGCTTCTCTAAAATATTCTGCTTAATGACAGGTTTATTTTCTTATTTTTTTGAAATACAGTTTTTGACCTGTTGTTATCACTCTTTCCTGAGACTATCACCCACCCCCCCACACACACATAAACACATGGGGACACACACATACACACACACACACACACACACACACACACACGTACAAACACATACCACATTCAGGGACAAATATACACTGTTGTTATGTTCAAAGAAGCATTTGTTTCATAAGACATCCAATCTCTCTTACAATTAACAACATATGAGTGTCTGAATTTTTCTAAATTTTAACCAAAGAACAATTTATAAAACTAGAAAGAAAAATGTCCCAGCCATTGGCACAGACCTGTAATCACAGGAGTACTTGAGAAGCTGAGGGAGGAAGAACACAAATTAAATATCATTGTGGGCCATAGTGTATAAGTTCAAATCGAGTTAGAGCAAGTTAGTGAGAGCATGTCTCAAAAAGAAATTCAAACCAGAGAAGGGAATATGCCCCAGTGGTCACACGGCCTAGGAGGATTGTGCAATTATGTACCAGTTCATGCACTCCCAACCCCTCCCCCCGACACACACCTCAAAAGAGAATCTGAAAGAGAAAGGAAAAAGTTAAAACCTTAGAGAATGCCTGAGGAACTTTAGGAAATTCTATAAAATATTCCCCAATGAAAAACTTCCAGTTGACAGCGTAAATTGTGGACATTTTCCAAGACATTTTTTGTTTTCTTTTTGCTTTTTTCAAGACAGGGTTTCTCTGTGTAGCCCTGGCTGTCCTGGAACTTACTCTGTAGACCAGGCTGGCCTCGAACTCAGAAATCCACTTGCCTCTGCCTCCCAAGTGCTGAGATTAAAGGCATGTGCCACCACTGCCCGGCTTTTTCCAAGACTTTTTATTATTTAATTATTAATAGTGTTACAGAAACTAAATCTTTTCTTTTACCACAATTTATTTGTTAAAATTTAGCTAACAACTAAGGAGTGTCTCAGTGAAATCACATGATATTTGTATACCAAAGATTGCCCTGGACAGAGGATGCTAGCTTACTTTCCAGTCCCACAGATCTTTCTCCTCAGCAGTTATGTCTCCCAACACATTGAATCTTACGGACTTTCATACTGATATGCATATCATTCCAAGACATAGGGATTATTAAAAACTTAAGCAAAACGCAGATCAATATAAATGTATTCTGGTTAAAATTTTCAATGACATCATGTAAAGTCAGTCTTTTGTGATGTGAGCATGACCTTTGACTCCTGATCCTGCTGAAGGATATGTTGATAGACGTGCTGCAGTACACAGATTGTGCAGTGCTGAGATTCAGTCTAGGACTTTCCCTACTACTCACGTATTGTATAAATGAAGCAAGTACCCACATTTCTACATTTCTTTTTTAAATTCAGCATAATGGTTAGCACCAAAATGTGTAAGCATGCTTTTAGAATATAATAAGTGCATCTTTTACACAGTGTACTAAGACTAGTGTGTGCCAAGTGTAGTCTTCCAAAGAATTACATCAGTTAAGCTAAACTTGGAGTGAGAAGTTACCTTTTTATTTAACATATGGCCTAGCAAACATCAATGAAAATTCTTCCATTTATATTTTGGAGGTTTCTCATTGGGTAAGTGACAGGAAACTACTGAAGGTGAAATGCAATAGTAAATTTCCACCCAGTACTGTAATAATCCAACAGGAAGATAACTGGCAGTTTCAACAGTGTGTAGCTGCATTCCCTAGTGAGACCCAGGCAAAGACAAAAGAAGCTAGCTGCTTTATAGACCAATAGATGCTTAGTAATTTTGCAAAATTAGTTAACAGTCACTTTCTGGTAGAACAGCAAAGGTAATAACCCATGGGTATTTAGGAGATGTAAGGCAGAAGCTCAGCCTAATACTATGCTTATACTAAGTCAAACCCAAGAAATGTAAAAGGAAAAATAAACAGGAACAACTCAACACTAGTTTTCATTGTATAATATTGAAATTTCTAAGATTCATTCAAATTGACTTTATAATTATATTAATTTCTCCAAAAGTGTTGGCACAAAATGTACTCTTTATCCTTTTGCAAATATATTTACACATGTTTTCCTCAAGAAGAATTTACATATTTTTTAATCTTTTCCAAAAGTATATAGGAACCATGCACACTACTTGTAAGTTTCAAAAACCACATTTGGTTATAATCCATTCTGAGCTATCCTAGAAGCAAATATTATGTATTATTTCTTCTTAATTTCTTATGCTAAAGATAATATTTAGTTTTAATTCATCTATAAATTTTAAAATTCTGTTTTGGAATGATTCAAGATAAACATGTATTATATACTGTGCAAACCAGATGCTCTCTCTGTCTCTCTCTCTGTCTCTGTCTCTCTTTCTCTTTATATATATATATATATATATATAAATATACACATATATGTGTGTGTGTTTCAATTTGTCACAATTTATGATGATAAACTTCTGCTTTGTTACATAAAGTAGAAAAAGAATCAGCAAAAGAAATGAAAATGTACTGTAAATACTTATGTATACTTTAAACTTCATATTTAGAATGCATATGGTATATAAACACTTAAATTTTTGGATTAAATGATCTTTCCTTGGTGTGAAGTATTTCCTAGCATGAAGGCCTTGGTAGAGATGCTATGTGATTTATACAAATAAATCAGATGAGATAGATGCACACCAAATCTTACCTAGTTGATTAAAAACACCAATACTGTAACAAGATTACATTATTAATAAGGTGTAACAGAATAATATTTTGTGTTAAGATTTATATTTACTCTGTTCTCTTTGGATAGTTAACAATATAAGAATCTTGAAACAGGAAGATAATGGAAATCTTAAGAATAACAATTACTTTATCTTGAGAGCAACATTTGATCTAGAACATTCCTGCTGATTATTTTACATAAAAGCAATATTTTTTTTTCAAATGTAATGGTTATTGTCATTATTCTTCACATGGGATCACAAATCTTCAAAGCATGAGCCTAGTCCAGCACAGTTGCTCGCACAGGGATAATGCAGTAAAGACTTACATTCACACACGCCCAAGTCTCTGGAGGAACAGGCAGACAGAACTGGGTTGATTAATATTTCACAAAGCCATTATCCAGTAGTTCTGAGAGTTTCTTATTGACAATATCAAGAGCTCTGAGGAGGTATTCTGCATTATAAATGTGCAAATACAGACATAGAAAGGCCTTTGAAGGATAATGCCTTTTAATTTAACAGATAGGTTCCAGGAAAACAGCTTGCTAGGTATTCAACTCCATGCCAGCTCTGAGTCATGATGCTTGGTTGTAAGTTATTCAGAGTTTTCTGAGGTTGATCCAAACACCTCAGCACCTGAACTTCTATTCTGAATTCATTTACATAAATGATACCTAAGAAGTCATTGAATTGTAATGTTCATACTGAGCAGTTACGTGGTTATCTTAACAGAACAGAATTTGTTGACCCAGACACAAGGTCAGATGAAACAAAAAATCAAACAACTATAAAACATATATTAATTGCAAATTACTCAGGCCTTGGAAAGAAAAGTCTTATATCTTCTTAATTTTTTTAAATCATCTATTTAATCAACCAACTATCAATTCAAACAAGTTCAGGGAATGTTTTGTAAAATGGCTATTTTTTTTTAAATCAATTTAAGATTCAAAAGTAAATATCCATTAAAGGTAAGTGGAGAAGATTCGAGAATGTTGTCTAAGCTTTGCAAGCAGAGTCATGATTTATTATTGTAGACATAGTCTGTGGTTTCATTTGAAGTAAGTTACCAGAAATACATACAGTTAGAACCCAACACTGGTTGTGTTTCAATAGGAAATCTTCCATGAGAGATGAATGTTTTGAATACTATGATAAATTATAGAAAGCTGAAATATTTCAAAGAACTAGTTCATGACTGATGTAATATAGAGATATATGAATATGTAAAATATACATATTCAGTCATACATACTTAGCATTAACCATTCAAAGACTTTCTTATATTTTTGATTGTGAGCCTAGCCTTTAACGACTGAACCATCTCTTCAGCCCTGACTTTCTTAATAGTAACAAGAATCAATGTATTCATGAACTAGTTGTTATTATTGCAACAACTATTATTGATATCTCTGAGGAAACATTTATCCAATAAATATATGCCTTTCATGTGTCTATCTATATCTTTCTGATAGGTGTCTTTATCTAAAAGGTTGACTATAATTTTAAAACTGAATAAACAATTAATCAAACTACGGATGTTGAAACAATTTTCATAGACAATGCAATAATCAGATGTTGAATGACTAATAAAATCATGAAAGGGATGTCAAATTATTTTTAATTAACAGGAGAATTATAATTATAATACACTAAAATAGCACCTCATTCAAACTAGAATAGCTACTGTCAACACAACAGAGTCTAAGCAGTGAAGGCACAGGGGAAGAGGAGTGTTTGTATGGTATTAGTGAAAGAAAGCTTGAAGCTACTTTGGAAAACAATAGACAGTTTCTTCACAATACAAAGAATAGAACTAGTAAATGACTCAACAGTTTCCCCAACTACTGAGCAAGTATAAAAAGTAAGAGACCTAGTATGCCATGGAAATATTAGTTTCATGTTTCTTACAACTTTATTCCAAATGCCTAAAGTTTTAAATAACCAAGGCATAGTTACAGAAGACGGAATAATTAATTATACATAGTATATATACACCATCTAGCTGAAAGAATCACTGTGATATCTGAGTATAGACAGCATGCTAGGCAATATACTAAATGAAATTATCCAGGAATCAAAAGGCAAATATGAAGCATTTCTATTCATTTCAAGATGTCATGAAATGATCATTTTTCAAGAAAGATGATACAAACATGTTTGTTGAATACTAAAGAATAGAGGAAAGACAAGATGGAGAAAACCTAAATACTACTCATGGTTCAGACATGAGTAGATATGAGAAAACAGGGATGGTGTCTCAGAACATTAGGGAAAGAGTGGGACAAGAATGGGTTACAAAAATTTAGAATATATTTTAAGATTTTAAGATAAAATGATAGCTTCTAATGTATAGAATTAGTAAATGAATTAGGATCTAGTGTTGTTGATTACCCTGACTTGATCTAACATTATCATAGTGTACCCTTTATGGGAGGTACCTGTGAATTATATGACAATTAATTGCATGTGACCACAGGAATCAAAAAATCCATCTGTATAACAGAATGAAAGTCATTAATATTGGATCTGGAAAAATAACTTCTCAAATAGAACTTGGAGCAGGAATAAAAAAAAAATTGTATGCTGATTACAAAACTTATATAATGTGGTAAAATACACAAATCTGATTGGGAAGCAGTTACCAATTCTGTCTACAGGAGAATTTTTTTTTTTATTCAAATGTAACACCAAGAAGAGCACTAATATGTAAACCTTTCAAGCCCAGAAATCAATTCTAGGTGAAGCAGGAAGAAAAGCTAGAATTGATACACTTAAAGCTGTCTGCTGTCCACCTTCTATTCTTCCTCCAATAGTTTCTTTTTCTCAGGACGTTTCTATGGTGAGACATAGGCCCCTCACTGACTAAGACAGGGACTAAGTGCTTTGAAAATGATTGGAGCATCAGACTCTCACATTCATATTGTGTGAGCCAGACATGGGCACCATATTCACAGTGCTAAATGAGGTCTGGAGAAGATTATTGGTGGTATAAAGATGCCTCCTCACATGGTAAAAGTATATATATATATATATACTTTTTTTTAAAGAAAATTTTGGAAAACAATTTTCCAAAAATATCTAGAATTCCAATCAAGGGTACAGTGGAAGTCTACTTACTCATATAAGTACATTTATCATCTTCCACAACATTGGATTTCTTCATTTCAGATTGTTTTCTCTATCTACTGTACACAGTTACCAGCAATAGTCTTTTCCTTTTAAGAACAATACCTGCCATTGTCATTATTTCTACATAAGTTGTAATTATTTTAGCACTTCCTAAATTTTTTATGGCTTTTTCTTAAAACAGTTTCTTACTGACATGCTATTATAGCATACCTGCATTATTTAGTGCTCATGAAAGCTAAAATATGTAAATATTATCCCAAATATCATTTTATAGAGAGTGGTAAAGAGTTGTATGGTATCAGATATGTGCTTCCCAGATTAACACAACACTGTCTATTAAGGATTATTTATCCAACCTCCAAACTTTTAGCATTTAAGTTTCTTTACTGTCAAGTGAAAAATAGTTATTTAGTTAGCTATTAGAAAAAAAGAAACCCTATGTGTTTATAACCGTGAATCTAACTAAGGAGCAAATACAGAAAGATAACTACTGTGTGGACTCGCTCACATGTGGAACCTGAGAAGACTGATTTCACCAGAGTTACAAGTAAATTGTGGTTTTCAGAGACCAGAGAGAGTGAGAGAATGGATGAAAAAAGGCTGGCTGAAGTGAACTGTTCCGTACACTGTGGGCTATGGGTAGTGATAATGCGTCCTAACATTCAGAGAGTTAGAATATAGTATGTCGAGAGTTTGCACCACAACAAATGAAAACGTTTTGTTATAATTTGATTAGTTGATTTGAACACTATACAATATATAAATTCATTAATCTGTCCTTTTATTCTTCTTACTATCCAACAAGTCAGGTCCAGTATAGTAGGTGTTTATCAAGGGCCATAGTGAGATTTTAAAATCTATAGTGAGAGTCACATAGTGTTGATAGCTCAGGAGGAAACAGACACCAGATGGTTGTTTTCTCTTGGTTAATGGCTTATAAATTTGATGTTGTCTGTTCACCTACAGACATAACATTTGTACACAGGTATCAGTTAATCTTTAAAATATCTATTCATAGAGTAGAATTTATAATTGGTAAGGGCATTCAACATAGGGAATCACTAATGCTCTCTATTCATTCCTTTTAGTGCAGAAATGATCATTTAATGCTTTCATCTAAAATCACTATAAATCTGCATAGTTTTAAAGTTATTTCCAAAGGAGGACCAAAATGCAGCTCTGCATGTTTAGGTTTCATTTACACGGAGAAGTTGTGCTAATGCTGAGAGTTATACTGATCTCCGTGTTTCTGTTTGATAAAGAAGAATATTGGTTTAGTGAATGAGAAGATGCTACCTTATTCAGGTAACTCACTGCAGTAAGTAGACCACGCATGCCATCTCCTCCACACGATGCATTCCGGTGATTAGAAAAGTCAATTAAACCCTGTCTACTTTAATTTCTGCACGTTGAAAAATGAAACTAATAATATGCACCTCATTTATAGAAATTTTCTTAACAAGAGTCCTACACAAATGTTCAATGTAAATTATAGTAGTAACTTCAGAGACACCCTAGTTCATATTGTTGACACACACCTTTCCTTCAAAGCTAACATATCTTAAGATGTTTATAATGTTAACTTATATTAGTATTATATAAAGTAAAGTGAATTGTGTAAAAAAACCTAATAAACCTAATAAGTAATATTATGAAAATTAATCAAATTCCAGAGATATATTAAAAGGTAATAAATATATAGATGAAGCCATAATAACTCCTACATTGACACTGAAAAAGAAAAATACATTACAAAGAGTAATAATAAAAATGCATCTTTACAGAAATCCATAAACCTAGACTAATGCATAAATACATGAAATGACATATTGGCTGATATATTGTGCTTTTCCCCTAAATTTGGAGAAGCCTTATGTCTGAGTTTATAAAATTAACAGTAAGATGAATCTGTTTTAGGGCAACATAATGAGTTCCTTTGCCATAAAAAATCTTGATCCTATTTACTGAGAGTTCTCAAATGCTTGTGAATAAAAACATTATCTTCCATAATTAAAATTTCAATCAAATGAGAATACAGTTATTTAAATAGTTAATTTGCATTCCATATAAAATATGGTAACACAGGCTGCACCTGTATGTTTAAGAGACTTTAAAAATGAACTGTTAGGTTTGTCTCTAAAAGTACAAAGTAAAAATACACAATATCATAAATTTATTGGCAGCAAAATAATTTATGTCTTAAGTAATTTATTCTACATATAAGTAGTGTGGCCTCTTATGTTTTTAATTTCATACCCTAGTGATTTATTCCTTCTATAGGCATACACATTTTCCATTTGAACTGTTTTTAAAACTACATATTTTATGGGTTTACTAAAAATAATATAATGAAGATTTTGCCTTCAAGATTTCAAGAAACTTTCTCAAGTGCAAAATAACATTGTTCTTAAGAATTTAGTGTAATTTTTTTTTTTAATTTTTGAGGGGAAACAGATACTTTTCTGGGCTCTGTTCTGGAGTATAAAATAAAGGAATAAAACTTCTGTGTGAGAGTGTTTCTCCGCCGTCATCTTTTAAAGACATTTAAACACATTATAAAAGACGAAGGGAGACATAAAAGCACAATAATCACTATGTGTATTCTTAGCTGAAATGAATGTAATAGCGGCATGGCTATATAATTACTTTGAAATATTCTCTTCTGAATAGATTTTACAAGAATTACTGAGAGAAATGACTTGTATAATACCATCGGCGGGCTATTCTCTAAGATGGTTGTGTGTTTCGTTCACTCTTAGGAACATTCTTGTGGGCCTTCAGTAATTATCCTCTTATCAAGAGAAGAAACACCACACTGCACAGAAAATTTAAGCTGAGTTTATTCTAACAATAATTTTAAAAGCAATCTAATTATTGATACAACTAGAAAATAATTCATATTTCCTTCATTACTAAAAGCCATAAGTAATACATAAGAACACAGATGGCAAAACAGGATACACTTATATGGTTAAAACACTGTATGCTTGAAAATGCAGAATAATGTTCTTTCATGAGATATTGCAGTTAATACCATGGAGAATTAGCTATCAAGTTACAAATGAAATACATACAAAGAACTTTATTCTTCCTCCATGAACTAAGAAAACATAAGCGATAGTTTGCTCAAACTCAACACCAAGGAATGACCCAGAACCTATGATTTCCTGTTCCATCCTTTAAACCACTGGGTCTCAACCTTCGTCATACTGTGATTCTTTAATAGAGTTCCTCATGTTGTGGTGATCACTGACCATAGAATTAACTTTGTTGCTACTTCATAACTGTAGTTTTGCTACTGTTATGAATTGCAAACGTAATATCTGATATTCAGGGTATCTGAATTCAGGATTTCTTTTAATTGGTCACTTGGCCTCCAAAGGCATCATGACTCAGAGACTGAAAACCACAGCTCTAAGGCTTTATTCCATCAGAAGATTTTGTGCAATTTGTCGTGAAAATATGTTACAATTTTTACTATTATTACCAGCTTCACAATGCCTACCCCACCTTTTATCTTCATTTAGCCTCCCTCCACACCTCACCCTGACTTTCATACCAGCAGAAGTCCCTGCCTGCTTCTCTTGTCCCTACTTCCATTTCTATTCAACGTTTCTCTATTGTGACATTTCAAGTATGCAGGAGTTTACTCGTTTCGGTTTTGTCTATTCCATCAAACGAAGAATAAAATCTAATATTTGACTTGGTTATAAATAGCTTCATAAACTCGTGTGCCCCTACATTCTTAGCTTTTTCCTTTCTTCTTCTATTATTACTTCTTCTTATCTTTTGTCTCCTATGCTTGTACTCTTCTTTTTCCACAATCCTCATTCCCTTGCATCTCCAGCTATATATTAATATCTTACCAGATTTTTTTTAGTGGTCATTTAACTACCAACAATCATTTTTTTACATCTGAAACCATTGAACTTTAGTTGTGCTGTTTGGATTTCTTCCCATAAACATGTTATCTTCCCATATCAGGTCACATAAAGTGTTCAAATCATACCGTGTGGATCATTTCCTCATAGATAGATATCTGACTGAACTCTGTCAATACTAATAACTCCCTGATAATACCACATTATTATCAACTAGGTACTTGTTGTTCCAAGATGGTTTTAAGAACTCTCACCTTAAATAAAAATACATTCATCTCCACAAACATTATACATGTGAAGAATTTGCAGTGTATGACTAAAATGTGTTATCTATTGTGAAAACTAAATATATAAAATAAAGGCATACATATTAGAAATTAGCCATACATACTCAGAGATAGTTATCTCAATTATAGCTAATCTTTAATTGTACAAGATGCTGAAAGTAGTTCTAATCATTCATAATTTGTAGATTTTAAAAATGTTACGCATTGCTGTCTTGCTATTCCATGCTGTTGTGATTTCTATTTATTAATAAAAGTAATTTTCTCAACATAGAAAGAAGGTTCCTCCATTTTCTCATGTTGA
>CM052709.1:14149914-14164800 GCA_028551405.1 Uromys caudimaculatus
TCATTTCAATATTGTAGTATTGGCCATAAGAGCTATGAAACAACCCATTATATAATGGAAGTCTCAGTGGGGGAGGACAGGGATGTAAAAGTGGATTGTTGTCTTCTAACAAATACCAAAAATATAGGAAAATGACTTCAGAATTAAAAACTATGTCTTTACCTATCATCATTACAATGTGTCTAGGGGGCAGATTAAATTGCCATCTTAGAGAATTTATTATATATATATATATAATATATATAATCTCAGGTGAATGTAAAGAGAAACCTACAATATATTTTGATATTATTATTACTTCATGCTTCATCTTGTAGGTACTTCACTAAAAGAAGGAGGATTTTACTACTCATTAATATTAAGTAATCCTATATTAAGTTATATTTATTATGAGACATTTTACTCGGTGATGAACTAATCAGTTAAATTAGTAAATGTAATTACAATATCACTCCTGAGACAAAATTGACCTCATATTAGATAAAGTTGTCAGAAAGGAAAAGGAAAGAAAGGAACATTCACAGAATTTTATTATCTAGTAAGCATCTATTCAGCACATTAGTCTTGGATAAGTTAATAGGTTTAAGATTGTTTGGAAAATTAGAGAGCAAAGGAAGACTCAAAGCAAATAACACTGAAAACTGCTCTGGAAATTTTAAAACTGAAATCATTGTACCACTACACATTTAAACTCAACATCAAAACTCCAGATACCATGGCCAACTTTTTCAAGACTTAGCACAACTATGGAATTTAAATGGATAAAATTATTCTACTTGAAATTTTTCCTATTTCTGGCACCATTACACACTTAAGGCATTGCCAAGACTATCTTGAAATTCTTTCATTTTCATGAAAGAATCCTTGAAAACTGTGCAGCTTATAATGTTTCATCAGGGCACAATGCTTCACACATGTAATTATAGCAACTAGTATGAAAATTCAGAAGGTTAGTCCTAGCTATGTAGAAATTGTAAAGTCGTTCTGTGGTAAATAAAACTCTAGCTTAAAATTATTATTTCTCAAAGGAAAGAATGGAGAATAAGATCAACTAAGTAGAGGGGAAGAGTCCGAAGTCTAGGAAATATTCAATGGCGGATATTTATTGCCCTGTTTTCAAGGCATCCTTACACATTTTGTTCTTTACCTGACCATGACAAATGGTATGAAGTATTTTTGATAACATCTCTTATTTGAGACTTATATCTGTAGGGGTCCATGCCACAGATCATTTTGAAAGGCCTGCATAAATGATGGATCTCAACTTTTGAGTTAGATATCATTTTATTACCCAATACTTTACTATTCATCATAATGTTAATCATTCTAGGATGAATGATTTTTATCCTAAATATGATGTGATGTGTAAATTTCCATAGTAGAAATCCAGAGAACATACAGTTTACCATTTCCACCAACCTGTTCATATTTGTAACAAATGATGGTATAAACCAAAAGAGTTATAAATAAATACAATTTTGGTTTTCTTGTTAAAATACATACTCTAATATTCATTATTTTCTCAATGTATATCTGTGACTCTCTTAGATCTTCTTTGATCCATATTCATGTGGGTATTTTAAAAAATCTTTTTCATAGAGCATGTACATATTATTTCAGGGTTTCAGAAAATTAAAGATTCATGAATGTCATATCTGTATATCCAAGACTGATACCAGGAAATAGAGGCAACTGAAAAAATTGTTTAATGTAAGACCATTCTAAATCCTTTTATCTAGCTAATTTACAATGTCTTTTATATGATTTACTTCATATGCATGATTTATTAGTATGATTATTATAGTGTAGCCTGTATCATGAACTCATTTCTGCTCTTACATTATAGTGCTACATCTAGTGATTAACACGTGTTCTACTCTTCTTCAATGCCTTCCTCAGTTTTTGATAAAAACTATTCTATTCCATTTGAAATGTATTAACCAATAAAATCTTCTTATCTACTTTATTTTTGTATATACATGTCATGCATGTGTACACAGAGATGTAAACAACTAAAATTCTACACAAAACCTTGTGTATCATATAGAACAGGAAATATGAAGTAAATGAACATTATTAATATATAAATGCTATTTTTATTTGATTAAAACATCCTTGCTATTCATTTCTTGGTATAGGTAAAGTACATAGAAGGTTGGCTATAAGGTTTATCTGTCCTGTTGTAAAACTAGCATAAGTTGTCGGATAGTCAAGTAAAGTTTGTCTCTTTCTGGTGTGATACTTTCTAATGTACTGATATTCTAAATAATCTGAAATAAACCTAATGAGCATGCAAGGTGTTTTGACAATAGGAGAGTTTACATGCAGCTCAATTCAGGATACTACAAATAAAAGGTAAAAATCGAAGTACTTATTATCTTTAAACTATACCTGTATGTTCCTTGGAAATTCTTCTGTTATCCATAGGTACATTTGAGAGTGTTCCTATGGAGGAGCAGCAGGTATAAAAGTTGAACCAAAAAAAAGACAAAGCATGAATTAAGCAAGAGAGTCTATTACACAAAATTGGGACTAAGGTTATCATTGAGACTAGCCATTTAAAAATATGTCTATTTTATATTTTCTTCTTTAACCAGGCAGAGAAACAGTTCATGCATGTCCCTATATCAGAAGAAATGAGAAAGACTGAAAAATGTCTAAAGAGAAAATTATTTTTCTACAGATTACGTTATCTCTGTTACAGTTACTTCTTAATGCCTTGGGGGGATTAGGATATGAGGATAATGAACTAGAAGTCTTGAAGCAAATAGAGAAGACCAGAGGTAAGTCCTAGAACACTTTCTGAACTATCTTCTCTTCTATTCACTGTGATCATGGCTACAAGTGACAACGAGAAGCATTCTCTGAGATCCTGTGATTGAAACTTCTGTAGTCAAAAGGCCTTGCCTTCCTTCTCTCCTATCTCATTCCATCATAATGTGGACTGGACATGCACAGTAGGAAAATCCAAATGTTCATCAGAGCACTC
The DNA here is from genome assembly GCA_028551405.1 of Uromys caudimaculatus. Lineage (NCBI taxonomy): Eukaryota > Metazoa > Chordata > Mammalia > Rodentia > Muridae > Uromys > Uromys caudimaculatus. The sequence continues at coordinate 14,152,904 of CM052709.1, forward strand.
CAAATAAAAGGAGTCCAATGACCCTTATCTCTACTCCCAAGAGCTATGGTTCCATGGAATTCATGTGAGGTATATAAAAGGAGACTAGGTAAGCAAATACTACTTAGTGGTCCTGACTACATTTCCTATATAATCGTTACCTGTGGCAGATATAGTTTAGAAGATATAACATGCAAATAACATGAAAATAGATATTTTCAGTTCAAATTGCCTATCCCAATTGACACTTTGATAAATAAGCTCTGTGGGATATTCCCACTTGTTATTTAGAAGCAGGGGAGGTCTATACATTATCTTTCTTACTAATTGCAACTTACTAAACACAAAGTGCTAATAAACAAAACAGACATTTTTTTTTTTTATGGGATGTAGATACATCCAAGATTCAATATATCTGGAGAAAATGCATTTTAAACAATGGAACCACAGACAGCGACTATAGTCTTCAAATAACTAATATCTTAGTCCAAAATATTAGGCATTCATATGTAGTAGTAGTCACAAAATCAAAATCAAATTAATCGGCAAAGCTCTTGTGACAGTTAGAAATAATCTGAATGCATCTTACTAATTACAATAATAGGACCTCAAGAGACTAAACAGAATTTCTAATCATAGATTATTACAATATGGATGGTGGTAAAAAAAAATTAAGGTTCTTCTATGGATTGCTAGAATCATATTTTCTATCATTTGTTTTACACACACACACACACACACACACACACACACACACACACACATATACACACACACATGCACGTGTGCTATACTACTTTTGACTCTAAAAGCACAGCAATGAACAAAAGATATTTACATCAAAATTTCTGAATTTTAGTTGTGTACTGACTAGTTTTGTGTGTCAACTTGACACAAGTTAGAATCATTAGTGAAAATGGAGCCTCAGTTGAGAAAATGCCTCCATAAGATCCAGCTGTAGGGCATTTTCTCAGTTACTGATCAAAGGGAGAGGGCCCAGATCATCACGGGTGTTGCCAGCTCTGGGCTGGTGGTCCTGGGTTCTATAAGAAAACAGTCTGAGCAAGTCATGAGGAATAAGCCAGTAGGCAGCATCCCTCCATGGTCTGTGCATCAGTGACAGCTTTTATGTTCCAACCTTGCCTGTATTCCTGTACTTAATTCTTCCAATGATGGACTATAATCTGGAAATATAAACCAAATAAACCCTTTGCTCTCCAAATTGATTTTGGTCACGTTACATCAATAAAACCCCTAAGTATGACAAGGGGGCAGCTAATTAATATATAAAATAAATCCATAATCCACCCAGCACATTCAAAGTACTATCTATTATAGTGAAAAACAAAATAAACAGGATCTAAAAATAATCAATAAATAAAATATAAAAGTATCTTCCTCACATCTGAATTATAACTTAATATTTATTATGTGTATCTGTATTGTACTAAAATTTCCAATGTTTTCCTCTGTAACAATGGACAAAGCTACTAGATTATTGGATAAATTCTTTTCAGCATGAAGACCAAGCATATTCATGGATAACCTGAAGGTTGATACTGAAGACTTAGTATAAAACTGATTATGAGAACTCCCTCATCAAACCCTCAGGCATAATACATTGAGACAAATAAATCTTGAGTATGTCCTTTACTGATGTTAAATTCATCATTTTGTATTTCAGCATTCTAATTGGTATTTTATAACCCTAAGTAGTAAATTTTCATTGTTCCATCTATTTTTATATCAATTTCTATCACATTTAATTAAATGGCATGATAAAAGACAAAATATTGTAAGAAATTGCCTCAAGATTTTTAAGAAATTTTTATTTAAGTATCCATAAGTCAATAAAGTGTCATTAATGAAATAATTAAAGGTTTAAGAATATAAAGATTTTAATCATGATATAGCAGTAGATATAACATTGACAGGTATGACATGTTTGTTTTATAGTTTATAATTATACATTTGTAGTGAGTTTCAATTCTCGAGAAAACTAAAATAGAATAAAACTTTTTACATTTTTTTTTTTTGTCAACGCAAGGGTTTATTTGGCTTACATATCGCCACCAATGACAAGAGAAATCATAGCAGGAACTCAAGGCTATAACCTGGAGGCAGTAACTAGAATAGAGACCATAGATGAATACTGCATACTGGCTTGCTCCCTGTGGATAGTTCAGAGTGCTTACTCTCTACTCCAAACAACCAGCCTAGGAGACACCTCCTACATTATATCTTAATCAACAAAAGCCCAATAGACTTGTGTGTAGGTCAATCATATGAAGCCATTTTCTGGATTAAGATTCCTTCTTCCCCAGTGTCTCTCATTTTTGTCAAGTTGAAAAACCAAAACAAAACCCAACCAACACAAACGAACACATACACTAAAAGAGAACGGTCAAAAATTAACAACTAAAATTCATCCTTGTAAGAAGAGTGAAACAAACTAACCCTAAATCTAGTAGGAGGAAGGGCATGGTCTTGATAGAAGCAATCTTAATGACTTCGGTTCCCAGTACCCACATAGGGCAGATTACAACCCCAGCCGTAAAAGTACTAATACTATAAAATTCCTAAACTAATTAAATTCCCAAATATAGAATATTGAACTAGTGGGAAACATTTAGTGGAGATACATTTCAGTTCTGCATGATTTAAAACTTGTGATATATTTAACAGCATTTAAAAGTACTTACCACAATGAACTATATAGGAAAATAGTTAAAATGATTAATTTTATGGTGGTTTCTTTAACTACAGCAGTGTGAAAAATACTCCATATAATTTTTTTGATACTTTATTTACATTTCCAATGTTTCCCTTTTCTGGGTCTCCTCTTTGGAAACACCCTATCCCCTCCCCATCCCCGCCTCTATGAGGGAATTCCACCTCCCACCCTTCCGCCCACCCATCCCCATATTCCCACCTTGACATTCCCCTTTACTGGGGCCTCTAACACCCTCAGGCCAAGGGCCTCTCCTGTCTCCCTGATGGCCATCAAGGTCATCCTCTGCCACATATGTGGTCTGAACCATGGGTCCATAGATGTCTATTCTTTGGTTGGTGGTCCAAACTCCAGGTTGACCGGGGTGTGTGTGTGTGTGTGTGAGGCCCATTGACGCTCTTGCTCCCTCCATGGGGCTGCAAATTCCCTCAGCTCCTTCAGACCTTTCTCCAACTCCTCCATCTGGGACCTCACTCTCAGTCCAGCTGTTACTGTTAAATGAAACTTGGGCATTCTGAACTTTTGGGCTAATATCCGCTTATCAGTGAGTACATACCATGTTTGTTCTTTTGTGACTGAGTTACCTTGCTCAGGATGATATTTTCAAGTTCCATCCATTTGCCTGCAAATTTCATTAAGTCATTGTTTTTAATAGCTGAGTAGTACTCCATTGTATAAATGTACTTTTTACATTTTAAAGAATAGAAACATATATGTTACATATACTAAGTTCAGTGTGTTTATGAATCTATTTGTGTATGTGTGTGTGTGTGTGTGTGTGTGTGTGTGTGTGTGTGTGTGTGTGTCTATTTGTGTTCTTATCTGAATTTGGCTATGAATTCTTTGTTTATAAATGTAGAAAAATATTACCAGGATTCAGACATTAATTATTGCCTCAATAAAATTCCTACACAACTTTAGAGTTCAGAGTAAATTGCTGCCTTACCTATTGGATAAAATTGCTATATTAAGGCTGGCAAGATGACACAAGAAATAAGGAAAATTTCTGCCAACATTGACACCAGTAATTTGCTCCAGAACCCATGTATTAGAAGAAGCGGACTATTCCTACAAGTTCCTCCTCTGTGTGGTTTGAATGAAAATACTTCCCCCAAACTAATATATTTTAATGCATGGTAATCACATGGCCATCATGTGGAGCTTTTGAAAAGGTTTAGATGTGGCCTTGTTAGAGGAAGTGTGGCAATGAAAATGAGGTTAGAGGTTTCAAAGCCCATGTCAGGACCAGACTTTCTCTTTGCTCCCTGTGAATCAGGTTATGATCTTCTCTACTCCTGTTCCAATGCCATGCCTGTGTAGTTTTTGCCATGGCAGTCATGAAGTTTGCTACCTCCTGGATTTTCTCTTTTAGGCATTGCTTTGTTCATGGTGTCTCCTCACAACAGTAGAACAGTAACTAAGACAACCTTCGTGTACCTGTAATGGGTATATGTGCATACAAAATCATGCACACACACACACAGACACACACACACTCACACACACACACACACACAAACACACACAAACGCACATGCACCACACTCACACCTACTTATATGACTAAACTAGCAAATAATCATCAAAGTGTGCTATGTTTAATTTCACATGTATTTTAGAAGAGTGTTATATTTCCTTTAAAATTCTTTGTGGATGTTTATTTTTCTACAGATAATCCTTTGAGGATGAATTTATTGAAGTTATTGTCTGCTCTTTTAAGCATTGAAAGCATGCTCAAAATATATGCAATCATTGTAAAATGCTTGAATAATTCATATATTTAAAATTCTGTAAACAATACCTCTGAGTATTCTGTGTTTGTTATGCCATGCCCAGTTTTCTTGGTCCAGTGTTTTTAAAGACTTACTCCAGTCCCAAATTCAGCATGAAAATGATACCAGTCATGTACCTTTGAGAACAAGTAGTTTTGTTCTCTAAAGAGCATAAATGATTTGTTGACATTTTCTAACATAGTTAAGGAGAAGGTATATATTTGTTTTGTATTTAATAGCTTTGAAGACAGATAATTTGCTTTTTAAGAAATTACTTTTGATGACTGACTCATAATCATTTTATATATTTTTATATTAATCTTACAACACATAATTTAATGATGTCTTAGGTAACAATATCATAGATTCTTTTCAAATTTTCTGAGAATTTAAAATGTTTTATGAGAATTATATAATTTGGAGGTCATGTCCTTCAATTATTTCAGCTAATCATTTGTATAGTTACTTTATTTTAATATTTTTCTGGTCTTATTTCCTAGGTAATACATAATAACAATTATTTACTTAGTATCTCTATTAAGTTGTGAATTATAATCTAAGGACACTTTAAATTATAGTGAAAGCTGTGCATAGTGTACATATGGCTTGAATACAATACAAGTGCTTTGCCATTTTACATAGGACCTACCTATTCTCAAACTATGATATGGGAAACAGAGACCCACCTTCCCAGGATTCAGAAGGATGACAGCACACTGAAAAGTAGGTGAAGTCAAATATAATCCTTTCTTTGCAACAAGTTTTCTCTGACTGATTATCAATTTAATTAACAGTACCATATAACATGTTTTTTGTTGTAAGCTGTAATTGTTCAACATTCACAAAATTATTAACTGAAAATATTAAAGAATTGTGTATAATATAATTGGATTACAAGATTTAAAATTTTCAAAATACATGCAGATAGCAGAAAGAGCCTTATAATTGCAGATATACTACTCTTTTTAATTTTATGGTTGTATGTGAATTATCCAGATTTCAAAAGACAACCAACAATGTAATAAACTAAATTAGGTTCCTTTTAAAACCTGAGATTAAGTCCCCTGTGACCTCAGAATTAATTTTTATTTGAATGTACATACTTCACCATGGTGATTAACATCAAATGAGGTCATTAATGTTTCCTCAAATGTAGTGATTTGGGCCCTTATAAGAAAGAAATTTACACACTACTTCTCAGAGGACAATAGAAAGACAGAGGAAGAAGACAGCCATCTCCAGCTAAAAGGAGCTAGCCATACTGACATATGAACTCAAAGTCTGACTCTCTGAAATGATTTGTGCTATAAAGAGTGGTACTTGGACATGGTAGCAATAGAAGACAAATAAAAATTTAACTTTCAGTAAGAAATATCAAATTAATTTTTGACCTATTAAAATTTTCTGTAACTCTTATTGCTATACACTTTCTTCTTAGGACTGTCTTTATTTTGTTTCATGGATATTGGTATGCTGTATTTTTCATTAGTTTTCAATAGTAGAAATTATATATATATTGCTTTCTTCTTTTTTCCCAATTATCATCTAGAAGTCAACTGTTAGTTTTCCTTGGGATTGAATAATCTCGCAATTTCTAATTTTGTAGAAATTCAGCTTCTTTCTTTTGTGGTCTGATATAATTTAGGATGCTATTTTATTATTCCTAAATCTGGTGATGTTCCTTTGTACCTAAATTTATGGTCAATTTTATAGGAAGTATTATACATGTTAAGAAAAGAATGCATTCGTTAGTGTTGGTTGAGAATGACCTATAAATGTACCTTAGATACAATTAGATTTATAATACCATGTAACTTCAGAATTTCTCTATGTACATTTGTTTAAATGTCATACATATTGGTAAGAGTGGGGTATTGAAGTTACTATTCGTATGTTGGGGTCAATTTGCATTTTTAAACCCAATAGTGTTTTTTTTTTTTACAAAATTAGGTTTCCCTCTGTTTGGTGCATTAATAATTAGAATAGTAATTTCCATTCAATGGACTTTTCCTTTAATTTAAGTCTAATTTTTTCAGGTATTAGAATAATTTTGTCTGTCTCTTTGCTCCATTTGCTTGAAAAACTATTTCAATCCCTTAAACCTAATGATACAACTACTGTTGAAAGTGAGGTGTGTTTCTTTGAGGTAGAAAAATGATTGAGTCTTTCTGGCCAACACAATTATGCTGTACCTTTTTTTTTTTTTTTTTGATACTTTATTTACATTTCCGATATTTCCCCTTTTCTGGATCTCCTCTGTACCTTTTTATAGGGAAATTTGAATATTGAGAGTTATTGAACAATTATTTACCAGTTTTATTTGCTTAAAGCATTTTTGTTTAATTATTCTGGGATTGTATATTACTAGTACCTTTTTTTTTTTATTCCACCTCCCACCCAACCGTCCACCCTCTCCTGTATTCCCACCTTGACATTCCCCTTTACTGGGGCCTCTAACACCCTCAGACCCAAGGGCCCCTCCTCCCCCTGATGGCCAACATGGCCCTCCTCTGCCACATATGTGGTCCGAGCCATGGATTCCTCCATGTGTATTCTTTGGTTGGTGGTCCAGCCTCCAGGAGGACTGGGGGTGCCAGGCCAGTTGACACTGTTGTTCCCTCCCTGGGCTGCAAACTCCCTCTGCTCCTTCAGTCCCTTCTCCAACTCCTCCATCTGGGACCTCACTCTCAGTCCAGCAGTTAGTATAAAGTGTAACTTGGGTATTCTGAACTTTTGGGATAATATCCACTTATCAGTGAGTACATACCATGTTCGTTCTTTTGTGACTGAGTTACCTCGCTCGATATTTTCAAGTTCCATCCATTTGCCTGCAAATTTCATTAAGCCATTGTTTTTAATAGCTGAGTAGTACTCCGTTGTGTAAATGTACCACATTTTCTGTATCCATTCCTCTGCTGAGGGACATCTACTAGTATCTTCTGAGTATGCTTAGTCTTCTCTTCAGACAGAAGTAGTCATTCTAGAATCCTCTGTAGACCTGGATGAGTGGACATAGATTTTTTTAAAAGCACTTTTCATAATTCTACAATTAGGACTGTCTCTGGGGGTGTCTACAATAGATAATCATGTGGTAATTCATATGTCTCCTCCACAGAAGTAGTTTGTGTATACCAAGGGAACAGCAGTTCTGACTCAGACTCCATGCAGTGTAGTGCCCAGGGGTATAAAGGCCATGATGGTGTGGAATTAGTGCATGAGCAATTACCTGAACTTTTCAGTCTGACTCTATATGCCCCTACAGTGGATAGGCTTGCTGATAATAGGTGAGACAGAAGAGTGTGGATTCCCCCCTGTTATTCCTAATTAATTTTCCATTTAGAAACAATGTTTTAATGCAAGAATATATTTCGCAATGACAGATAACACTTTACCACAAGAACATACAATGTTAAAGTAGATAAAACTTAGTTCTTAAAACATAATTTCATGGCTTTTAGACAGCTTTCAGTAACACATTTTAAACTTTCGAACAATATCCACAGAAGTCTTTAGTACAGAGAAATATCTATAGATATTACAAGGGAAAAGACAGCAGACTCAAAAAATCAGTAGTAAGACAGACTAAGAAAAATCAGACTGGGCAATGCACACATGGGAATACCTACACCTGTTTGCCCTAAAATCACTCAAATTCCAAATACAAAACACTCATCATAATGCACTGGGTACCTCTGAACACCATATACTCTATCCTTCATGTGTAATATTCTCCACTAAAAACCCTTTGATACACAAATTACCTCTGTGGAGAAGACATAGAAATCAGCACATGATTTTCTATTTTTAAGCTCCCCTTTGCACTAAATCCTCAGGGCTGTATTATGCCAATGGTCCTACTAAAACAACTATTTCACATGTGGCACATTTTATCAGCTTTTTTCATAGCCTATTATTTATTAACTTCATACATGAATGCAATGTACTTAGATAGCATCCAATGCCCACTCCCTACTTTCAACACTTCCCAGAACCCTCTAAACCCTCACTAATCCATCTCTTCATTTGCCTATTTCTTCTTATCTGGTCACTGCCTGCTCCCACTTTATAGTCTGCTGACTCTAATGACTGCTGTCCACCTATCATGAATGTAGGAAATGTTTTACTTGGCAAAGAGGCACATGGTATGAACTAAATAGCTCAGACATCATTCCTTAATCTGTTAATAAAATTTTCTTTGCCACTGTTATACCATGATAGCCAATGAATAATGTATTTTATTTAATTATGATTTTGTAAGCATTATTTGAGAAATGGCTTACCATGAAATACAGGTTGACTTTGAACTTTTTGTGTAGTCTGTGTGGCCTCTAATTCATGACACTTCCATGTCCTTCTTTAAAGAGTTTGGATTACAATCATTTGCCACAATATCTGGCTTATGTTTGCATATGTTTGTGTGTATATATATATACATGTGTGTGTGTGTATATGTATATATATATATATATATATATATAAACTACACATATACATACACAAACATACAATAATGTATATATAAATATACATACATACACACACATATACATTCAAATCATATGTATAATCTTGTTCTCCTTTTTTCTAGACACTTGTCATTTATTTGTATTGATGGGAAATTTCAAACTCTTCTCAAGTTTTATTGAATATTCTGGTATATATAATACATCAATATAAATGGTAGTTAACTTATTGATTTCTAGATCAATATAATTCAAAAATTCTATATAACCATATTTTGTATATTCAATAAAATACAACATTCTAAAGTTCAAGATTTATCCATAGACTTCATCTTTTTTTGTTCTTCTCTCTGGTGGACAAAGGTGTTTTCATTTGAAATCGTTATTGGCTAAACTATGCTTATTAGAATTCCCTATTAAGTGTGAAATTCAATGAATCCATACATTTTCCTTTAAATATTGTAGAACACTGCAGGGGTGGTGTTAATTCTGTCTCTGTCTGTATATCAAAAACAGTATTGAGTTTCTTTTCCAGCATTTGCTTTGAACACATTTTAGAATTTGAAAATAGCAACATGGTTCTCTTGAAGGATATCACTATGAATTGTGAACTTTAGACTGTAACATCCCATAATAATAGGTCCTGCCCAAGGTATTCAGGCAGAAACCTTTTAGAATCCATTTGTAATTCATAGCCTGATTACAATTTTACTGTCCACCTGTGGTTGTTCCTTCCTTTTCCATTCTCAACACTGACACATGTATTAAACATACTACCAACCACTGACATTGCAAGTGCAAGAATCCTAGATGAATCTCAATCTGTATTGTTTGTTTCTTCTACCCACATGCCTGTTTCTCTCTAAAGTTTCCTATGTATCTACAGGGAGCCCAATTTCTAGTGTTCCTTCCCTTGGATCATCAGAGTCAACCTATTCTCCCTGCACATTTTATTCTTTTTACTTTGAAAATCTCTGCTCTTCTTCCCATTCCTGTAACTTTTAATGTTTAAAAAAACAGGTTTTGTTATCACATGAGATTTTTTTAAAATTTTACTTTATAATTCTTTGTAGTTTTTAATATGTATAACTCTTGATCTTTATTTTTTTTAACAATCTAGTAATTATCTTCCTCCAGGTCCACCCTCTGACAGTTCCTCATTCTATTCCTTCTCCCCTACCTCCAAAAGGACCTCTCCCCTCCCTGAGACCTCAAGTCTCTCTTGAGTTAGGTGCTGCTTCTCTCACTGAGGCCAGAACAAGCAGTTCTCTGCTGTATATGTGTTGGGAGCGTCATATCAGCTAGGGTATGCTGTCTGGTTGGTAGCTGAGTGTCTGAGAGATCTCAGGGATCTAGGTTAGGTGAGACTTCTGGTCTTCCTATGGAATCGCCCAATTCCTCAGCTTCTACAACCTTTCCCTAATTCAGCCACAGGGTCCTCAGCTTCTGTCAATTGGTTGGGTGCAAGTATCTTCATCTGGCTCTTTCAGCTGCTTGTTGGACTGAAGGGTTGCCATGCTAGCCTCCTGCTTATAAGCAGACCATAGCATCAGTAATAGTGTCAGGCCTTTGAGCCTCAACTTGAGATGGATCCCAATTTGGGCCATTCAATGGATCTCCTTTCCCTCCGTCTCTTCTCCATTTTTGTCCCTGCAGTTCTTTTAGACAGGGACGGTTCTGGATCAGAGGTTTTGACTGTGGGATGACAACCACATCCCTCCACTTGATGCTCTGACTTTCTACTGCAAGTGGTGTTTTGAATTAAAATGGAATTATATAATTTCCCCCTTTCGTTCCTCTCTCAAAACCCTCTCAGCTGCCGTCACATAAACCCCTATGCTCCTCCCTACTCTAAAATTGATATCTTCTTTTTCTTTTATTGTATTTGTTACCTCTATATACATATATTATGTATGTAGACATATATATACATATATATATGTGTATATATATATATGTATATATGTATGTATATGTATATCCTGATGAGGTTTTTGTTCTTCTTCTTCTTCTTCTTGTTTTTGTTTATGTGTATATGCTTTCAATAATGACCACTCCACATAGGCCAGACCATAAAGGGGTAGAGGCTAACTCTGCCAGTAGTCAATAGTTGCCTGTACATATTTGTCTTGTATAATCCCACTAATTTTCCCTCTTTATGTAAACACGCCCACTCATATTGCTACCATTTCAATATAGTTTATGTAGCCTTATTTATGAGTTAGTCTTCAACAGCTGACTTCCTCATATTCTTTTTCTTACACTGTTTCCCCCTGCATTTTATATATTGTTCTCTGGATTGTAAATATAGAATCTGTAATGAATATTTACCTTTGAGCCTGGACACCCCACAATCCTTTGGTCTTTGCACCATGCACTGTTGTTTTCTGTGATGGTCTGTCTCTATTTTCTCTAAAGAGGAGCATCTTTGATGATGTGTGGAATCTGAACATCTCTATAGGTATACAGATATGATTTAGAATGTAGTAAATAATTACTCTAGCAAATGACCCAGATATATCACTCTTTGGCACCTGCTCAAAGAACTTCATAACCTACTCCACAGATACTTACTCACCCGTGTTCATTGCTGACTTATTCTCAATATCCAGGAAATAGAAACCACCTAATTGTCATTTGACTGATTAATGGCTAATAAAAAAGTGGTAAATATGTACAGTAGAATCTTATTCAGGTGTAAATAAAAATGAAACTGGCACGTAAGTGGATGGAACTACAGAAGATCATATTGTTGAGATAACAGACCAAGAAAGACAAGAACTGTTTGCAGATAATATGATCGTATACTTAAGTGACCCGAAAAACTCCACCAGAGAACTCCTGCAGCTGATAAACAACTTCAGCAAAGTGGCTGGATATAAAATTACCTCAAACAAACAAATCAGTAGCCTTCCTATACTCAAAGGATAAACAGGCTGAGAAAGAAATTAG
>CM052709.1:14165300-14180807 GCA_028551405.1 Uromys caudimaculatus
CAGGGCTGAGAAGCACCTAAAGAAATGCTCAACATCCCTAGTCATCAGGGAAATGCAAATCAAAACAAGTCTGAGATTCCACTTCACACCAGTCAGAATGGCTAAGATCAATAACTCAGGTGACAGCAGATGTTCGCGAGGATGTGGAGAAAGAGGAACACTCCTCCACTGTCAGTGGGACTACAAGCTGGTACAACCTCTCTGGAAATCAGTTTGGCGGACCCTCAGAAAAATGGACATAATACTACCTGAGGACCCAGCTATACCTCTACTGGGCATATACCCAGAAGATGCTCCAACATCTAATAAAGACACATGCTCCACTATGTTCATAGCAGCCATATTTATAATAGTCAGAAGCTGGAAACAACCCAGATGTCCCTCATCAGAGGAATGGATACAGAAAATGTGGTGCATCTACACAATGGAGTACTACTCAGCTATTAAAAACAGTGAGTTAATGAAATTTGCAGGGAAGTGGATGGAACTTGAAAATATCATCCTGAGCGAGGTAACTCAGTCACAAAAGAACGAACAGGGTATGTACTCACTGATAAGCGGATATTAGCCCAAAAGTTCAGAATGCCTAAGTTTCACTTTATAGTAACCGCTGAACTGAGAGTGAGGTCTCAGATGGAGGAGCTGGAGAAAGGTCTGAAGAAGCTGAGGGAGTTTGCAGCCCCATGAAGGGAGCAAGAGCGTCAATGGGCCTGACCCCCGCCCCTGGTCGTCTTGGAGTTTGGACCACCAACCAAAGAATACACATGTATGGACCCATGGTTCGGACCACATATGTGGCAGAGGTTGGCCTTGTTGGCCATCAGGGAGAGAGGAGAGGCCATTGGGCCTGAGGGCATTAGAGGCCCCAGTAAAGGAGAATGTCAAGGAGGGAATATGGGAATGGGTGGGCGAGTGGGTGGGAGGTGGAATTCCCTCATAGAGGCGGGGAGGGGAAGGGATAAGGGGTTTCCAAAGAGGAGACCTAGAAAAGGGGAAACATTGGAAATGTAAATAAAGTATCAAAAATAAAAAATAATTTTAAAAAATTTAAAAAAACAAAAGAAAAGAAAGACAAGAACCATGTTTTCCTCTCTCTTTGAGGCTGCTATGTCCAAATCCTCAAATTGCATATGCAAATAGAGGAACCACAGAAACCAGAAAAGTTTAAGGGCTCATGGATAGAAAGGAGGGTGGGAAGAGAATAGTAAGATACAGATGATATGAAGAAATAAATGGAATAATAGGCAAGAGACTCTAACTTAGAACAAGGGAGGTGTTCAGTGCAAAAACAGGAGGAATAAATAACATATAGATTGTTTGATAAAACCTCAATTAAACATATTACTTAATATTTTCCTGGTCTACAGAGTTAGTTCAAGGATGGCGAGGACTACACAAAGAAACTTCTCAAGAAATAATGATAGTAATTATTATTTTTATTATTATTTTATAATTATTATTTTATTTTTTACTTCATTATTTCCTAGATCATCAATATCTGTATGGAAATTACACATTCTTTATTTTTTAGTATAAACCTACTGGACCCAGCTGATGCTAAGCATAATGATAACCTGATTGCTTGAGCCTACGATTATTTAAGTAATAAGCAACCTTGTCCTGGTTACATGGTAATTTCCCATCACAAAGGCTTATAGGGAGTTCAAGATGTAAATAAATGTAAAACTTGTTTCTATGAATTTACACACATATAGCTCCAATGGCATATATTTCATTTGTGACCGTGTGGTTTTTGATATATGTTACCTAATTATATAAATCCTGTCATTCACATAACCATATTAAGCCTTATCAAATCGTTATTCTATTTCCTGTCTTTACAATAGCAACAGTGTTCCTTCTAATTCAGTGGTTCAGGTGTCAAAAAACCAAAAATAGTCAAGGAAATAGAACTTTAGCCAATATAAGAATCCATACTTCAAACTGCTTTAAGGCATTCCTTTTTTCTATAGCTATAGGTCAGAGTGTAGAAGGAGAGAAACATGAAAACTATTGGCACAGAATCAGGAGAATCAATGATGACAAAATTAGCTGAAATAATTGAAATATTTATCTTTAAACTCTATCAAGGAAATAGTAAAATTATTTCAAATTTTACTGAGGTAAAATGGTGCAAACCTTCTATCCAAACACTCAAGAAGATGTGGCAAGAGAATAATAAGTTTTACATCCTCCTGGGTTAAATATTGAGATCTTAATTGAAAAAAAAAAAAATAAAGGAAAGAAGGAAAGGAAGGAAGAAAGAAAGGAAGGAAGGAAGAAAGAAAGAAGGAAAGAAAGAAAGGAAGGAAGGAAGGAAGGAAGGAAGGAAGGAAGGAAGGAAGGAAGGAAGGAAGGAAGGAAAAAAGTATGGTGGCAAATATAAAGTCTGATATTAGAGCATAATTGGGGAGCATTTGCAAAGTATATGCAAGACTGTAAGTTTGATACCTAATACTCAGTAAATAAATTGTTTCTTGCATCAATGATGTTTCATGTTTATTTTATTTATGTATTTTCCTTATTATTATTTTTGTTTTTACCATTTTAATCACATCCATCCCTCCTCTACTTCCTTTCCCACTGACCTCCCCTTTGTACCCCACCTCCTCTATATTTCTTCAGAAAATGGCAGACCTCCCATGGTAATCAACCAAATATGACACACTGAAAATTTTCTTATTCAATTCTACTTTATTGTCTTTATTTATTTATTTTATATTAACATATCTTTAATTTCAAAAAATTAGAAAGAAAATGAAAATAAAACAAAATGGAATAAGCAAATCAATATTTTCATATACTATATTTTAATAGGAATGAATAGTGGATGATATTGATACAGGAACAAACAGGTTGAACAGTGGAATCAATTTGAAGACCCAGAAATAAACCCACACACCTATGGACACTTGATTTTTGACAAAGAAGCCAAAACTATACAATGGAAAAAAGAAAGCATCTTCAAAATATGATGCTGGTCTAACTGAATGTCTGCATGTAGAAGAATACAAATTCAAACATATCTGTCACCCTGTACAAAATTCAATTCCAAGTAGATCAAAGACCTAAACTGAAAAGTGAATATACATCTAATAGAACCAAAAATGGAGAAATACCTTGAACAAAATAATACAGAAAACAACATACTGAATAGAACACTAATGGGACCTCATGGAACTGAAACACTTCAGTTTGTCATTAGGACAAAAAGGTCAGCCTATAGATTGGGAAAGGATGTTCATCAACCCTACATATGACAGAGGGCTAATATCCAGAATTTATAAAGAACTCAAGAAGTTAGATACCAACACCGAAATAACCCATATAAAAATGAAGTAAGAGCTAAACAGAGAACTCTCAAAAGAGGAATCTCTAGTGGCCAAGAAACAGTTAGAGAAATATTCAAAGATGTTAGTCGTCAGGGAAATGCAAATCAAAACAGCTCTGAGATTCTGTCTTACATCCATCAGAATGGATAAGAGCAAAATCTCAAGAGATAGCACATGCTGCCAACGATGTGGGGCAAGGGGAGCACTTATTCATTGCTGAGGGGAGTGAAAACTTGTACAACCACTTTAGAAATCAATTTGGTAGTTCCCCAAAGAACTGGGACTAGCTCTATCTCAAGACACAGCTATACCACTCCAGGGCACATACCCAAAAGATGTGCCAACATCCCAGAAAGACACTTGCTCAACTATGTTCATAGCAGCTTTATTTGCAATAGTCAGGAAATCAAAACAACCTAGATGTCTCTCAACTGAAGAATTGATGAAGAAAATGTAGTAATCTGAATAATGAAATACTATTCAGCTATTAAAACCAAAGGCACCATGAACTTTTCAAGCAAATGGATAGAACTTGGGAATATTAATCTGAGTGAGGTAACCCAGTCCCAAATGGAAATGCATGGTATGTACTCACTTATAAGTTGATATTAACCATAAAATACAGGTACCATGCTGCACTCTACAGACACAAAGAAGATGAAACAAGAAGAAATGCCCAAGCAAGAAGCTTGAATCTCACTTATAAGGGGGAATAAAATAGTCATCGGAGACAGATGGAGGGTAAAAACTGGGTGGAGAAGGAGACGGGGAGTGAATAAAAGGGGGAGGTTTCAGGATCAGGTCTGGGGAGAGACAGGGAGGTGGCCAGATGGCAATGAGAATCTACAGTACCCTGTCTCAAAAAACCAAAAAAAAAAAAAAAAAAAAAAAAAAAGAGAATCTACAGAAATCTGCAGCTGGAGGCTGTGGGGACATAGGGGGCATCTATGGAGGATGTGTCAGAGATCTAGGATAGGGGAGGCTCTCAAGAATCAATGAGGATGACATTAGCTGAGACTAACAGCAGTAAGGATATGGGATCTGAAGTGATCACCGCCTGTAGGTAGGTAGGAACCCAGTGGAGAGATAGGAACACCAACCAACCCACAAAACTTTAGACCCAAATTTTATCTTGACTGCAAAAAATACAGGGAAGGGGGATGGGGCAGAAACTGAGGGACTGGTCCAGCAGCAACTGGCCCATTCGATGGGCAAGCACCAGTCTTTGACCCTATTCATGATATTCTGTTATTCTTGCCATCAGGAGTCTGCCTGACTGGTCTCTGAGAGGTTCCACCAAACTGCTGACTCAGACAGATGCTAATGCCCACAGGCAAACACTGGATAGAGCTTGTGGATTCTTATGGAAGAGTTGGGCGGAAGGATTGAGGGAGCAGAAGGGGATAGGGACTCCACAGAAGGATCCAAAGGGTCAACCAACCTGGATCCTTGGGGCCTCTCAGAGACTGAACTAGCAACCAAAGAGCATACACAGGCTGGACCTAGAAACTCACATATATGTAGCAGATGTGCAACTTGGTCTTCTTGTGTGTCCTGAACAACTGAAGTAGGGGCTATCCCTAAAGCTGTTCCCTGTCTGTAGACTACATTCTCCAACTTTACTGTGTCGCCTGATTTCGGTGGGAGAAATGCCTAGGCCTTCAGAGACTTGATGTGCTAGTGTTGGGGGATACCCAGAGGGTGCTCCACTCTCTCAGAGGAGAAAAGGAGGGGGCTGTGGTGAGGGACTGTAGTAGGGGGGATAGCAATCAGGATATAAAATGAATAAAAAACTAAATATATTTTAATAGCTTAGTTTAAATGGTGCAAATCGGTTAGCCAAATTTAACATGTTTTCATGTTCTTTTATTAAAATTAAGTCTCAGCATTTCTTCCTAAAGAGAGAGTATATAATGTATAATCTATTACTCTGGAATTTTGCTGATATAATAATCTTACAAAACAATAGCACATGTATGCTAAGACTTCAGTGATCACAACATCATTGTCCTTTCCAATCTCAAACATCTTCTCTCATGTAGAGAATTCTACAGATTCTTATGTTCTGCACTCAATGTTTAATTATATATCTCATAATGTTTCTGGTTATATTCTTTGATTATTTTAGTTTTATGAAGGACAGTTGAGGACCTTTACTTAAAGAATGTGTTTCCAGTTTTATAGTGAAAATTAGAAAACATAAAATAAATTCCATTGAAAGTATTTGAATTTCCAGCAAAATGATTAATATTTGAAATCCAACCCTTTATGAGAAATGGCACCACTTCATCCTATTAATATTCTGCCATATTTTCATACGGGAAATTCTCTCTTTTTTTTTCATTCTTTCGTTTTATGTGCCAAGAACATAGACCTAAAAAGGAACCATCCTCTCGGGAGAGTAACTAAGCCAAGGACATTTCCTTCATCAACTGCATGATAAACTGCACATTTCACATTAAGAGGCAAATCCTTCATTTCAAAACATTAACCCACATAGTATTTAATAATTGAAGCTTGTATGATTTAGCATTAAGAAATGAATGGAGTACAAAAATAGCTTTTCTCCACTCTCTTTTGATTATGGTCTGGACTAATTGTTATTCATTTTAGAATCTTGCCTTTCAGAACTTCTTTTTCAGGATCTTGGAAAAGTTTTTTGAATATGTATTGAAATCAATAGTAATATTTCTGTACTAAAATTATATGTTAATTAGCATTTTAGCGAAGTTAAAGGTGTTTGCATTTTAGTTCTATTAGAGCATTAGAAAGATTAATTACACTGCTATTGTTAGTGAAGATTCTGAAGCTATTTAAAAACAAATATGACATGCATTCACTTATAAGTGGATATTAGCTGTTCAGTAAATGATAATCATGCTACAATCCGCAGAATCAGAGATGTCAGATAAAGAAGAGGGCTCTAAGAGGATGCATGGATCTTCCAGGGAAGAGGATATTGAATAATTCCTTCAGTCTTTCCCCTGGTTCATCCATTGGGGTCCCCGGGCTCAGTTCGATGGTTGGCTGTGATCTATCTACAATAGATCTTGTAGGTAGACTGGGATCAATGAAGATAGGTGCAGGAGGAATCTGGTTGGAAAGAGAAGGGAAGAAAGTATGGACAAAAAAAGCTGGAATTGGGAAACATTAGGGAGTTGTGCAAACCTAGTGCAGGGAAACTTCCCCGGAATCTATGAGGGAGTTCCTAGTGAGAATTCCATGTAATAGAGAATAGAGAATCTGAACTGGTCACCTTTTGTAGCCAGGTAAGGCTTCCAATGTTATGACTCAGGTATAATCTGTTGAGCTGTTGGTCAAGTGGGTGTTGCGGTGGTTGCCAAGTAGCCCAGACTGATGCTAAGATGGAGGGTCACTCTTGGTAACCTGACAGCATGAACTCAACTCCTTAAATGTAGAAAGGACAAGAGTACTCCCCCCTCAAGGGATCCATCCTACCTGAAAGCACCAAACTCCCACACTCACACTATTTCTGATGCCAAGAAGCGCTTGCTGACAGGAGCCTGATATGGCTGTTCCTTGAGAGGTTCTACCAGCACTTGACCAAGACAGATGCAGATAACTCACAGCCAAACATCGAACTGAGCCGGCAGATCCCAATGAAGAGCCAGGGGAAGGACTGAAGGAGCTGAAAGGATTGCAACCCCAGAACAAGAACAATATCAATTAAATGGATCACTCAGAATTCCCAGGAACTAAACCACCATCCAAAGAGCATACATGGGGGGGTCTCCAGATACATATATAGCAGAGGATAGCCTTATTTGATATCAATGTAAGGGAAGGGAGGCTTGATGCCCTAGCGTACAACAATGTTAGAGCTGTGAGTTGGGAGTGGTTGAGTGGGTGGAGGAACACCCTCATAGAGGAAAAGGGGAGAGAAAAATGGGGGATGAGATAGGCGGTTTGTGTTGAGGTAACTGGGAAGGGGAATATCATTTGAAATGTTAACGAATAAAATGACTAATAATAATAATAATAATAGTAATAATAATAATAATAATAATAATAATAATAATAATAATAATAGAGTAGTGCCTTCATGGAGCCTACTGCTTTCTGAAGGGAAACATGGGTGTGGATCTGTGTAAGTGGGGAGGTGGAGACAGACTCTCGTGGGAATGTATTGTGTGAGATCAATACCTAGTTTTTAGAACACTTTTTAAAAATCTACTTAAAGTGAGCATGTTTGCTTGATATCTATATTTAATGTTATTACTTATTTCATTAAAAATGATCCTAGAGTGCAAAGGACAATAATTCAGCTTAAAATATTATGAAAGTGGGATGGACATGGCAGCTAGAACAAGCAAGGCCTTAGTCCCTGCACAGAGAATGCATAAGCAGGCAGCTCTCTATGAGTTCATGTGCAGACAGGTCTACATAGTGAGTTCCAGGCCAGCAAGAGCTTCATGGCAAGACCCTGTCTTCAAACAACAACAACAATAACATACAAAATAAAATAAAATATAAGGAAATCATCTATAAAATTCCATTAACTTTTATAGTGGAGGTGATTTTCTTGGGCTGTTATTAAAATAATTGAATCTCCACCCCTCTTTCACTACCCAGATAGTCTATTGTTAACATGAAATATGATGAGGCTCGATTTTATCTATTCAAGAGGAAACACACAGACTAATCTTTACTTATGTCAGTACAAACTATAAAATCTGAATACATAAAGATATGGTGGTAGAAAATCCCTGTGTCTATTTCAAATTGTAGTGTAGATCAATAAAAACTGAATATATAGAGAAGAGACAGCTAGAGATTTGGAGGGATAAATAAAGACAGATGGTAGAGATAGAAAAGAGAGAGGATGATAGAGAGCAATAAATACTTAGGTCTAGTCACTTTTTCCTATGGGTTCTTGCTTACATTATTGAGGAGAGAAAGAGGTTTACTCAACCATTTTTTTTTCTATTCTTTATACATATGATTAGTGTGTTTTGATGGCATCCATTTCTTTTCTTTTTCCAACAATGTTAAACAATCATTGTCCTTAATTTATATGTCCTTATATGTATTCTTGTGTCTTCCTAAAAGTATTAGGTTTGGTTTTGGGTCCCAAATATGCCTCTGCACACAACTGGGCTCCTATTCATACTTCTGCTTCTGTTGGAAAATTAAATACTACACACATTTCTGTTGTCTCAGTTGCTGAAACTGTGCTTAATTAAAACTAGATTTGCGTCATTTTTGAATGGATGTTTTGATAGGTACTATGCTTTACCATTTCTAATTCTTATAGAGTTGCTGTTAAGAACAACCCCAAAGATTCTGAATGGAAACAAGTAGAGGAAAGTTCAAGGAAATATACTGTCTCCCACCTCCCATGGCTTTCTGACAAACATGATCTTTGACCTGTTTATCATATACTAACTCTAAACATGTATCAATCTCAAGCCAAGGTGGTGCACTGATTCAGTATACAGATGAGTACTGTTGTGTATTTTACTGTGTTATTTCATCATTTAGTATTTCTTTAATAAATTACAATCAGCATATTTAGTTTATGACCTTTAAATAAATGAAAAATTTTATAATGCAGTATCGCTCATCCTATTTTTATGACAAGATATTTAACACAATATTTACTTTCATAATTTTTGAGTATGTGTGATGTGTATACACATATGGGGACAATGAACATATATGCGTGGAGTTTGTGTATGCACATGTGCAGAACCCAGAGGAGGAAGTAGGATGTCCTTCATCATCATTTTCTGCCTTATTTGCTTGAGTTAAGTGAGACTAACCTAACCTGAGGGAGGTTGCCAGCCTGTAAATTCAAGTGATTCCTCTGTCTCAATCTTGCAGAATGTAGAATTATAGATGTGGGCACAAATATTGCCTGTATGCATGTTACAATCTAAACTCAGGTCCTCATGCTTGCATAGCAAACATGTTCACCAACTGAGCACTGTCTCCTGCCCCTTCTATAATAATGCTAAGTACTATACAGTAACAGTTTTTCTTTTTAATGTTATGACTTTGGACTTTATTAATTTTGCATGACTTATTAAACGTTTACTTCCTATCAAGACATTACAACTGCATTTACTTCTTAATTCCAAGTTTGAGTATTTCCAGATATATGTAAAAATGCAATCAGGAATTATTTATCTTTCTATAACTAATTGATTTACTTAACTAAATATCCTCTAGGTTCATTCAATTTGACAAATACATAGAATTTCTTTTCTTATGAAAGCTGAATAATGTTCTGTTTCAGGCATTTCATCCATTTTTTTCTAACAATTTGGCTGTGTATAAAAACGTCCTCTTCGTTGGTACCTCTACTTTGACAGCATTTTAACAATTTAAAGTTGCATTGTTTAAGAAAAAGATGATTTCAAGACCTAGACAATTTTCCCTAAGTTGTATGGGCTTTGGATAATAGAGGAAACAAAGCATATTTATCTTCAATAGAAATGCATGTCACAAAACCACAAACATTTAATAATCAAATCTTCAAATGCCAAAGGTTATGACACAAAGTGTATAGCTCTAATTTCTGGAGTTTGGAGCTTATTATGAATACATTAAAGTCGTTAAAGAATGTTTACAAGTTACAAATGTTCACAGAAATTTTTAAATTGAACAAGAAATTGGGGTCAAAATTTCTGGCAACTGCTTTTTTATTTCAAACATTTTTCTCCTCTAAGATAAATACATTTATACTTGAAGTTTCTTTTGCATTGCTTCTAATCCACATATGACTTTTTGTCAAAAACAATCAGAGCTGGAGGAAAAAAATGTCAAAAAAGACATATTCTACCTTCTGCACCTCCACCACGTTGAATCACAATGGTGGGCATCACATGGGAAAGTTTTCAGTGTGTTATGAAAGTTCTGCTCTGTCCAAAGAAACGGTTATCAGATAAAATATGGGAAAAATACAAATTTTAGAATCAGAAGAGAAATACAGCCCTACCACCTAGGACTGTAAAGAATAGAAATGGGACTTTTCAGACACACACACACACACACACACACACACACACACACACACACACTTATACAAATGCATTCATATACACTTATGCAAATATACACACTCTCTCCCCTCCTCTTTCTCTTTCTCTGTCTCTCTCTGCCTCCCTGTCTCTCTCCCTCTCTCTAGTTCCGGGATGCTAAGGGGGAGGAAAACATCTGAGCCACTCCTATATGCCCAAAATTCAACTCCAGAAAGCATTTATGCAAAGCATGTCAGGGATTTGGGATCATTATCAGGAACCAACATAGATAAAGTAAGAGATTGCTCTTCCTCACACAGAGTCTTACTAAGTATCACCTTGATTGCTTTCTGCACATACTAATAAGACAGGATAACAAATTAAACACCATATAGTTGTGAAATTAACATAAACCCAAATGGAATACAATACAAGACAGGAAAATAAATATCTGGAGCCATGTGATTCTTCTCCAAGTAAGTAAAAATGGATGTTGGAGAGAAGACATGCTAGTTACCAGATAGTACTGAGAAAGTTGTGAGGTAGAAGGTAGACACTCGATCACTATTCCCATTCAAAACGCAACTCAAAATGGATCAATGGTTGTTTACCTTAATGGAAGACTGAAACTGGAAAAGTACTAAATGGGAACGTAGAAGCAAGGCAGTTTGGGGAAGAGGACCAAATGGTCTCCACAAAACTAAGAAGTGTGTTGGGAAAGGAAACGTAAGTAGAATGAAGAAATGCCCTAGAAAACAGAGGAAAATCTTTGCACTATGCTCTTCACTAGAGTATTAATACACAGAATTTATAATGAAAGAAAATTCAAACACCGACATAACAAGTGATCCAATAAACAAGTCAACAAATAAATAGCAGAGATCTCTGTTAAAAAGAAAATATCCAATATGAATGAGAAAGGTTTCAATATGTAAGCAGTAATGTAGGTGAAAATAAAAAGTAAGTTGATTTATTATCTTATATAAGTAAGAGTAGATGCGATACAAAAAAAAGCAAGCAAACTAATAAATAAAGTCAAAATTAACCAGCAAGTTCCAGATGCCAGGAAAGCAAGAGGCTCCAGGGCTCAGCATGGATGAGATTAACTGAAATGCTCAACAAAAGGGAGAGAGAACCTGTAGAGTTCATATCCAGAGGTTAGGTAAGGCCCCTGGTTGGGAGATGGGGCCACCTACTCATCTCCAAATTCTTAACCCAGAATGGTTCCTGTGTAAAGAAAATACTGAGACAAAATGTGGAGCAGAGACTGAAGGAAAGGCCATCCAGAGACTGTTCACCTAGGGATCCATCCCATAAACAGACACCAAACCCAGACACTACTGTGGATGCAAAGAAGTGCTTGATGACAGGAGCCTGATATAGCTGTCTCCTGAGAGGTTCTGCCAGAGCCTGACAAATAGAGAGGCAGATGCTTGAAGCCAACCATTGGACTGAGCATGGGGTCCCCAATGGAGGAGTTAGAGAAAGGACTGAAGGAGCTGAAGGGGTTTGCAACCCCATAGGAAGAGCAACAATATCAACAAACCAGATCCCCCAGAGCTCCCAGGGACTAAACCAACAACCAAGGAGTACACATAGAGGGACCCATGGTTACAGCTACATATGTAGCAGAGGATGGCACTGTCTGACATCAATAGGAGAAGTCCTTGTTCCTGTGAAGGCTAAATTCCTCAGTGTAGGGGAATGCCAGGGTGGTGAAGTGGAGAGGGTGGGTGGGAGGGGGAACACACTGATAGAAGCATGGGGAGGAAGGATGGGAGATGGGGGTTCTGGAGGGGAAACCGGGAAAGGGGATAACATTTGAAATGTCAATACTTAAAATATCGAAAGGGAAAAAAGAAAGAAAGAAACAAGGAAAGAAAGAAATGTTAATGAAGACCTAGAGAAAGGAAAATGACAATTTATAATCCAGAAGGAATTAGTTAATATACAACAGAAATTCCTTCATGTCCATGCTGACCATGGTCCTTTTGCAGTATCTAAGCTAGTGAATCAAACTTGGTGCTTACTAAAGGTTAACCTGGCTAAAATAATGACATACTTTATATCATCAAATTTTATTTAGTCACTAGAAGAAAAAAATCTGCCACTTGTGTGAAAATATATAGAACTGGGGATGAGAAAATTAAGAAAATAGTATACTTTTGGAATAGAACAATGCATGCTTTCTATCATTTTGAAATCCTGAAGGCAGACAGGAAGGCATTCAGAGGCAATTACTATGAAACAATTGCCCCAGGAAGGAAGGACAGCATAAGTGGGTGCATTAAGAGAGAATGTGATCAAAGTATGTCATATTCATACACACAACGAAACTCATTATCTCAAAATAAAAATGTCTCACAAAAAAGGAATTACTATTAAAATTCATCTTCATTTGAAGCCTATTTTTAGCTGGGATTAGTATTTTCTAAAGCTGTAACCTAAAAATTGAAATGAAAGCCTAATAGGTTTTATGTAAAAAGAATATAAGATTCTGTCTCTGCCGTAGAGTTCTTACTAGACATGGAATATTATGCCATACTCAGAAAAGGATACATGAATGTTGATGTTGGTATTCTTATTCCGATAGGTAAAGAGACAAACTATGCATAAGTGACATAACCTTAGAACAGCTAATTGCCACTACTAGATCAGGATAAAATGACGGTTTAGGGATGTGTGGAGACTTTAAGAAGTGCAAGTAAAGAGGGATTTCTGTTCAGGTTTTATAACTACTATGCAAAGTACTTGAAACTCTACCACAGGTGACATAAAATGAGATGCATATTTATCTAAGCACAGAGCAGGGTTTTGCACGAACTCTTCAACGATCCACATTTGAAGGCTTAATTTTAATGGGAGATTCCTTCTTACATAGGTCTCTTTGGATCCACCAGCAATTCCCTTAAAAGAAAAAGCTCCTTACTTGAACTCCAACTGTTTATGTCCTGGTAGCATGATTTTTAGTTGAACGAAGCTCGAGACAGTATCATGCTGCATGACACAGCAGACATCAAGTACTCCACATAGAATAAGTCAGACTTGAATTAGAAGGATCCAGCTTTCTCTGTCTTCTGTAAGCTAGGATTAAAGGCATGCATCAGCATGTCTGGCAATAGTGTGGATTTCTAATTTCAGTTCACTAATTATTATAATGAACTACATTATTGTGATGATTTGTGCACATGCTGTTGAGGAAGAAAAATAATTGGAGCCATATACTTACAATGGGTATGCAGTGAAAAGTGGTCCTTCAGTCATATGGAGTATGCAGTATTCAAGCTAGATAATGGGTATTCATAGAACACATGACAGTGTCCTGACCCTGTGTGTCTGTTATATACATAGAGTCTTGTATGTAGACTATGAAACTATTGCTCACTATTTGGTAAAGATGGAGGGTCCTCTGGAAATAACAAAGTTGATAAATACCGTGACAGTTTTATATATCTTGCATTTGAAGACTTCAATTGAAGCTGATCCCTTTCTCTTAAATTCCGCCATTTCTATTTCAGTGAAATTTTCAATGTTTTCTGTGAACTATATTTTGAAATGTAATATGCTTTGTGTTTTGTTTCAAGTCTTACCTGTTTCTGACATAGAATATAGCTTCTCTTTCTATTTTCTAGTTTACAAAACATAAACGAGTGATCTATATAAATTGCTGTAAATTTAAAATATGAGATTAAGGCATGTAAGGGAATTGTTTATAATATTGTTATCAATTATAACAGACATAAGTTACTTTCTCAAAGTGATACATTAGATATGACTATTGCTTTTTAATATATAGATATTAGAGTCTTTAAAATATTTAATCTACAAATCAAAAATACTAGAGTAAAAATTAACAAAAACCCCCAATACCTACAGCATAATTGATAATAATGGTAAACTTTATATTTAATAAAGAATGCATTATATTTTATCACTTGAAAACATAATATAGTAGAGTATCAAGGCTATTAAAGATTTCAGAGTTTATATACCTGAGCCATGTACTGAGGTTTGAATTTAACACCCATATAAATGTACTAAGAGCTGCAACAAATTGATCTCTAGCAATTTTCCGGGGAATTTCCTGATGCCTATCACTGCTTCCCAAGGTCGTCTTATTTGCTGTACAGATTTGACTATTAGAGAAAAAAAAATGCCTTTTGGATAAACATCATCATTCTTTCTTCAAAAGTCTGGCAGATATTGCAAAATTTTCATTGCTTATGGTCTTAAGTCACTATATGCTATGGACATCAAAGAACATAATATATTTTAAAAGCTTTTGTAGATGAAAAATCTATGTCTACTCAAAAGTAAATAATTTAAAACTGAAATGAAACATAAGATTCATGAGATACAATAAGTGAAAGAAAGCATAACACCGGCTTGCAAGCAGACCGTGCAGATGGATATGGTCAGAGTGCTGGCTGGGTGCTCTTAAGCTCTATTCTTTAGGACAACATACATAGGATTGTACTTGTGACAGGATTGCCCATCTTGTTATGTAGTTATTTTTTACTGCAAAATAATGTTATATGTTCCTTGATAAATGCTTGTGTTGGACATAATTAATAACATCTAGTCATTAGTGAAAAACATGTTCAACTCTAACACCCATTTCATAGTTTGTTTACAAAATGCATGTCTAAAATAATGGAACATGAAGTGTAGACTCTTAAAATTTAAGTGTATTATATAGTTCTAATATGTATAAATGTGTTGTAAGAGAGATGTCTATATTGTATTATCTTGCATAACTGAAACACTCTATTGTTTAGTAAGTATACAGCTCTTGCTTTTAAACACCAGACAATAAAATTACTCTCTAATCCCTTTTCCAAAAAACATCTTCATGTCCTCTGCCCAAACCCCTCCAATTTTACTCATGTGTTTAGATAATGCAACATATATACACAAAATTATGCTTATGAATTTCATTGAAGGTTATTTAGTATGGGTGGCAAAATTAGAATATTATTTACAAATATAATTCAAGTATCAGGCTACATTTCTACTTCAGCATCTTTTGACAAAAAATGAGGGAACAAAAGAATACACATGGAGGGACCCATGGTTTGGACCATATATGTGGCAGAGGAGGGCCTTGTTGGCCATCAGTGGGAGGAGAGGCCTTTGGGCCTGAGGGTTTTAGAGGCCCCAGTATAGGGGAATGCCAAGGTGGGAAGACAGGA
>CM052709.1:14180907-14197735 GCA_028551405.1 Uromys caudimaculatus
AAAGCCTGCAGGCAAAGTGCAAAGAGGACTTTGCACTAGGACATTAAAGTAACTACACAATTTCTAAATGTGTAGCTCCCTATTTTCTTTACCAGCAGAGCCTTCATATGATTATTCTAACAAAAGGTACTCTTAGATCTTTTCACTCATAACTTCTTTTCACCTGAGAAGTATTTAAGCAGCTTCTTGTATGGGCCTATAAAATAGCTATAGAAATCTAACATTCCTCATAAGGAATCACAATGAATTATTTTAAAACAATATTCACATAAATATAATGTTATCCTTTATTAAATAAGATACATTTTGCCTGCTCAGGAGATATATTTACTTGCTTACTGTTTAAAGATTCCAAGGTTGTCCAAATATTTGATATAGCAGTGAGTAAAACATCTTCAAAGCTTTTCAAGGAGTTGATGTTTTGATTTAATAATTGTCAGTGTTTTGGTGCCATTTTTTCATAAATACGTAGTACAAAATATGAGAAGTATGTTTAGTAATGTGTCAGAAAACACCAAAAGAATCTGTTCTAATTCAGAGCCAAAATTCATTCACTGAATTTTTATATTTTAATATCATATATTTCAAT
Organism: Uromys caudimaculatus; assembly: GCA_028551405.1. Lineage (NCBI taxonomy): Eukaryota > Metazoa > Chordata > Mammalia > Rodentia > Muridae > Uromys > Uromys caudimaculatus. The sequence goes on from CM052709.1 coordinate 14,181,497, forward strand.
AAAATGGAGTCCAACTGTTATACTGTTTGAAACAGATGAAAAATGAAAATTGAAAAATATTATAAGCCCATATTTTGTGTAAATAAACTACCATGTATCTATAAACGTGAAACCCTTCCTTCTGTACCATAAATCCCTGCATCTAACCTACACTAGTGATGACTCTACATTCAGTGTTATAGCCAAATTCATTGTTATATGGTGGCCTGATCACATGAGCAGTATAATTTAAATGTGTGTTCAATACCAGGGCTGCAGCAAAGACCAATGATGGTGCAAAAGCAAAATTAGCCAGAAGTGCATTGAATTGGCAAGATATTTTATTTTAAATTAATATTTGTTCATTGAGTATCCAGAAACCATAATTTTTCCAACTGAGTCCCATGTCTAGTAACAACAGCTTATGAAGGTGAAATTTAGAAAGACTTCATCTTGATATTGGTAGATTTTATTTTATTTTGAGTCTTTCTAAATGTCACATTGATGTCACTATTCAAGTAGGGCTGAACTTCTGAAGTCTCTCAATCTCTGCACAAGATCCAGTTCTTTTTCCATTGTAACTTACATTGTCATCTACTGAAAGAAGCTTCTTTGAAATGGAAATTGATGCTTAGCTCTATGAAATCTTCTGGGAAAGGGAAAATTTGTTGCGTCCAGTGGAATGTCACTGTTAAATCAATTATGTGTAGCAGCAGACATAATAGTCAAGAGTAGTTGCCCAACTCAAAATAGACTCTATGTTTTATTGTGTACTTTCGACTTTGTTTTGGATTGGTGGCATATTTTGTCTTAATTTTATTTTTAGCTTATCTGTTTTGATTTTTAATTTGGGTCTTTGATGTTATTGTTATTGTTGTGGTTGCCTTTCTTTAGCTTGTGTTGGTATGTAGATAGGGAGAATTGGGAGGGCTTGGGTAAGGGAAAATTTGTTTTTAAAGATTTTATTTATTTTATGTATATATGGGTACATTGTAGCTCTCTTCAGATACACAAGGAGAGGGTATCAGGTCCCATTACAGATGGTTTTGAGGCACTATGTGGATGCTGGAATTTGAACTCAGGACCTCTAGAAGAGCACTTGGTGCTCTTAAACACTGAGCCATCTCTCCAGTCTCTAGAAAGTAAAATTTTAATTAAAATGTATTGTATAAAAATAACTTTAAACAAATAACTAAACAAACAATCAAATAACAAATATCAAAGGTTCATAAGTGATTAATCATATATTAGTTTTAGCAATCACAGATAATTTTAAAAATAATCTTGCGTCTCCAATTTATAATGTTTAAACCTTTATTAAAATTTATATCTTAAATAGTCCATAGGCATATATATACATACACACACACACATACACACACATATATATGTATATACATATATATATATATATATATATATATATATATATATATATATGATTGAGAAAATATTTCAAACAACATTGCTTTAAAATATTTATTTTGGAGTCATTTTGTAGTATTTCTCAAATTTGAGAATATATTACCGGTTATCCTGTAAACTTAACTTTGCATTCTCCATTTCTTGGCTTATTTGTCAAGTCTTAGAAATTAATTTTCTTATGATGCTAACGGGATTGATATAAACTTTAGAGCTTTTCATTTTTATTGGATATTTTCTGTATTCACATTTCAAATGTTACCCCCTTTCCCAGTCTCCCCCCCAAAAACTCCTATCCTATCGTCCCTCCCCCTTCTTCTATGAGGATGTTTCCCCACCCACCCACTCACTCCCGCCTTCCAGCCCTGGCATTCCCCTACTCTTGGGCATCAAGCCGTCATAGGACCAAGGACCTCCCCTCCCATTGATGCCCAACATGGCCATCCTCTGCTGCATATACAACTGGAGCCATGGGTTCCTCCATGTGTACTCTTTGGTTGGTGTTCCAGTCCCCAGGAGCTCCAGTATATCTTGCCTATTGACACTTTTGCTCCCTCCATGAGGCTGCAAAGCCCTTCAGCTCCTTCAGTCCTTTCTCTAACTCTTCCATTGGGGACCCTGTGCTCAGTCCAATGGTTGGATGCGAGCATCTGCCTCTGTGCTTGTCAGGTTTTGGCAGAGCCTCTCAGGAGACAGCTATATCAGGCTTTTGTAAGCAAGCTCTTCTTGGCATCCACAATAGTGTCTTGGTTTGGTGACTGTATATGGAAAGGATCCCCAGGTGGGGCAGTCTCTGGATGGCCTTTCCTTCAGTCTATGTTCTATGCTTTGTCTCTGTATTTCCTCCCATGTATTTTGTTTCCCTTTCTAAGAAGGACTGAAGCATTCACATTTTGGTGTTCTTCTTGAGCTTCATGTGGTCTTTGAATTGTATCTTGGGTATTCCAAGCTTTTGGACTAATATCCACTTATCAGTGAGAACACATCATATGTGTTCTTTTATGATTGGGTTACCTCACTCAGGATGATATTTTCTAGTTCCATCCATTTGCCTAAAAATTTCATGAAGTCATTGTTTTTAATAGCTGAGTAGTACTCCATTGTGTAAATATACCACATTTTCTGTTTCCATTCCTCTGTTAAAGGATATCTGGTTTTTTCCAGCTTCTGGCTATTATAAATAAGGCTGCTATGAACATAGTTGAGCATGTGTCCTTGTTATATGTTGGAGCATCCTGAACTGTTATGTCCAACTGTGTTCATATGCATATGTGATTTGAAATTGCTCTCAGATTTTAGGTAGTTGTCATCCAGTTGTTCTGTGTGTTAATGAACTGAATGGTCTGCAGGCCAAGTTGAAATGTAAATTACTTCCACGGTACCTGAATGGCCTGTCAACTTACACACTGCATTCTCTTCTTAGATGAGCATTCTTAGTGATAAACATGATTTTTATCATGTGGATTAAATACATAATTCACCCACTTGCTATAAAAATGTTCAGTTTTTTATTGACAGAATTGTTAAGGCATATTTATGCTAAAGTATAGTGAAGTGTTTGAAGCCAGGGATACATTTATTTATGTGCATTTCCCCATATACTTCCAGAAGACATTTCAGAGTTATTTTGAAAAGAGAAAGTACTTTGTCAATATGTTAACTCTTCCTCAGAAACCAAGTATTTCTTAGATGCTAATTACCCCATTCCCATCACTGGAGACTTCCTTAACTCATATTCTTCGGTGCTATTTTAGGGAACAAGAATAATTCTCTAAAACAGACACATAGTAAATGTTTACAGCTTTTCTGGGTTTCCTTCTCTATTACTGCTATTTGTATATCACAATGCCAATTATTTGTGATTCCAGTTCACAGTTTTCCTTATATCTAAATTCTTATCTTCTCTGCTCCCCATGTTGCTTTATTTGAGGATTGCATTAATTTCCACATGAAAAAAGTCAACAAAATTTTTCTCTGATTTATTGGTTGTAAGATATTCAGTTTGAGCTGGGAGCACAACTTATGGGGAGAAGACTTGTCTAACATTCATGTCGGCATGAATCCAGAACGCAACAAAGGAAGCAATAAAACAAGCCCTGTTGTTAATAATGCCATGATATTCAGAATGAGCAACATAAAACTGTGTGAAAGAGGAAATGGAGAAGATATATCAGGTGAGATTTACAGAGAAAGGCTTTTCATAAAAGAAGAAGAAAAAGAAATTCAGAGAGCCATAAAGGAAGGGAGTTTTGTCATTTAAGAGACTAAGAAGACCAATTTGAATAGCCTAATATTGATAATGAAAGGAATATATGGGACCCGAATTAGAAAAAGTCGTTCAGGGTTGAAAAAAGAAGCATCAGAATGTTGGTGAATGGGATAACCATCCCAAGTTTTGATTTAAGTGAATTGGAAATGTGTAATAAATGTTGGGGTAGAAAAAATATCATCCATATATTATCATAATCAGTGGACCTTATAGTAAAGATGTACAGAGAAGGGGGCAGGTGGTATAAAATGCCATTATAGGAAAGGTTCTACTTTATTTCTCTCTTCTTTCAATACTGTAATGAGCGTATCAGCCACTTGTTTCTGTAAGCATATATCAAATAAGAATCAGTTTAAGGTAGCCATGGTTTATTTTCCTTTGTGGTACAGGAGATGCAAATCAGAGTGAGGCTTTCCCAAAGAGCCAGCTTTATTGATGGAAGAAACTTGTTTCCATCTTGTCAGAAAATATGAAAAGGGGGATGTATGCATGCAGATTGTGTTAACAATTTTCTCCTCTTTATACATAATATGGGCTCAAGGTTGTGAGATAGTGCTGTTCACATACAGGCTATATTTTCTTCTGTGAGGATTCCCCTATTGACATACTCAAAAAATATGTGTAGCTATTACCATAGTAGTTTATTAGTAAATAATTTTTGCAATCCAACTGAGTTATTACATCCAGGAAAGAATATTTGGATTAAAAAAAAACTTAATTGAACCATTTTAATGAGAGACTTTTTAAAGGATAGAGTTATGTTGAGAATCATTGGAATTGTCTAACCTTAAAAATGGTAATTGAGACAAGGTTTCAAATTGGTGGTTGATCCAGGTGAAGGCCCCTTAGCAGAAAGCACTTGGAGACTGCCTGATAGCTTGTCTCTTGCCATTCCAGGTTGACTCAAAGCTGTATTCATTATCCCTGCTCCTGTTTTATTTCACTTTGTGATGGCTAGTCTTGGTTGTCTATTGACAGCATCTAGAACAAACTACAATCCAGAAATGGAGGGCACGCCTGTGATCCAGATCTTGAGGCTGGAACGTAGAGGCTTCTGACCTGGATCTTGTCATAGAGTTCTTGAGGCATAGTGACCATGAAAAGCTTAAGCCCAGGCAAGGTAATACATGCCTTTAATCCTAGGAGTCTGAGGTAAGCACATCTCTGAATTCAAGGTTAGCCTAAAACAAAGCAAGCTCAAGATCCAGGCATGGAGGCACACACATTTAATCTGGGCCATACCTTCTGCTGGAGCCCTACATAAGGACATTGGAGAAGGAAGATTCACTCTTCTTCACCTGCTTGCACTTACTTGCCAGCACATCTTTAGAACCTACTTCTTCTAGATTCCAGGTTTATACAGAAGACCAGCTGAACTACTATCCTCCTGGGACTGAGCAACAACTAGATTCTTAGACTTGCAATTCACAGCTGCCCATTGTTGGATTAGTTGGACTGCAGAGGTTTTTATTTGTTTGTTTGTTTTGTTTTGTTTTTGTTTCTTTTTCGTTTTTAAAATGAAGAATTTGATCATATAAATTGTCAATATGGGAGGAAGATCAATATTCTCTGCCAAAAGCTGAAAGTTTATGAATCAATACTTTAATGCCATTAAGAACGCTCAGCATGTTGAAGTAGAGAGCATCCTTTTGCAAAACATGCCACAGGATCCTTCCAACATCTTGAACCAGGACACTCAGCTTCCTTGTGCTCAGCTACCCTCCACCCTGAAGAAAACCTCAGCATACAGCCCTCCAATTAGAGCAGTTTCTATCCTTCCTCTCGTGGAATATGGTATCCCACACTTGCCCCCCTGGCGGAAAACGACTTGGCCTTCCACCTGGCTCAACTCTTCCTCAAGGTCTGCAGATGTATGGCTATAAAGGAGGCTTTGCTTTAGATCTTCCCCCTCGGAGGCGAGAAGAGGACATGCTGTATAATCCAGACCCTGCTCAGCAGGTTCATAACGCTGAGAAGTTAGGTCTCAGTATCCGAGTTGCTGATATGCCTGGAAAATCAAGGAAGAAGAAGAACATGAATGAGCTGAATTTTCTTCAAGCAGTGATACTTCTAATGGCAGGCCAGGAAATCCCTGAGGAAGGATGGGAAGAGGAGCTTGATGAGAACGAGTCTTACGATTCTGAAGCAGAAAACAATCACAAAAGCAGCATAAAGAAGATTCCCACTCTGATGGCCAATGTGCTGCCGCTTTACAGCAGCAGCCTCTTCCATAATCTGTTTCTCCTTTTCAGATAACAAGCGCCTCCCATGCCAGGACCACCACCTCCTGGACCACCTTCCTCATTCCTCTTCTAGGAGCTCCTCCATTCCTGAGACGACTTGGAATGCCAGGAATCTGAGGGCTTTTACCAGGACTTTTACCTCCAGGACCATCACCAGGCTAACCTCCTCTCCCCTCCCCGAAAGTCCCAACTCCAAGTCTACCCCCTCTTTGAGGACCCCCATCAAGGTTACCTCCTCTTGCACCTCCAGGTATTCCTCCTCCTCATCTTCTCACAATAAGCCCACCCTTGGTGCTTCCTCTTGGACCTGCCCCACCTAGCCCTTTCCCACCATCTCCCTTGCCCACCACAGGGGTGTTGAGTGCCCCACCCAGCAACATTCAGCGACCAAAGGCAGATGATGCAAGTGCAGCCACCATCGAGACGAAAGCCACAGCGACTATCAGTGCCAAGTCCCAGATTACCAATCTCATGGCAGAGGTTTGTGTCCACTGCACTCAGAGTCCGCCAGGAGAATAAGGGGGCAAGTGGTGTTCCCTAAAGAAGGTCAGAGAATGATTCTGATATGCCTGTTGTGAAAGCAGCCCCCAGATCTGGTCCTTTAGTTTCTGCCTCGGTACAAACTAAGGACAATGTTTATGAAACATTTATGGAAGAGATGGAAGGACTGCTGAGATAGATTCTCGTGCCTGGACAGGCTTCTGGTCAGAGAACAGGTTTGTGGAACAAGAGGCTCTTCTTGTTAAACTTACATCCAGACCAGCCTGATACGAAGGAAGGTATAGAGAGAGGGAGGGAAAAAAAAAAAAAAGGAGTTAAGCAAAGACATACTTGGTGCAAGTCTGCAATCCCAGCTCTTGGAGACAGAGCTGAAGTTGGTGGATTATAAATATAAAGACAGCCTGGGCTACATTGTGAGTTATAGACCAAGCTAGGAAGAGAGACTTTATCTCAAAAACTAATATTTATGATAAGCAGAGTGTGGTGTTCAGTGCCTGTAATCCCAGCCGATTCAGGATGATGGACTTGACTTGAGCCTGGACTAAGAGAAAAGTTAATTGGAAACAATCAAAAACAAAAATCCAGGAGTAGAGCATCTGTGCCCTTTCATACCAAGTACTCATGCAAATTAGGGTCTCCAGTATATCCAGGGTGGACATCAAAGTCAGTAATTACCTGACTCCAGAGTCTATGCTTGTGAGTACCACAGGTCTTCCAGTTCAACCACAACCCCTTGGCCGAATTCTGCAAGACCTATCACCCTCTCCTTTACACATCCTCTTGGAGAACTGACAGAAAAAGAGACTTTGTGGGTTTTCTGTTTGTTTTTGTTTGTTTGTTTGTTTGTTTGTTTGTTGTTGAACCTGTTGCTTTGTGAGCCTTGGATGTACTGGAACTTACTATTCAGACCAGGCTGACCTTGAACTCAAAAGTCCTCCTGACTCTGAAGTCCTGGGATTAAAGATGTGTGCAACCACCGACTAGCTATACAAAGTAAAGGCTTTGTATAGCTGATTCTTTGGCCTGTCCCAACTATACCACATGAGGCTGGTCTCAGACATCATTGTACTCACAGGCACAGTTCCTTCCCTCTGAGGGTCTTAGCCGCAGTCACAGGCTAGGCAGGAAAGTTGTCTATGTGGATGGCATGGAGCAACTGCTAGGCCCAGAGTTAACATTACTCAGCTCTATGGCTATGTATGAGCTGAAGAACCACTGGAGGATTCCAAAGGTGAGGACCCTTTGCCTTTGCATGCCTGCTGGAGATCATCACTCCTTGTTCCATCAAGATTTTAGATTACTTAACTCTTAGACCAAGACACTGAAGGAAGAATGCCTCAACTTGTTTTTCTATATTCAAATTATAAGCCCGTGGTATTTGAAACAAAATAAGGTGTTTTTCCCCCACTGGTTTTCTCCAGTGCTTCAATTTACCACATTTTTTGAAATTACACTACTAAGTGATGTCAAACATTGATTAAATGTCATGTATTTTTTAATCCATTTAATTAAAAGATCATACATTTAAAAATCGGTATTTGCAATATGCAAAATAGTTACAAAGAATGGGATTTCAAAACAGATTTCTTCCATTTATTGAACACAAAAAAGCATCAATAAAAAGAAGGGAAGGTGGAGGATGGTTTTACATGAAAGAGCAGATGTTGCACTTGCAGTGGAGCCATCCCCCACACCCACCCGGCAGCCCACAACTGCCTGTCAGCCCAGTTCCAGAGGATAGGACACCCACTCCTTTCTGGCTTCTGTATACTCCAGGCATGCACGTGATGCATGTGCATACACTCATACAGAAAATAAAATAGACAACCATTTTAAAAATAAATAAAGAATGAGGCAATGAAATTGTGAAAATGAAAAGAAAATGTAATAAATGAACAACAACAACAAAATATCATAAAAATGAAATCAACAAACAAGAGTTCCTATATCCCATCTGTAATGATGTTCCCTTGAAATTAATTATATTACAAAATGCCAAATATGAAATGAACACAAGAAGAAAGCAATTTTATTGCAGACACGAAAATCTAAAACTGAGTAAAAGTTACATAACTATCTGTTTCCATTCATGGGGCCTTTGTATGAAAGACATTTGAAAACGTTATTACCTGTAGACTATGCAAGGTCACGCAAAGCACAGAAGTGGTTATGATTGATCTAAATTTCTGGAAAATTGATTTGCCCTTAAAACTACACATTTGAACAGTGTCTCTTATAATTCTTCCCATTCTCTCTTCTCAGTTTTAGACATACTTCTATGCAAAGCTTTTTGGCCCACTATTTTTTTAATCACACCAATGTGGAAATATAAAATACTTCTCAAATTCAATGCTTGAAATAAACATTTTTCTCCCTATCCTCAACCTCATTTAGAGAAAAAGAACTTTACATTTTTTATTGCAAGTTGGTTTTTATGCCGTCATTGACATCGTGGCCATGGCAATGATGCTACCCTCAACTTTGTATTGATGTTCACCTTCTCTCTCTTTTTTAAAATGGCAGCTTCCCAGGTGTAGATGGAGCTCTGGGAACTGCTCAAAAGAGGGAGAGAAAGGATTGTAAGAGTCAGAGGGTAGAGGGCAGCAGGAAAACATAGCCCACAAATTCAACTAGGCAGGGCTCATACGGGTTCACAGAGACTGAAGTAACAATCACATTATCTGCATGGGTCTGTGTTAGGTCTGCAAGTATGTTTGTCTTTCTTTAGCTTGTAGAACTTCTACCTGTGGACATTGGGGTGTCTCTGACTCTTGTCTGTTCTTGGGACCATTTTCTTCCTACTGAGCTGATTCTTCCAGCCTTGATATGAGAGTTTGTGTCTAGTTTTATAGTTTTGTTATGCCTTCTTGGTTAAAAACTCTTGAGAGAGCTGCTGTTTTCTGAAGGGAAATGGAGAATCAGTAGATCTGGGGGAGAAGAAAACTAGGGAAGGAGAAATGAGAGGATAAGAGGGAGGGGGTGATGCTGTCAGGATGTACTGTATGAGAGATGAATAAATAAAATGAGAAAAGGAAAATAAAACAAAATAAAATGTCATCTCCCAAGCACTTTTTGTAGTTCAAAATTATTATATTTATCTTCTAATTGTACAGCTATTTCCCTGGAAACAGAAGAAATAAAGTAAAATACATATAGAGAATCCAGAAGCAGATTTATTTTATTTGATTTTTTTTTTGCCTGAGAAGGATTATTATAGTGTATTAATATATGTATACCATATAATATATACTCAATAACATTTATAAAAACACTGCTTATTAAGCCATTAAAATGTATCAAACATGTTTTAGTTAAATGTTTTAGTACTATATTCCATTCTCATTTCTTACCATCAAACATTTAAATTTATAATATTCTTCCTCACTTCAGAATTCAAAAAAGTCATATGCATATAAGGAAAAATATCGTGTAATCATAGGGTCAGCAATTACTGAGTCCAGGATGAGCAGGAGAGAAATGTAATGACAATACCCATTCTCTGCGATGTATTTCATACTGCTAATAGTATACACTAATGAAATTTTCTCCAATTGTTATTTTTGGATTGTCTAATTGAGGTATGGCTAGTCCATATTTACTAGTTCCAGAATCATCTAAGATGTGTCTGAGTGTGTCTTTGAGAGCATTTGTAGAAAGGTTTAACTGAGAGAGGAAAGAACACCTTGAATGGAGTAGATCCATCCGTGGACTTTGACATTTAATGAATAAAAAGAGCAAAGGAAAAAGCAAGCTTACCTTGAGCATCCATCTTTCTACGCCACTAAACTTAGAATGCAACGTCACCAGACACCTCAAACTTACTGGCATGCCTCCTTCTATACTGTGAGCTAAAATAAATATTCATCCGCGAAGTCGCTATGTGTCCAGAATCACATCAATGATTCTGGATAATCAATGTCTATTATGGCATTAAGTGGCCATGAATTTATATTCTCTTTCTGTGACCCTCTATGTTACTTTCAAAGGATGTCACAACAGATTAAACAGCTAGTACATAAATGTGATAAAACTTATCCTCTGCTGCTTTTGAATGCTGGAAACCAAATATCCAGGTGTCAGCACAGCCATGTCCTACAGAGGTTTCAAGGAGGAACTTTCTCTATTCCAGTTCTGGGAGTACTGACATTCTTTCGTTTGTGGCAGAATAACTCTGATATCTTCCTGCATTATGACAAGGTCTTTCTCTCTTAGTGTTTCTGAGCAGCTTTCTCCCCTTTACTAAAAATGATACTCAAATTAGGTTTAATACTTCCACTATTTCAGAAAGAGCTCAATATCATCCTATCTTGATTCCAGCTTCATAGATTCTGGCTAAATATGTGCCATCTCAGTACCAGGTAGACATGGGCTTTGAAAAAACATAACTCAATCTGTTGTACTCTTTTTCTGTGCGTGTGGCCTTAAATATTTAATCAAATCCACTTCCTTAAGAACAAAGACACAACTTCGAAAAAAAAGTAGGAAAAATATGTTGTCTCTAAGTGATTATACCAACATCTGAACAGATTCCATCTATACTAGATATATTATTCTGTTGATATTGGGATTAAAATTGATTGACATTCCTCTACTGAGAAGCAAAGCACCCTGCCAAGGTCCAAAATGATAACCTATAAATAAAATACTTGGAAATTCCATTATTTAAAAATAAGAAGTTTCTTATATTGTAAAACCCCTTTAGCTATGAAGTTAATAAAATATTAGAAAATTTTAAAATATAGCTTATCAGCAGGGAGAGTTCAATCCTCAAAGATCAAAGCCAAATGTGAACTGTGAATTCTGAAAGATAAGCACGCTCTGAAACTAGGGCATGCCCAGTGGGAATGGTGATCCGAAACAAAGAAGTTTCCCCCTAAAGATTTAATTATTTTTTTGAAAATAGTTTTGGGTTTACTGCAAAATGATATGGTTAATAGCCCACGGCCCACTTACCCATGCATTTGTATCCTCATTTTAAAAATTAACCTATACCACAATGTTTAATATGTCTTGTTAAAATAGAGGATAGAGGATACATTATAATCACTCAAAACACTAAGTTTGCTGCAGTGTTTATTCTTTGTGTTGTGTAGAATACAGGCTGGGTAAGTGGATGCTGAAGTGTGTCAGCCATCACTATGGAGAGTTGCAGGGTTTCCAGCAGGAAAGGCTACTCAGGAAGTGAAATAAATGGAGGATTTCAAATAAGAGTTGTGATTATCTTGCTTGGAACTTTGTCCAAGAGTTTAGAAACAGAAAAAAAGTCTTAAAGAATCTTTTCCTTTAGTTGTAAATGTAGGGGGAATTCAATCACTTTTTTCTTTATACAGCATTTTTACTCTCTGATTTGTCATAAGCATAATTTTTAACAACTCATATATTGTCATAGTTTTATCAAGGAAGTGATCACTCTTTAAGGCAGCCACACTCTCTAGAGGTGAGACAGATTTCGATAATTTTGTTCAGGGACGTTTTCTCTGGAAGAACATTCAATTACACATTTGGTGAACTTGACAAATATCTATTTATTTTAAATTTGATAAAGTATTTTCTGGTTCCTTAATGCTGCTTTATGTGATCAATCATTAAAGAATTAAAATTTCAATTTCAAAGTAATACTAAAATAATTTAAAAATTAACGCCTTCAAATACGCAAACATTTATAACTATCCTGACCATAGTGTTTCATTTCCATGTTCCAGGAATACATGAATTTGTGTTAGCAAAAAAAATACTATATATAGAATAAAAGGGAAACGTAATCTGTTATGTAAATGATACCCAACTCATTAATATGTGGTTCACTAATATTAAATTAGATTTTCCTCCATGACAGTTAAGATTATTAACCTGAAACCTGAAATGACACCTCATTAATAAAGTCTAGTCTGTAAGACCTACTACAAATATAGCTGGGCTATCTACTATGAAATAGCATGAAATATGACAATTTGTTATCTGATCCTCGTCACAACTGCTGATCTTTCTTTACTATGTTTCCAACACTTAAACTACAAAGCCTAGGTCGAACTACACCTGAAAGTGATCTAGCGCTAAATCAGAATGAGAAGTATAACTCATCATATTTGTGCACATAACAAAGTGCAGGTTGATGTAAAAGTGTTAATGCACTCACTTGGAAGATTAGAGCAGAAATGGAAGAGCTATTCCACAAAGAGAAATAACATAGATAGAAGATAGATAGATAGATAGATAGATAGATAGACCGTTAGGTAGATAGATAGATAAATAATAGATAGATGATAGATTAGATAGAGATAGATATAAAGATAGAAATATAGGTAAATGTAGATATAAATTAGAAATAGGTATGTATGTATATATAGATATATGTATAAATACAGGCATAAGTATAGGTATAGGTTAGATGTATGTAGTGAGACAATAGTACCTGAGTCTGTTTGCAGAAGAATTCACCTCAGAAGATTTGGTATATGTTTTTCTAAGGCTAAGAGATTATTAGCCTGATGCACTTTAAAAATTGTTGTCAGGCTTAAATCCTGTTGCATTGCCTTAGCACTCTAAATATCTATCTCATTAGGATCATAGTATAGACCTAAGAATACTTCTGAAGAAAGATCAGAATTCTTGTTAAATCACTAAGTATTCTTAAACCTAAATATTATTACTTTAAAATAATACCAGGAGTATTCTAATTGCTTAAGCTGTGTTAATAGTTGCAATACTAAAGAATCCAAGAGTTGCTAACTACTTGAACTTCTCACATATTTGTTTTTTAAAATTTTTAGTCCTTTATATGTATGTGGTCTGCATACATATGCATAAGAATGTTCAAGTGTATGTGCTAGAATGTGCAGAGTGAATGTTGAGGCCAGAGGTTAGCTTCTGGTGTGTTTCTTGATCACTCTACACTTTAATTACAGAGGCAGTCTCCCTCAATGGACATTAAGCTCACCAATTTGGCTATGTTGTCTCACCAGCTTTCTTGTGAGACTCTGTGTCTCCACTTCAGAAGAACTAGAATTATAGAGAAGCCGCCATGACTTTCTAGCTTCCATTGTGTTATGAGGATGTGAACCTCAACCTTCAGGTTTAGGAGATAAGTGTGTTCTCTCAACCACTGGACTGTCTGTCTGTCTCTCCAGCATCTTTAAGTGAAATTTAATCACAAAGAAACTTCACTGACCATCCTACTATAAAAAAGACTCTATCAATGCACATGGTGTGTTTGATGGAAATGGTAGCATCACTCTTTAATGAAATTAAAACAAAGAGGTGAAAGCATCATTCCACTTTCCAAAGCTTCAGAATTTTTATTGACAACACTATACTCTGACTTTGCTTTCACCTCCCCCAACATCTCTTAGCATTTCCTCCTTCCTGCAGCTCAGTCCACAGCCTTCCTATCAGTCTCTACTTAGAAAACAAGCAGCCGTGCAAAGAAACAAACAAAAACCACAGAAATCTGAATTAAAAACAAAACTAAGAAAATGTAAGAATGAGTTTTAATAATTCACAATTTTTGATGAACGACATAGGTGGAAGAAAGTTTATGCACATTTCTAAATATTTGCTTCTATCTATGTCGATTTAAAATATCTCTAATTGACTACCGATCTTTTTATAAAACAATTTTAAATAAGTACACCGAAGAAAAGACAGGTACATGGAAGGGAATATATCCCTGTTTGTTAATAGTGTACTCAGAATAACTCCTTGTATGTTAATGTCAATGTAATTCTTGAAATTTTCATGGTTTAGTAAGCAAGTGTGTGGTTACTCTTTTATATAGATACCTATCCAGACTAATATTTTGTTAAGGATAAAATAATAAAATTTAAGTATAGTACTTTATGTGAACAAACATATTATCTTATTAATATTGTATTTATAGGCATCTACACAGTTACCCTCTTAAAAATGTTCATTTGGCTTATTTAGCCTCTTATTAGATGGAACTTTATTTTTAATATTACATTACCTATATTTAAAGATATTTTATCACATTTACTGGAGTTTCCTTATGTCATAATCCAGGATGCTAACATTGGTGAATATTTCTTAGCTGTCTTACTGTTCACACAAAAACTGATTTTAAAAATGTTGAGTAACATTACCCATGCAAGTATTGTCTTTAAGACTGATAACCAATTGATACATTATTGCATGTATCAAGTGGAGTGTGTTGTTTTCTAACTACCTGTAAATTAATTCATTTGCTCTATTATACATTTATTTTATTTGGTGGTTTTCTTCACTTTTTCTATTTCTCCCCCCACTCTAGTACTCCTATTTGATCATGGAAAAAGAAACACCCAATCCCAGAATAATGTATTTGACAGAATCTCCTACTCTTCTATTTTATGGACTAATTTAACGAAAAGTGGCATTGCTTCTACAGTCAATACTTGGTGGGACTAAGCAGAGTTGGTGCTACATGGTGATGGGCTTTTACTTGAGTAAAGAAGTTTTGATACTGGGTGGATCCTGTCACTTTTACTAGTCTGTTCATAGCTATTTGTTCAGTATTCTGTCTTTTAAAGTTAGTTTTGTCAAGCTATTCACCTGTCTTTATAGTATCAATTATTTTAGGCTTGGAGAGGTTGATAATAATCACTAATATGTTGTGTTTCTATGCTCTCAGGAGTAATATTGTCCTTTTCACTTCCTACTTTATTAGAATGTTTCATCTGCCTTTTTAATCTAGGTAAGAATTTGCCTTTTTTCTCTTAAAATTATGTCTTCACTTCATTAATATTTCTTTTTTGTTTTTAGTCTCTGCCATTTGCTACCACTTTAATCTTCATTGATTCTATCTATGTGCCAATTTTAATTTCAGTTTACACTGTTTTCCTAATTTCTTAAAATGCAATGTTGGTTTTTTTTCATTAACTTCATTTTAGTCTTCAAGGGTGGGCTTCCATCCATTGTTCCAACTTCCCTATTAATAGCACTGTTGCTGGATCCCAGGTATTTGGGATGCTGTATTTTAATTTTCCTTTGTTCCAAGATATTTTAAGTCCCTCATTGCCATATAGTGATACTACTGAACTGGTTGTCCAGTTGTAAGTTATATTAAATGATGGTTCTGACTCACTCTTTCTTTCTTTCTCTCTCTCTCTCTCTCTCTCTCTCTCTCTCTCTCTCTCTCTCTTTCTTTCTTTCTTCCTTCCTTCTCTGATATCTATATTAGGCACAATGTTGAAACTTACTCAGTTCCCAATTCTTAGAATGTTTTGGATTGTTTTTTGTACTCACATGATTCGGGACTCTTTTCATTAGATGAGAATCTCTGCATTGCATCAACTGGATTTGGTTATGGCATTTTGTACATGAAAGCCACATGAGTCGATCATTTTCCTCCCCCCATTAACACTGATGCACTGGTTACTAGGTCCCTCCTAATACTTTCTTTTGTGTATGATTTCTGAAGCTTTATTGTATAATTATATATTTAAGCATTTTGTAATGAAAATTCTAATTTCCATTAACTATGTCAGTTATACTGATGAAACCACTAATTTTATTACTCCTTAGTCTCACAGTGTTTTTACTGACTAACATTCCCTCTTATCATTTCATGATGGTTTTAGATACCTCGTCTGACACTTCAAGAATCTTCACCAGATCAGATGAAGATTCCAATACTTGTTCAGTATGTTGAAGTTGTCTATTTTCCCATTCTTTAAAGAGTAGAAGATCTACCACGAAGAACTCTCAATTCTGAACATCTATGCTCCAAATACTAGAGCACCCACATTCATAGAAGAAACCTTACGAAAGCTCAAAGAACACATCGCACCTCACACAATAATAGTAGGAGATTTCAACACTCCACTATCA
>CM052709.1:14198235-14253383 GCA_028551405.1 Uromys caudimaculatus
ATGTAATAAAGACACATGCTCCACCATGTTCATAGCAGCCATATTTATAATAGCCAGAAGCTGGAAACAACCCAGATGTCCCTCATCAGAGGAATGGATACAGAAAATGTGGTACATCTACACAATGGAGTACTACTCAGCTATTAAAAACAATGACTTAATGAAATTTGCAGGCAAATGGATGGAATTTGAAAATAGCATCCTGAGCGAGCTAACTCAGTCACAAAAGAAGGAACATGGTATGTACTCACTGATAAGCGGATATTAGCCCAAAAGTTCAGAACGCCCAAGTTTCACTTACCAGTAATCGCTGGACTGAGAGTGAGGTCCCAGATGGAGGAGTCGGAGAAAGGTCTGAAGGAGCTGAGGGAATTTGCAGCCCCATGGAGGGAGCAAGAGAGTCAATGAGCCTGACCTCCTCCACCTCCCCCGGTCCTCCTGGAGTTCGGACCGCCAACCAAAGAATACACATTGAGGGACTTATGGTTTGGACCACATATGTGGCAGAGGATGACCTCGATGGCCATCAGGGAGAGACGAAAGGCCCTTGGGCCTGAGGATGTTAGAGGCCTCAGTAAAGGGGAATATCAAGGCGGGAAAATGGAGTTGGGTGGACGGGCGGGTGGGGTGGGAGGTGGAATTCCCTCCTAGAGGCGGGTTGGGGAGGGGATGGGGGGTATACAAAGAGGAGACTCAGAAAAGGGGAAACATTGGAAATGTATATAAAGTATCAAAAATAAAAAAGGAGGAAAAAAAAAACCAAAGACTTGAAGATTAGATATAATGATCTAGAAAAAAAACCTGAACCTAGTGAACACTGTTTTGATGTGTTCTGTTTATGTGCCTGTGATTAGGTCTCACCCTTACAGTGAACTTATATCCTAGATGTGAGAATTTCACAAGTTTGTATTGCTGTTCACCAATTTTCCCACTAGGATGACATGGAATGAAAGTACGGAGTTGTAGCTGGATATTTTTTTCCTCCAAGTAAGTTATATAGATAAACACAATGCATGTTAAACACTGGTAGGAATCTCAGAAGGAAAGGATTTCTAACAATAATTAGGTAATGTAGCATTTTGGGTTGGAGAGATGGCTCACACATTAAAATCTAGGTTCACAATGAAAAATATAACACAATGTAGCATTTTAAAAATTTTATGCCTCTCTTGTAGACATACTAAGGACTTTTCTCTAACATTTTTCTGTGAGGAATAGCTGGCTCCTAGTGGTAACCGTCACTAAAGTAGAAGACCCTCATTAAGAAAAAGTGTTGTCTTGATTTCTAGACTTTTCCTCACTGATCCTATAGCAATTTCTAAGTCCATGTTCAGAGTTGTCCTGTGTTGTGGTGATCTTACAGAAGTTTCTCCTTGTCTATTTGTCCTGGGAAGCTGTGGTTTTCTGTAATTGCCTGTCCTTCAATTTCTGTGGAACCATTTATTTTTCCTGGTAATTGCAATTTCTGACAGATGTAAGAAAACCTGTTGATGATTTATTTGGTTCTGCATGTTAGAAGGATGATTTCCAAGATCTTTGCATGCATGATTAGAAGCCTCAAGTGATTACATTTACTTGTAATTTCAAACAACCACAAAAACAAAAAAATCAGTTCTCCATTACTGCACATAAAATATTTTACTCGGATTGTGAAAAATACTATTGTAATTGCATCTAGCATATTTGTAAGTTTTATAATTTAAAATGGTTTAAAAAGATAAACTATAAACATTTTTGATCTGTGTGGATGGGAAATTTATTTTATGCTTCCTGGAAAATCCACATAATTATATTGACAATAACAGAGCAAATAGAATGTTCAAATAGCTAATACAGTTTTTATTTTAAATGTATAGAAAGCAAGTCTCTGAAAATATAGATAAATTGAAATATCTTCCTCCATTCTATCTGACCATAAAAGGTTAAATGTGTATACCAACAGCAATCAAAACTACCAAAAATACAAAAGCTCATGAAGATCAACAGTGTACTACTGAATACATATTGGTTCAGGGAAGAAATCAAGGAAATTGAAAAAATTGAAATCTAATGTAAATAAAACATAACATAGCCAAAGCTATAGGACATAATGACAAGAAATAAAATAATTATATATCATGACCCATATACCCTGAATCTGATAAAATATTAAGTAAAAACTATGGCTGAAGTCATTGGCAAAAAAATAAATCTTAGCAGCTATTGATGACAAAGGTATTTAGATTAACAATTAATAAATGGAATGATATAAACTAAAAAGGATTTGTGTGGCGAAAAAATAAACAGAATTATTCAAGTGAAGAGGCAGCTCACAGAATGGGATAAATTTACCAGCTACTGGTAATTAAATCAGACAGGGTTTATATCTATAGTATGCAAAGAACTCAAAAATTAAATATCAAGGATAAAAACCAACCCAATTGAAACTGGTCATGGCAGTCCCAACGGATATATATATATATATATATATATATATATATATATATATATATACACACAAAACACCCTCCACATCCTAGATTTGGGGTCTATTGTGAAGAGATTGTTGGAAGATTGTATGAGACAGAGCATCCGGGATCTTTATCCATATAAATTCAGAAGGTATAGCAGTAAAGTCTCATCAACATGAATGCCTAAACACAAACTGAACAAAGGTAACTAAAGAGACATGCTGAATTGGATGGCTGAAACCCCGTGAAACCTCAACCCTACTCAAGGAAACCAAAAAAAAAAAAAAAAAAAAAAAAAAAAGATGATGTGAACTAGTCATAAAAGGAAAAGCATATCAATCAGTTATGTAATACCAAACTGTCAAAACTGAAAACATATGTACAAATAGCATTGTATACAATAAGCAAGTTACTTTTACATTTTAGGAATATATATGTATATAAATATACATGTATGCTTATGCCAAAAATCAGTAAAAAGGAGACCATAAATTTGTAGAAGAAAAACAAAACAAGTAGGAATATATGAGAGGCAAAAGAAATCTAAAGAATATAAGAGGCTCCAAGGCCTGATACTATTATTGAGTGAGGCTATGAAGTGCTCACAAAAAGGGACCTGTCATGACTGCCCTCTGAAACACCCAACAAGCAGCTGAAAGAGTCAGTGCAGATACTTACACTCAATCTATGGACAGAAGCTGCTGATCCCCGTGGTTGAATTAGGGAAAAGTTGGAAGAGGCTGAGGAGAAGGGCAACCCTGTAGGAGGACCAGCAGCCTCAATTAATCTGGACCTTGGAGATCTCTCAGACACTGGACTACCAACCAGGCAGCATACATCAGCTGATATGAGGCCTCCAACACATATACAGCAAAGGACTGACTGGTCTGGCCTCAGTGAAACAAGATAACCAAATCTCAAGAGACTGGACACCCCAGTGAGTAGGAAGCTCTGTTGGTATGGGAGTGAGGGTAGGGTCAACCTCATGGAGACAGGGGTGGGGACTGGGGAGGAGGTATGGGATATGGAACAGATGGAGGGTGGACAGGACTGGGAGGGGGATAAAATATGGAATGTAAAAAAGATTAAATAAAATTAAAAAAATAAAATAATGCTATTTTGTAATAAAAATAAGATATATTCTATTTATAAGTTTTTATTAAAAAAATAAATTTTAAAAACTTATTGCAGAACTAAAGAGATAATATTTAAAAGATGATATGCAAATAGCTAAATGTTTAAAATGTTTAGAACCCTTATGTACTAGAGAATTGCAAATTAAAACTACATTATAGTACAGAAAGGTGAGGCTGAAAAAGACAAAGAACAGAAAAGGCTGGCATAGGTTTGAGGAAAGGCAAATATTCACTGAGTATGGGAGCACACACTAGGACAGCTGCTATAAAAAATTAGTAGATCGTGGAAGGTAGTTGTGCTTCATGGTTCTGCTATAACTGTCTTGGTTATGCGTCCAAAGGTCTCCATATTGTACTGTAGAGATATTCCTCATCTATGGTTATTTTTCTTCTATTCACAATAACCAGGATATCAAAATAGTCTAACTGTCCATCAACTGAGAAATGAGTAAAGAAAATACAATATTTAAATAATCAGGATATTAAGCTATTAAGAAAAAGAGAAATTCTAAAATTTTCAGTTTCATAGGTGAATGTACAAATAATAAATCTGATTGAGGGAACTCCGATATAGAATAACAAATATTCTAGGTTTTCTATCATTGTGGATGCTAGTTTCAGATATTCAGATATGTTTGTTTCATTTAGTAAATCTATAGATACCAGGAAATTTCTAAGGGGCCACGACAAAGGACTTTTCCGGAAAGTGAAATAGAACATACTGCTAGACAGGATTAAAAGAGAAAAATGAAACAGGAAGGGTTAAATGGTGTCATGGGGGGGTAGGAAAGGGAAAGAATATGGAGAACAAATAATTACACTAATGTCCTTTTGAAAAAGTTACAATATATATACTACAGTAGAATATTCTGTGTGTGTATGTGTGTGCAGCATATATATATATATGAATACACAAAACGAGTTTAACTTTACTTACACTAAAACCAGGCTATGATGCTCCTACTAGATATGAGAGAATAACAAATAAAAATTTTGTGCTGGAAAATATATTTTAGTTTGGCATTTTTGACCAGAAGTCCCATAGATTCCAAAATAGTATAGACTATTTGTTAGGTTCTTGGTTCCCCTCGCAATAGTGGTTCTTAACTTTCCTAATTCTGTCACTTTTACCCAATTCCTCATGTTTAGCTGATCCCTGACAATCACAGTCACTGTGATTTCATGAATGATGTCATCTTGGCATGTCCAGAAGAAACTGCTTTAGATCCAAGCCTCTTGCAGAAGTTTCTTACAATCGTTCCATTTCTTTGTCCAGGATATTTTTTGAGTCTTGAAGATTTGATACAGACATTAAATTTGTAGGTGATCACTTTACAGTTCCTAATTCTCTGCTCTTTGTCAAGTTGTGAATTTCCAAATAACCACCATCCATTGCAATAAGAAACTTGATCATGTTGGATGACATATATCTAGTGTACATTCTATATGAAATCCAGTGGGGACAATAAAGCAATGTACAATAAACACAAATATGACTATATAGGGATGCTCTACCATAAAGTTGACTAAAATGTTTTCTCTAAGATGATTGGTAGATTGTTTTTTTCTAATTTGGAAATACATTAATACTTTAAGTGTACCAAGTAATGTATTTGATTTTCAATTCCTTTATATGAAAAAATATATATAAACAAATAGACAGTGTCTTAGTCAGGGGTTTCTAATGCTGTACAAACATCATGACCAAGAAGCAACTTGGGGAGGAAAGGGTTTATTCAACTTATACTTCCACATTACTGTTTATCAGCAGAGGAAGTCATGACTGGAACTCAAGCAGGTCAGGAAGCAGGAGCTAATGCAGAGGCCATGGAGGGATGTTCCTTACTGGCTTGCTTCTCCTGGCTTGCTCAGCTGGCTTTCTTATAGAGCCCAAGACTACCAGCCCACAAATGGTACCACCCACAAGGGGCCCTCCCTCCTTGATCACTAACTGAGAAAATGCCTTACAGCTGGATCTCATGGAGGCATTTTCTCAACTGAAATTCCTTTCTCTGTGATAACTCCAGCTTGTGTCAAGTTGACACAAAACCAGCCAGTACAATTGACCCCTTGTCAACCTGACACACAAACATATCACTAGTAAGCCTCAGCCCTTACTTTCTTATTCATTCCAAAAAATCTAAATAACTTTAAAAGTTCCACAGTCTTTGCTAATTTTACATATCAAAATCTCAATCCCTTTAAAATTTACACTACAATTGAGTTCTTTCAAGTTAAGACTGTTTTTCTGTTGTTGGTTTTGTTTTGTCATAAACTAGAAAGATGTACTAAAATATTTTGATTGCATTTTTCACATGGTAGCTTGCAGCAGTGTGTAGCACCCATTTCTGGCTTCTGCAGGCATTGCACACAAGGGATGCAAAGACATACATGCACATCAAATAAAAATTTAAAAATCAAATTAAAAATAAAGAATATGACAGAGAGCAACATAAAAAGATATCATAAATCTAATCTTGACTTCCTCATGCACAAAATCAGGTATGTGCACTCTTACATATGTGCATACAAATGTACACCACACAAAAGACACACACATACAAACACACACACACACACATACACACACAGAGAGAGAGAGAGAGAGAGAGAGAGAGAGAGAGAGAGAGAGAGAGAGATTTGTACTGTTTATAAATTGAAATGTTCATCTTTCCAATTACTGGGGATGGTATTTGTTTTAGATTTCCACTTGACCAATATAATATAGTGAGATATTGCTATGTTTAAATGCTCATTTAAATTAACTCTAGAATTATCACCTAATTGACTTAGACACTCAATAGATTCTAAATTTCTAACAAAATGATAGTAGCATTTAATTTTATTTCATAATTAATATTTGATAGAACATTATGAAAACTAGTATTGCATTCTGTGCCATGGTGGAATAATACAATATCTTGGCCATTGGCTGACAGGGAAACAGCCTCCATTATTGATGGAGAAAATTCCCCTGATTCTGATAAAGTTATTTCGCAGAAGATGGCATCAGAGAGGAAGGGAAGAGAGTTGGTACCACTGAGGCTGATGGGGAAATCCTAAGCACCTACACAGAAGAAATACATTAAATACATGATGTTAGCATCATCAGAAGACCCCAGAGAAAGAGCCTTTAAGTTAGTCCTGATTAAGGAAAACACTGCAACACAGGGCCATGCTTACATGGGTAGAATGTTCCTGACTTTAAGTACTCAAATACAACATAATTTGTGGTATTTTCTGTTTAAATTTGTGTGGGTACATGAGTATCTCAGTGTGGGTGTGTGTACACGAGTGAAGATACAATTGGTGACCAGAAGATGGCATAGGATAGCCTGAAACTGGAGTTAAGAGTAGTTGTGAGCTATGGGATTTGGGATGTCCAAACTGAACTCTAGTCCTCTGCAAGAATAACAACTGCTTCCTACCACTGATCAATGTCCCTAGATTCCAAGGTCTACTCTTTTAAAATATTTCAGAATTTTAAACATACAATTAAGTATTACAACAATTTCTGATTAAAATTAATAGGGAAAAACAATAAATTAAACAGTATTACAATTTGGTTCTAAATGTACTCATCCATCAGGATTCATTTTATTTTTATTTGTGTCTGTGTGTCTGTGTTATATCTCTGTGTCTGTAGGTCTATGTGAAGTTATGTCCACAGGCCTAAGTGTTCCTACAGGGATCAGAAGAGTTTGTTAGACCCCCTGGACCTGGAGGAACAGGCAGTTGTGATTCATTTTATGTGGTTACTAGGAAACTAGCCCTGGTCTCCTATAGCATTAGCAAGTGCTTTTAACTGTTGAGCTATCTATTCCGTTCATCCAAGATATTTTCACTGTGTATTTGTTTTGCTTAGCCTTTCTGATAATGCAGAAGTGCTCACTATAAGGTACATTTTGACTAAAAATATATCAATAGCATTTTGAAAAGCTACTATGCTTAGTACACATCCGTGAGAAAAGTCACTACTTGGTGACGGCTTTGCTCTTGCCATTTGTCACATAGCTTAGAAAACAACAGGCTGATACAAAATGACATCAAGCCCTATAAAATTCACTGATAATATTCTTCTTTTCCTGATAAGTTCAGATGACAACCCTTAGCGGACCAAAGCTACCATTTGTATGTTCCCCAGTGGCTTAGAATTAAATAATTTATTAGGAACATTGAAATTCTGAGTCTTGCCTCATCTCGTAAAAGCAAGTCCTTATTTCATCTTCTAATTTCATTAGTGAAACAATACATTAGAAATTGAGTAATTTAAATTGCTACTCGATGATACAAAGGAAAGATTAATTTAATAAATAGCTGAAATTACTCTGTCTACATTGAAATATTCCTGTGAAAATAAACATGAAGTGAATTTAAATTAAAATACCAAACTGAGGAGAGAATTTCCTAAGAAAAAGAACCCTTGCTTAGCCTAAAGAGTGTCATGAGTCTAAGTCATAGATCTCTATACTTTCAAATAAAACAAGTACAACAGAAATAAATATATTAATATTTGAAATGACACTTTCTTAGAATTCATAAACATATAATTTATAAAACATGATTATCAGTGTACAAAAATATTTCTTATACAGTTTCTTGAAATTATCTCATCCATTTTATTTATGCGCTACTCATTTTCTATATATTTTGTTTTAATTACAAAATGATTATTTTAGAGAGGAAAGTCACATATAACTATTGCACGATATCACTCACTTATTAATTTGTGATCTCAGTAGGTGATTTTAAGATAGTATATCAAATTTTTATAAAGTATCTTTAGTGGCTGGCTTTAAATTCAAAGCTCTTCTTCACATTATTTGGTTTTGCTTTCATATTAGCTTTTTATAATTAAACTTATTATATTGATATCCATAAAAGTAAGTTTTACTCACCTGATGTAATTGTAGACCTAACGGTTTACAGCTTAAGTTCATTCTGAACTCAAACAATTCTACAAAATATAAACAGAAGGAACACTGCCACACTAATACTAAGTGGCCACAATCACCCTGATAGCTACACCACACAAGGACTCAACAAAGAAAGAGAATTTCAGACCAGTTTCTCTTATGAACCAAGATTTATAAATACTCAATATAACACTCACAAACCAAATCAAGGAACACATCAGAAGCATCATTCAACTATGTCAAGTAGACTTCATCCCGGTTATTCAGGGATGGATCAAGGAACGAAAATCCACCAATATAACCCACCATATAAACAAACACAAAGGAAATAATCACATGATCTACTCATTAGGTGTTGAAAAAGCCTTTGACAAAATCTTACACCCCCTCATGTTAAAAGCCTTAAAGAGATCAGGGGTACAAGATGTATACCTAACCATAATAAAAGCATTATACAGCAAGCCAATAGATAACATCAAATTAAATGGAGAGAAACTTGAAGCAACCCCACTAAAAATCAGGGACAATATAATGCCGCCCACTTTCTCACTGTCTACTTAATATAATACTTGAAGTTCTAGCGAGACAACTGAAGGAAATCAAGGGGATACAAATTGGTAAGGAAGAAGTCAAAGTATCACTATTCTCAGATGAAATGATAGTCTATACATAAGCAACCCCAAACAAGCTATCAGAGAACTCCTATAGCTGATAAACACCTTTCGCAAACTGGCTGGATACAAATAATTCAAAACAAAAACAAAAATCAGGAGCCCTTCTTTTTACAAAAGATAAACTGGACAAAAAAAGAAATTAAGGTAGCAACATTCTTTACAATATTCATAAATAATATAAAATACCTTGGTGTAACTCTAACTAAGAAAGTAAAAGACGTATAGGATAAGAAGTTTCTGAAGAAAGAAATTGATGAAGATTAGAATTTGGAAAACTCTCTCATGCTCACGAATTAGTTAGACTAACATAGTGAAAATGGCCACCTTACCAAAAGAAAACTACAAATTCAATGCAATTCTCATCAAAATTCTGACACAGTTCTTTACAGACCACAAAAAAAGCAAATGTAACACTTATCCATTGCTGCTGGGGGTGCAAATTTGTAAAAAAAAAAAGTTGGAAATCAATTTGTCAATTTTTCAGAAAACTTAGACTATCTCTACCTCATGACCCAGCTATACCACTTCTGGGCATATCCAAATGATGGTCTAATGTACCAACGGGGCACTAGCTCAATTATGTTCATAACAGCTTTCTCTGTAATAACCAGAAACTGGAAACAACCAAGATATCACTCAACTGAAGAATGAATAAAGAACATGTGGTTGATGTACACAGCAGAATAGCTATTAAAAACAAAGACGTCATGATTGTTGCAGACAAATGGATGGAACTTGAGAATAACCTCCTGAGTGATGTAACCTGCTGCCAAAAAGACAGGTACGGCAGGTATTCATTTATAAATGAAAATTAGCCATAAAGTGCAGGATAAACTAAGCTACCATCCACAGACTCAACGACCCTGGGTAATAAGGTGTTCCCAAGGGAGGATGTGCCAGTCTTACTTAGAAGGGGAAACTAAATAGTCCTCCGAGGTAGATGGAGAAAGGGAACTTGGTAGTAGAGAAGGTGGAGAAAGAATGGCATGGTTATCAGGTGTGGGGAAAGAAGGTGAGTGAAGCCAGGGAATGAGGATGGAAATTAGAAGGGGGCTGCATCTCTGGTGACTAGCTGGCGGCCTGTAATGGAAGAGGATATGAAGAGACCATGAGGGTGATCTTAGATGAAATTCCTACCAGAGGAGCATATAAAGACTAAAATGGCTGACTCCTACAGACAAGCAGGATTTCCACAGGAGAGAGTAGGACATCAGTCCATCTACACAACCTACAAACTAAAATTTATCTTGCCTACAAATGTGCAGGGATAAAGATGGAACCTAGATTGAGGGAACAAGCAACCAATGACAGCCTCAACTCGAGGCCCATCCCATGTGAGAGAGACAACCCACCACACTATTAGTGTTACTCGGCTATGCTCACAGAGAGGAACCTAGCTTAACTGTCTCCTGGGAGACTTCATCCAACAGCAGGTGGAGGCAGATGCAGAGACCCACAGCCAAACATCAGGCGGAGCCTGGAGAGTCTGTGGAAAAGTGAAGGATAGAGGTGAGCAAGTCGGAAGAACCAAGGACACCACAGGAAGATCCACAGTGTCGACTAACCAGGGACCATGGGAGTTCAAATAGCCTGGGCCACCACCCAGGGAACAAGAAGGAGTTGGACTTAAACCGCCTACACATTTGTAGCAAATGTGCAGCTTGGTGTTCATGTGATTCCCTTAACAAGTGGAACTGGGGCTGTCTTGGTCTCTGTTTCTTGTTATTCAATTCCCTTCCCACTACTTGGTTGTCCTGGTTGGGCCTCAGTGGGAGAGGATGTGCCTAGACTTGCTGGGATTAGGTGCTCCAGTGTGGGGTGGTACCCAAGGAGGGATGACGAGAAGGGGACCGGGCAATGGAGGACGGATTTATAAGGGTGACATTGGGAAGAAAAGTGGGAAGGGGTCTGTGATCTGGATATAGAATTAATTAAAAATAATACAATATATTTTTAAAAAGAATAAATAGAAAGCATTTGGAAAAGTAGATTGTTAGTGAAGTTAGGTTAAGATGTTTTTCTTACTGGCATTGATGTAGAGCTGTAAACAGGTTGCTTAGTTACAAATGTGTGTGGGTTCTTGGAAATAATTTGTCTTTATAATCTGTGGTATGTAAAATATTTTCCATGTAAAGGTATTGGGGAGCATACTGTTTTCATAACCAATCACTAAAAGAAAGAATAGCAAGTATTCACATTGTAATTTCTATACTGCTTGAGAGATATTGCTGAGATATATGACCTGTGGGAGAAAATAGAGTTTTTGAAGTCAGCTCTTCAGAGTTTGCTTGGTGGACCAGATGTGTGTATGTATATGTCTCTATGTGTATATGTATACATGTGTATATATGCATGCCTGTGTATATATATGGACATATATAAATATATATGCATATATGCATACATATGTATGTATATAGTGTATGTACGTATATGCATATGTATATGTGTATATATGTATGTGTACATATGTGTATATGTGTATGCATGTGTACATGTGTGCATGTGTGCATGTGTGTATTAGTTTATGCATATGTGAATATGCATATGTGTATATGTATATATGTGCGTATGTGTGTATATATATATAAATACATACAAACACACACACATATATAAATTTATGCGTGTATATATGCCAGTGTGTATATCTGTATACATGTGTGCATCTGTGCATGTATGCTTGCATGTGTGTATATGTGCATACATACATGTGTATATCCATGCGTGTATATATATATATATATATATATATAAATATATGTATATACATGAAGTGAAATGTTTGGAACTTGCTTATTGAAGTTTTTTTTCTTCCATTCAATGTGTATGTTTGTCTGTCTTTCTGTCTTTCTGTCTGTCTGTCTGTCTGTATGTATATACTTGTGTATCTGTGAAGCTATTGGAGCTTGCCTTCCTTGATCCATTCATTGTGTAAGTATGTGTGCATGATTTTCTACCTCTTTTTCCTTTTCTCCTATACCCTGGTGCCATGAGCAATGTCCTCTGTCTGCTGCTATCAGTATTGGCCACAGTTGTTCACTCTACTCCCTGTCTCAGTTTACCTTGGATGTCAAAGCTGCTCCTCGGTACAATTTATTCTAATAATGCACCATTTTTTCTTTCTTTAAATCTTAGGATACTGCAAGAAAATCATTTTCTAAGGTGGCTAATCCATTTTACTTTCTGTAACTGAATTTTAGTAATATTTTTGCTGTCACTACTTTTATTTTAGTCACTCTATGAAAGTCTATAGTGACGTCTGATTGTGATTTTAATTTGTGCTTTCTACTAAGTAATGATATTGTGGAGATTCTGCAGTACTATGTACAGTTGGTATTCTATTTTTAAGTATATATTTGGTTGATTACTTTTCTTCAGAGAATTATCAGGATATGGTTTATTCAGATAGGATAGACATGGATGAATTTTCCAGAGTTACAGTGGAAGCTGAAACCCCAATATCAAGAAGTAACTGAGACTTTCAGTCCCTTTTCCAACTTCTCCATCTGGGACCACAAGCTCAGTCCTAGCTGAGGGGGTTTACAACCCCATGGAGTGAGCAAGTGTATCAACTGGCCAGACTCCCCAGAGTTTCCAGGGACTAGATCACCAACCAAAGAATACACATGGAGGCACCCATGGTGCTGGACACATAGGTGGCAGAGGAGGGCCTTGTTGGCCATCAATAGGAGGAGAGGCCCTTGGGCTTGAGGGTGTTAGATGCCCCAGTGTAGGGGAATGCTAGGAAGGAAAGATGGGAGTGGGTAGGTGGGTGGCAGAGCACCCTCATAGAGGCAGGGAGAGGGGGGATGGGATTAGATGGGGAAAACATTTGAAATGTAAATAAAGTAAATATCAAAAAAAAGATAGAAAGAAAGAAAGAAAGAAAGAAAGAAAGAAAGAAAGAAAGAAAGAAAGAAAGAAAGAAAGAAAGAAAGGAAAATTAGTAACTGAGTCTTTATTAGCATTCTTTTTTTATTTGCATTTCAAATGTTTTTCCCCTTCCTGGTTTCTCCTCAGCAAACACCCTATTTCATCCCCCCTCTCCCTGCTTCTATGAGGGTGCTCCCCCTCCCATCCACTGTCTTTCCATGTGTACTCTAGGTTGGTGGTTTAATCCCTGGGAGCTCTGCGGTGGGCCTTATTGTTCTTACTATGGAGTTGCAAACCCCCTTCAACTCCTTCAGTCCTTTCCCTAACTCCTCATTTGGGGTCTCCATGCTCAGTCTGATGGGTGGCAGCAATCATCTACATCTGTATTGGTTAGGCTCTGGCCAGAGCCTTTCAGGAGACAGCTATGTCAGACTCTTGTCAGCAAGTGCTTCTTAGCATCAGTTTCTGGGTTTGGTATCTGCGATGGGATGGATCCTTAGTTGGGGCAGTCTCTGGATGGCCTTTCCTTCAGTCTATTTCTACATCTATGTATATATTTTGTTGTTTACTTTCTTAAAGTAGAATGTTTTAAGTTGTAATTTTTATTTTTTCTAGTCATCAATATTTTTTCAGTCTATTAGAATTTTCACAGATCAAAAGTTACACTTTTGTTCCCTTGATATTTATGTTTTGATTAAGTTCTATTAATAAAGGTTTATGTTCACAGCTACTAATTTTATGATCCATCCTAGTAAGAAGAAAAATTATTTGCATAAATTTGCATACTAAACTTTTCTCCTTTATAATTAATGTTTAACTATTTTCCACTTAAAATGAGATAAATTTTAAGTCAATTTTGGTATGTACTATATTTTATCTCATGTGTTTTCTGGTTATGTTGATCCTGTGACTTTTCATGAGTGAATTTAAATTTTGCTTTACATTTACTCATTTCCTAATAAGTGGCCATCCACCCTGACTTCTCTCAATTTGTTCACAGAACAAAGGCTAATTTTTGTTGTAAAAATTGTTAAAGTGCATTTGCTGAGTTTCCAGCAGTGGTTTCATATCTATGTTCATGAAGTATCTAAGTTTCAGTTATTTTGTATTTTATCTGTTTGAATTTGGTCATAGTATTTTTTTCAAAATAAATTTTAATTCTCACCTATTTTCTGGAAGTTCATACAAATGTTCCCACAATAATGATAGAATGTTCCACTGAAACTGTCTTGCCATGGAAATTTCTTTTGGCAGGTGCTCCCAGACACAGTTTATATTGCAGAAGTTGCTACACACATTGCATTGGGATTTTTAAGTCAAGTGTGTCCTAAACACATTTATTATGTTAGTTTTCCATTAATTGATTTAAATTTTGAAAAATTGTCATTAATTATTAATAAGCCTATATGTTATGTGGCCACTTGGCATTTAGCATACTACATGTTTATTTTAACTACATGTTTATTTTGTCTACTTATGTAATGATAAATATATTTCTACCTCATTTATATATGTTGAATATACTTTCATTCTTTGAAAATACATTTCTCATGCATTTTTATATTCAGATTAAATAGTATTAAACATATTCATGACTTCATTCAGTTTTTGTATATATTATTTTACTAATTTATTTATTTATGTGTGTGCATACATATGGATGTATGTGTGTCATATATATGTGTTGGGGCATGTGCATGTTGCCAACTGTATGTGAGTTCAGAGGACAAATTGTAGAAGCCAGATCTCTTCTTTCACCATTTTCATTCAGAAAATCAAACTAAGCTAAATATATTTGACATCAATCCTTTAGTTGATGGAGCCACCTTGCTGGTTATCCATTTGTATGTTTATTTTAGAAAAATTAAAACTTATTTTAAGGTAAAGGAAGGCATGAAGTCTCACATGATGGTACACTCCTGTAAATACAGTGTTGGAATTAGAGGCAGGTGGCTCAGGAATTCAATACAATCCTTGCCTACATGTTGTCTTAAGTGCCTACTTTGTTTGAATGATAATTTTCCCTAGGAAAAGAAAGGGGGGAAAAGAAGAATAAAGAAAGAAACAGGGAATTAGTAACTCAGTTGGGGATATAGACACAAGGACACAGTAAAGATGAAAATAAATATGTTGCAAGTTGAAGAGAATGCACGTAAGTGTTCACATTTGTGACATTGTAGGTAAAATAAAGCAAGTAGCTATAGTGACATATTATTCTACCTTTAACTGATGATTTTTCATTGAAGTACTGAGACTTATATAATTTTGATTTTACTCAGTTAATCTGATTTCTGATCAATGTGTATATTTACTTATCAATAAATCATCTATAAATGATTTTTATTTATTTTTCTTTAATTCATGTGTATATTTGTCTCCATGAAAATATGAATGCCATATGGTTGACTGGTGTGCTGCACAAATCAGTACTGGGAAATGGATCTGTGAAGTTAATATGGCTGTGAGCTAACATGTGATTACTAAGAATGAAATCTAGGTCCTCTTCAAGAAACAGCCAGTATTTCTACTTGTTCAGACATCTCTCCAGCCATAACTACTACATTTTCCTATTCTGAGTATTCTGTAAATGACACTTTTACTTCCACAGATGAAGTGATAAGAGCCCTACTAAGCTGTGTGAACACATAACTTGGGCTGAGCCCAGAGTGCTTCCTTCTTTGTTCTAACTATCCTCAATCCTGGGCCTGGAAGCTTCTAGCCTGTGCACAATTTAATTTTTCAAGATTGATTCGATCTGGCTTCTCTTAACTTCTAACTGATTTGCACTATCTGGCCTCATATTAACTTTGGCAATATATTTTAATATTCTGGCTCCTTCTCATTCCATGGCCCATTCTGTCTTCACCTGTCTCTAGCTTGTTCTCTCGGCAACCTGTCAAAACTGTGCAAATAACTTGCCATATGCACACACCATAAGCCACACATCACACACCAAACACCACACACCACTCTCTCTCCTGCTCCTAAGTAGCCTCTCTTTCCTTTGCTGTTCTCCTTAGAGTTGGGTGTATTCTATCTGTGACTCACTGTGTTAAATCATTGTGATTCATCATTTTGACTGCCTCAATTAGATGTTACTTTCAAATATGGCTGCTTCTTTTTCTACTAACTAACCCTCCCTTCATTGTTAGGGATTAACAGTGTATACTAAAGGCATGTCTGCATTTCAGCCAGTTCATATATACTTAGTGATCTCTTGTCAGATCAGACATGTTGCTGGATTAAAATTCCTCTACAGTTTTGAAAGTCATATTTTTCTATGAAAACATGATAAGTTATACAAGTTTTCTTAGAATTTGAATTAAATATTCAGTGACAGTGGGAAGATGTTTTTTTCCTGGGATTTATTAAGAAATGAAGTGTTCACAAACTTAAGGAATTTCATGAAAGAAAAATTCTTAATAACTACTGATATATGTAGGTAATGCTAACTGATAAGTATTCTAAGTTTGAAATTAGAGTATACATCTGAGTTGACCTATTACACTTGTGTAATTTATATCATAAGAGACACTATGTATATACATTTACTTTATAAGAACAGTAGTGAAAAGTTAAATTTGTTTGCAATTAAGAGATTCATGAAAATATACAATCAGATAAATTGAAAATGAACACAATTTAATATATAGTTAATTCTATCTGTCAATGTCCAGTATTATGACTAATTATATTTCAATAATAATGAATTAATGTTTTAAATATATATCATCAAAGAGACTTCCAAATATGAAAAGACATTCGTGAACTTAAGCACACATCTGAGATCATTTCATATATGTTTTTGAAAAACAATAACCTGATTTTCAATGGTCTTTAGATAGCAGTGAAGAAATAAATTATTTGTTCTTCATAATTCTTTGTAATACTAATGTAGAAGGATTACTTTCTACTTACTGATCTTATTACACATAATATAAATATCATGAAGAATAAGTTGTGTGCATGTTTCACAAAGAATTTGATATTGGTCTAAAGTTTTAAGCTAAATTTGAGCTGTCCAGAAAGAATTAGAGTCACGGGTATATTCTGTGAACATATTTCCCAGTTCAACTCTTGATTTTGCCAAACTGATATAATATACCTAAACCTTGATATTGATAGTCATATATATATATGTATATGTATATATATATATATATACACATATATATGACTACATATATATATATGACTACATATGCATATACATATATATACATATATATATGACTATAAAATTCAAGCTCTTCCTTTACATTTTTATGAAAATTAAATTCCTTTACTGTTTAGCTATTGTAA
Organism: Uromys caudimaculatus; assembly: GCA_028551405.1. Lineage (NCBI taxonomy): Eukaryota > Metazoa > Chordata > Mammalia > Rodentia > Muridae > Uromys > Uromys caudimaculatus. Next base: position 14,215,590 of record CM052709.1, read on the forward strand.
GTTTCAATATTTGTGCTATTACTGAACACAATCAGTTATAATGACGGTGTTTTGTACTTAAAGTTGGAAGAACTGTTTTAAATTTTTTTTCAATTATCGTCAGTGTGATCTCAGAAAATCTATATGGACAACTTAGCATTAAGCAAGCATAAAATGTCATTGAAATGGTCAGTAAGAATCACATATTTAAAATAAATTATAAATTTTATAAATGTATATAATTTATAATTATAATATGCTAAAATATAAAATTATTAAAGTATAAAAATAAATTATAAAATAAAATAATTCATGGTAAAGGAATTAAGTTGTAACACTTTGTTTTAATTCCAATTCTAGGACTCTTTACAAATTTTTATCTAAGAATCTATATCCAAAGAAATAGTTTTAAGTGTCTGTACTTTAAAAGAATTACTAACCTGAAAAGTTCCATTCTTACAAAAGATATTAATACTTAGTATATGTTGGAGGGTGTTGCCCTATCCTGTCTTTCTCCATTTATGGATGTGACATGAAGACATGGTCTTTGAAGCAAAAGAGACACCTCACCAGGCACTGAACCTGCGGGTACTTTGATCTGTGACTACAATTGGAAAGTATACTTTATCGCTTATCAATTACCAGTGTGTGGCATCTTGTTAGTGTTAGTAAAATAGACAAAGGAATTGATCATAGATGTGAAGTGCTGTTAAAAATATGCCACAGATTTAAACATAGCTTTCATACTATGTAGTGGAAAAACTCCTGGAAGAATCTAGATGTGAATATCAGATGAAGTGCATGTTATTTTCCATGAACCGTAAATGGTGATTTTAATGAGGGTTCATTAGAAGTGAAGAGTATTAGAAAAGCCCTCAATTATATTACCTAAGTGATTTTGATCACAATGTTAAGAGATTTGTGCACTATAAGTTCATTGTGATAAAATCTCAAGAGGACAAAGGAATATGTTGCTGAAAACTGAAAAAAGGTCATTCCTCTTATATAGCAGCAAATAATTTGATTGAATTTGGTCTGGATCTTAGTATTTTTTTGAAAAAACCTGCAAGCAAAGGAATGGTCCTTGAGGTGGTTTCAATGAGAATGCTCCCCTTAGGCTCATATAATGGAATGCTAGGTCCTGAGATGTTGAAACTGCTTTTAAAAGTTTGCTCCTTGTGGGAGTAGTTGGAACAGAAAATGTGTCACTTGTGGCAGGCTCTGTAGTTTCAAGAAACCATGCCAGCCCCATTCTCTCTCTTTCTTCCTCTAACTTACGGATCAGTGTGTAATATCTTAACTACTGCTCTAGTACTACCATACTTACCTGTCTATTACCTTGCTTCCCAGCATGATGGTCATAACTTAATCTCTGGCACTGTAAACAAGCCCTGATAAAATATTTTCTTTTGTAAGTTGCCTTGGTCATGATGTCTCCTCACAGCAATAAAAAGTAACTAAGGGTTAAATTACCAGAACATATCTGAGATTACATTTTTGAGTATGTCGTCCTGTTATAAGTAAAATAAAGAAAAAAGAGGAAAATCATAGAATTATTAATCAAAGGACTTGAAATATTCTCAGCATAGTTATATCACAATTAATTAAGATAACTTTTCAGGAGCAAACACCACAGCAAGACACTCTTAAAGATCTCTTTGCAAACATTTGATAAAGTACATATGGGTAGTGCCATAGTTACCTTTCTATGTCTTTGATAAAACACTGAGTCCAACGAAGCTCACACAAGTCAATTTTAATTGTGCTTAGAATTTCAGAATATTAGTCTAGGATGCCGGAACAACCATACAGTGGCAGGAACAGATGCAAGCTTACATATTGATCCCCAATTGAGAGGAAGAGACAAAAACTGGGACCAACGTGAGTCCTTTGAAATTGACAGCCTATACCCAGTGCCACATCTTCTAATCCTTCCCAAATAATCTCACCTTGTTGTTGGATCCAAATACTCAAACATATCAGCCTATGGGGGCCATTCTCATTGCACTCACCACAGACAGAAACATGATGTTATTCTTTCTCACAATAGAAAGATGACCCCCAAAGCATTTTTAAAGATTTTCAGGACTGTATCTAGTAGAAACTGTGAGGTACACAACTGGAAAGATATACTCTGCCTGTTGGAGCTAACTCAACCAGGGCTCAAAATATACAAACTGAGAGCAATACTACCTCAATCTAGGTTTCAAATGCTGCTAGAGAGGACTTTGATGCTCAGATAGGGAAAACTACAGAGACAGGAAAATTGTAAAATACCTCTTCTACTATAACATCCAGAGACCTAGAAGATCATGGCATTGTAATAAACTCTGTACAGTGGAATATGTAAAGATTTACATGACAGGTCAGTATGGAAAGCCTTTACTATGGGCATATCCTGTCGAGCTTTGAAGTTGGAAATACCCTTGCCCTGTTCTGAAGCCTGGAATTAGTTTTCACTCCAGGGAAAATGATTTAATAATCCTATCTCAATATCTTATACTTATCACAGTATAAACAATAATGCATATTTGAATATAATTTATTCTATTTCTGTAATAATAAACTTAAGCATTTGTTGAAAGTACTCATCTAAAGGTAGAAGAATTTACAAAGTGGAAAACTGAATTGTATCTACAGTTATCTAAGATATAAAATAGGTTCAATATTCAAAATATGGAGAAATTCAATAAAGATTAACCAGTTTCCAAAGCCAAACATATTCTTTATGCAGCAAGCATTTATGGAGTGTTTAATTATTCCTGAGAGACTTTAATGAAATGCTATTTTAATTGTAATATTTGCCTTTGGTTTATTGAGTTAGTTTTTAAATAGTGTGCACTCTAGAAGATATTCATTTTCTAACATATGAATCAACAAATGTATAGAAAGCATCTCCAGTTTAGTAGTTTCAATAAAATATATAAAATCATATACACAGAAGTGCTTTATCAGAAATAATCACAATACATTGGATTTTATCTGTATAGTTTTAATCATGCTGTTTGGGGACTCTGTTTTGACAGCTAGTATCAGCTTTCATGTGTATAACACTGTTAAATACCACAATATCACAAGTGTTTGATAAGTACTTATTGAAAGGACAAATGAGTAAAAGGTTAGATAAATGAAAAAAAAACAATCGCTTTCAGAGCTGACAGATAAAGAATAGTTGTGTTAACTTTCGGCATAAATAAACCTCTGGGTAAAATGGAACACACTATTTCTTGTTCTTGGCCACAGTGGAATATATGTGCCTTGAGAGATAGTCCCCTCTGTGCCTGTCCACAATCCTAAGAAAGATAAATAATGGAGACAGCCCTTTCTCTTTTGCCTGTGTCCTATTTCTGACCACAAAAGCTGTCATTGTGATCTATTAACATTGTGGATTTCTTTCTTCAGTCCAAGTGACAGGATGGCTATTTTTGAAATAGTTTCTATCTTTTTTTGTTACTGGCACAATGAATGATTAAGGGTTTCAGTACTGAAAATTACCAAACCTTTGTCTAAGAATATAGGCGATCTTAAAGTTGACTTACTGTGATAAGAAGAGGGAAGAGACATTTCACCCCATCTGTCAGCTCAAAACGGACAAGAGATGATATGATAGGTTATAATGAAAGGCAAGAGTTATTCTTTTTCTACTTCCAGTGGAAATTTCTTTTATGGAACAGAGAAGTGCATTACCCCAAGTCTAATTTCTGAGAAGAAAGAAGATAAATCTAGAGTTGGAGTAAAACCTAGTCAATCTTGTCTCACATGAAACTGTTAAATCTATCTGGATTTCCTCCCTATATTTAATGTGGGACTACCATATAACAGCTATAGTAAAAAGTGAAATTAGTAATATATATATGTCTGTGTGTATATGTGTGTGTGTTGAATGTACATAAAACACTAAAATAAGCATTATTCCTATGAATTATACCCAGTAAGTTCATATCTTTAGCTTTTAACTCTTTCATTATGTGGTCAATGATTTTTAAAAAAAACCATCTAATAATATGACATGAGCATTATTATAATTTTGTATTAGTCATGAAAGTATGAAAATATTATCATTTGAAAAATATCACTTTAAAACTCCACACCTGAATGAAAATGTTACTGGTAGTCAAAATTGGAAACGTTATCAAGCAGTGATGCTAGCAATAGTCATGAAACAGACAACTCTCCGGGATGTAATAGAAACCATTCCACAAGCCTTAACGATTTTTAGATATAGAAATCAAAATAATTGTACTGCCATAACAAATATTATCATGAAAATATGATGCTCCTATGAATATGAGAGATTTGTTCTCTCTCTCTCTCTCTCTCTCTCTCTCTCTCTCTCTCTCTCTCTCTTTCTCTCTCCCTCCCCCCTCTCTATCCTGGAGAATGACTCTACCAGAACCTCACATATGCTAGTCAAACCCTTTTCCACCACACTTTACTTTAGCAACCCTGTCATTGTTTCAATTTAGGGTTTTACAGTACTAATGTGTAAGTTGCTATGTAGTCTAATCCAACTCCAGCTAATCTGACTGCCTGTCTCCCAGTTGTTTGCTCCCGAGAATGAGTTCCCACAGCCAGCTCACAGATCTGTTTTGCTTGGCTTTTTTTTTTTCAAACAAGTTTTAGCTATAGCATTGTTTGTCTAAAGTGGGCATAAGCAAGCCTTATTTAATTTATGTACTGAAAAAGCATCTATATATTAATACTACTGAAATTAAAGTGGAAAAATGCTGTTGGGCGGAGAATTGAGAATTAGAGCTATCAACCTACAAGTTTCCTCAGTGTAGGCTTATGAGAAACAACCTAAAGAAATGCTGAATAATTTACAAAATTTATGATGTAAGTTGTCTCTCTGAAGAGGCACATCAGCTCCTCAGTATAATGGGTATGCAATCACATCATAAGGTAATTCACAGGGGTGAGTGATCCAAGCCTCCAAATACTTGTTGTCCCTAATGAATAGCTGAGCTTTCATGGGGGGAAGAAGAGAAAAATAACACACACACACACACACACACACACACACACACACACACACACTGAGAGCGAGAGTGGAGGGGAGAGAGAGAGAGAGAGAGAGAGAGAGAGAGAGAGAGAGAGAGAGAGAGAAACAAAGAAAATACCAATTCTTTTTCTTTCTTTTTTTCCATTGGATATTTTCTTTATTTACATTTCGAATGTTATCCCTTTCCCGATTGCCCCCCCAGAAACCCCCTATCCCACCTCTCCTCCTGTTTGTATGAGAATGTGACCCCACACACACCCTCTCCTGCCTCCACACTCTCACATTCCCCTATACTTGGGCATTGAGCTTTCATGGGACCAAGGGCCTCTTCTCCCATTGATGCCCTTCAAGGCCATCCTCAGCTACATATGTGGCTGGAGATATGGGTTCCTCCATGTATACTCCTTGGTTGGTGTTTTATTCCCAGGGATCTCTGGTTTGTTCTTCCTATGGGGTTGCAAACCCCTTCAGCTCTTTCAGTCCTTCCTGTAAATCCTCCATTGGGGACCCTGTGCTCAGTCCAATGGTTGGCTGTGAGCATCTGCCTCTGTACTTGTCAGGCTCTGGCAGAGCTTCTCAGGAGACAACTATATCAGGCTCCCGTCAGCATGCACTTCTTGGTATCCACAGTAGTGTCTGCGTTTGGTATCTGTATATGGGATGGATCTCCAGGTGGGGCAGTCTCTGGATTGCCTTTCCTTCAGGCTTCTGCTCTGTATTTGCTACCTAGTATTTTGTTCTCCCTTCTAAGATGGACTGAAGCAACTCACACTTTAGTTTTCCTAATTCTATTTCTTTGTGTTTGTCTTTGAATTTTCTAACCAATCAAATACAAAATAAGAGTTATTTTGTGATTTGCAATATTCTAATTCCTTTATTATAACCTAACAACATTTATATTTAGATGCAACTACTTGAAGCTCAGGATGATGTTACAGCTCATCCAGGATTTGAGATTGCACATAAACTAACTATAAAACCGTGAGATAATTATAGTGAATATGACTAATCTTGAGCTCTATACCTTCTGTGTTGTGACTTCTGGGCTGTGTGTGTGTGTGTGTGTGTATGTGTGTGTGTAAAAGAGAAACCGAAAGATGGAGAAAGAGAAATGGCACGAGAAGGAGGGAGAGAGGGAGGGAGATACCCACAGGAGATGAGAGAGAGAGAGAGAGAGAGAGAGAGAGAGAGAGAGAGAGAGAGAACACAAAACTTACTGTGCCAGCAGACAAGCATGTTCCATGGTGTTTTTGTTTGTTTGTTTGATTTTTATTTGTTCACTTGTTACTGGTTCAGACTCAACAACCCACCCACAAAATTTTCAACCCAAAATATATCTTGTCTATGAGTACTGCAGGTAAATAGACAAACAGACTGAAGGAATGGCCAACCAATAACTGGCCCAAATTGAGAGCCATCCCATGGGCAAGTTGCAGTCCCTGACACTATTAATAATACTCTGTTATGCTTGCAGACAGAAGCATGATGTCCTCTGAGAGGCTCCACCCAGCAGCTGATTCAGACAGACACAGACACCCACAGTCAGACAGTGGATGGAGACTCTTATGGAAGAAAGGAGGAAGGATTGCGGCCTGAAGGGGATGGGAACTCCACAGAAAGACCAATGGAGTCAACTAACTTGGACCCTTGGGGTTCACAGAGTCTGTACCACCAACCAAAAAATATCTATGGACTAGACCTAGGCCTCCCTGCTCATATGCAGCAGATGTACAGCTTGGTCTTCATGTGAGGTCCAAACAACTGGAGCAGGAGCTATCCCAAAAGCTGTTGCCTGCATGTGAGATATATTCCTCTAATTGGGCTGACTTGTCTGGCTTCAGTGGGAGAGGAAGCACCTAGCCTTGCAGAAACTTAAAGTTTCAGGGTACGGGGGGATACCCAGGGGTTCCTAGTCCCTTAGAGCAGAAGGGGAGAGGGAAAAGGATTGTGAGAAAGGGTTACCCAGAGGAGAACAGTGAGCAGAATGTAAAAGAATAAGTAAAAATTTCAATTAAATTTAAAAAAGAGCATTCCTGAGAAATATTATTGGTGTGCTCATATCCATTCCTACCTTCCCTCTGCTTCCTCTTCTCATCTATGTCTCTTTCATTCTTCTGCTCTTTAATTTCTTGCCTGAGACTCATCAGTATTAAATGAATACATCAGGCACTAAGTAGTGATAACACTATAAAAATATCCATGTCTAATTCTTGGAGCAGATGGGAAATACATGACTTCCTTAGAGACCCATCACCACAGAGACTAACCTATGTATCATAAGTCACTCTCCTGTATTTGGCAAAAGCAAGAAAGTCACCCAAAACCTTGTTGAGATACACCTTATTTGGTGATTATTTAATAAAAAAAAAATAGATTCCCAACATTTTTATTTTTTAATTTTAATCTCTGTTTTATGACTTCTTTTATATATTTAAGATTATAATATGATTATACCATTTCCCTTTTCTGTTCATCCTCCCAAACTTTCCCTTTACCGCTCCTTTAAAATCCATAAATTTTGTTTTCTTTAATTATTGAGACCTACATAGATGTGTATACATTTTCTTTGCTAGGTTGCTTTTGATCATGGTGTTTTTTCACAGCAATTGTAACCTTAACCTAGACAACTCATGTCCTGTTCCTCCTTCTAATATATCCATGTCTCCTTTTATTGACTCTGAAATCTGTGGCCTCTTTTTCTTAATTTTTTATCACATATATGCATACTTATATAAATATAGTTTCTTCGGACGTTTGAGTTTGATTTTATTTATATTATTTATGGGCTCAGCACTTGAGTATTACTTAAGGTGACCATCAATGTGACAAAACATGGTGTCCATATGTGATTTAGGAAGGAAATGATTAATTTTACTCAATCTCCCCCATAATTGTTCATCATTGAAAGTAATCAAGACAGAAACCCAAACAGGGGCTGTATCAGGAAGTAAGAGCTAATCCAGAGATTTTGGAAGAGTGCTGTTTATTGGCTTGGTCAACCTTAAATCTTAAATAATCTAGGACTAATAGGCCAAGGGTGTCTCCACCCACAATGGGCTGGGATTTCAATATAAATCACTAATCATGAATTAAGAAAATGGACAACTAGTGTATTTTCAGACGGATTTTACAGAGGTATTTTTTCAACTGACATTATTTCCTCCCAGATGTCCAGTTTTCAACTTGACACACAAACACATCCTTTGTTAAATGTAACCTTTCCTTCCTTCTTGTCCATAAGATCCCACATCAATATTTATATTATAATATAAAAAGTTACAAACTTCAAAGCCTCACAGTCTTTAAAAATTCAAACGTTTTTAAAGTTCATCCTCTTTAAAAATCCAAAGTCTCTATTAAAGTCCAAAATCTATTTTAAAAGTTCAGGTCTCTGAATTGTAGGCTCCAATAAAATAAAAAACGAATTAAACACTTTCTTCTTCCCAAAGGGATAAAGAAAGCACAGCACAGCAAAGCAGAACTAAATTCCAACTGCACAAAGCTAGTGTCCAATGTCTCGGATTTACTCAGAGTACTCAGGTACTTTGGTTTTGTCACATTGTCACATTGATGGTCACCTTAAATAATACTCAAGTGCTGAGCCCATAAATAATATAAATAAAATAATAAAATAAAAAAGTACTTTGCCACCATACCCTTGGCTTTTCTCATAGGCTCAGGTGGGGCTCAACTCCACATCTGCTGTTTTTGAAAGCCATCCCACTGTACTGGGATGTCCAAAATGTTGGGGTCTCCTGCTTTAAGTGGGCTGTACTTTCACCAATTGGGTCTCCATTTCTCTTTCTGGTACCAAGTCTCAAATGCTCCCAATGATACCTGAATGACTTCAAAATCTGTAGGACAAGGCAAACTCTTAAACACATAGATGTTTGGATAACAATATAAGGTACAATCTTGGCCACCTAAATACAGCTTCTGTGTTGATTCAGAGACATTTCCAGATTTCACTGTAGTGATGCTGGTCCCTTCCTTTTTATTTTTCTTGATTATAGACTTTTTCATGCAATATGTTTAATTACAGTTCCTGTCCCCAAACCCTTCCCAGTTCATCAATGTTCTCTAACAACCTAATCCACATCCTTTCTTGATCTCTCTCATTAGAAAACAAGCAGGTATCTTTTAAAAAGGAAGAAGAAAGAAAAGGAAAAATAGCCTAAGATAAAATAAAAATAAAGAAACCTGATTAGGACAAAACAAACAAATGAAGAAGCATCACACACACACACACACACACACACACACACACACACACACACACACACACACTGAAAAAGAACCCAAAAATAATGTAGTGTAAACACATATTGACACAGACACAAAGGCATATATTAAGGCATGCTCATAAGTCCTCTAAAAACACAAATTTGAAACCATAACATATAAGCAAAGGACTTTCAAGTTAGAGTAAGACAAGAAAAAAAGAAAGAAAGAAACCCAGACAAAGCATTTACAAGTCAAACAAACAAACAAACAAACAAATACATCAAGTTCATTTTGTGCTTGTGATCTAACACATGAACACATGAGACACATAGACCTAAGAGTGATTTGCACATCCAGTGAGACTCTGTTAAAGAATACTAATTTTTCAGTGCTTGTAGTTATCTGTTGGCAGTAGCATCTGGGTTAGCAGTGGGCTCTTGAGTCCACCTCTACTCTGAGCACTGAGACTCTGTCAGGCCCACACCTATCTGTGCAGGCCCTGTGCATGCTGCCATGACCTCTGTGATTAGTGTGCATCAGTCCAGCTGTGTTTGGAAGGGCTTGTTTCTTTGTTGGAACCTTTGTAATGACTGCTAGATCCTTAGACTCAGCATCAGTTGTTTTGCTTCAGTGGTACTGCTCTCAAGTTTATAAAGGCTGCTTTCATAGCCACATCTGACAAGAAACACAGATTCTCATAATATGCTAATTTACTTATATTGGAAATAGATTCTTCTCACATACAATTCAGTCTGACCACAGTTTCCCCTTCCTCCACTCCTCCCAGTTTCACTACCTTCCTTTTTCCATTCATTCCCTCTATGTTTTCTGTCAGGAAAGAGGAAGCCTCCAAGAGACAACAACCAAACACAGCAAAACAAGATACAGTAAGAAAAACAAATACCCTTCTGCTAACGCTGGACAAGACAATCCAGTAGAAGAAAAGAGTTCCAAGAGCAAGCAAAAGTACCAGAGACACAACTATTCCCACTCTTGAGACTTCCACAAAACCACCAAGCTTGTTAGTGACAAAATATACAGAGAGGACATGATGCACACCCTTGAAGGTCCTGTGCTTGTCATTTTGGACTCTATGAGCCCATATGGGCCCTGCTTAATTGATTAAATGTGACATATTCTCCTGTGTCCTCCACCACCTCTGACTACAAAAATCCTCCCCCTCTTCTGTGGGGTTCTCCTATTTTTAATGGTTTAATTGTTGTATTTAGCTGTGTTACAATATGCAAGAGAAGGAGAAAGAAATACACCCTTGTGCAGTAAAGGATAAAGCAGTTATGAGAACCTTGGTGTACCACAGTCCTTCATCATTCAAAACATAGCCAAGGTAGTTTAAGCATTCTGGAATGAGTGTGGTTAGTTATATGCTTCAGGGCAGCAGTATCCCCAATGGCAGCTTCACTCACCCAGAAGCAATTTTCATGGTACTTACTCTAAACACACACACACACACACACACACACACACACACACACACACACACACACACACACGTATACACAGTCACACAGAAATATACATAAACACATACACAGAGTTTATGGATTTATGGGTATGATGGTGTATTCCTAATATCCCCCCATGTCAGGACATTGAGGAAATGAATTTTGAGATTGAAGCCATTGGGCACTTAGAGTAAGAGCATATCTAAAGAGAAAATTTTGATAGAATGAATACATGATCATATTTAGAAGAAAAATGAGCCTTGAACATATTACTTCACACATTCACTAAGCCTAAAAGATAACAATAACATAGAAATTTTAAAATTCAAGCAAAACAATAAAAATACTTGGTCTTTTGAAAACTCATTATAAATAGACATGTCTAAATACCTTTCTTCATTTTAGATATCTTCCTTCCAATCAATATATGCATTATTACATAAACCAATGAATTAAAGATGTAATATCATAAAGAAAATAGAAAATAGATCTTATGATGCTGGCTTCAGAGGCCTTCATTTTTATTTTATTTTGGAAAATTTTACAAATATATAAATGATGCAACAACAATAAATCTTAATGAATAAGCCAGCCAAATTCATAATTACCAACGTCTGTGAAAATTTGTCTCATATATACCTTAAATCACTTCTTCAGGGCATCTCCAATTTTTAATTGAAAATTATTTATAAAATCTATTCTCACTAGTTTCCATTCCTCATCTTCATATAACTCTTCCCCATCTCTCCCACATTAAACCCAAGGCTCCATGCCTTCTTTCGTCTCTCACTTTAAAGGAAAACTAGGCAAATAAAACAAATTTAAAAAAAAGAAATGAAAAAAAAAAGACATATAAGAAACACATACAGAAACAAATTCCTTAAAACCACAAAATAAATCAGAAACCATAAAAACATAAAATTGAAAACCATAATACATGACCAAAAGACTAGTACGATTAAAAAACTTTACAAACAAGCAAGATGCCAAAAAATTAGAAAAATATTACTGGGTTTGTTTTATTCTGGCATCTACTTCCAGGGCCATTTCTCAAACGTGGTTTTTCTAGCTAGGGAGATCCTGTTTGAGAAATTTTTTTTTTCTTTGCAACTGGCTGTCAATTGGAGAAAACTTCGTCATTACTGATAAAAAAAAAACTGTGCCCACTTTCCACTCTTAACACTAGGATTCCATTTGGTTTGAACCTATGCAGCTCCGGTACATGATGCCACAGTATCCAGGAGTTTATATATGTGTTAGTCCTGTTGTGTCTGGAAGACACTGTTTACAGAGTGGAATCCACAACTTTGGCTCTTACAATCTTTCTGCATAGTTCCCTGAGCTCTGAGGTGAGGGGTGAGCCATAACTTCTTAATTAGAAATAGCAAATGGCCCAACAGAGTATGGAATATACTTTCTTTTTTTTTTATACTTTATTTATATTTCAAATGTTTCCCCCTTTCCAGATCTCCCCTTTGGAACCCCCTATCCCGTCCCCCTCCCCTACCTCTATGAGGGTATTCCCCGACCGAACCACCCACCCACTCTTGTCTTCCCCCATTGGCATTCCCCTATAAATGGGCATCTAACACACTCACACCCAAGGGCCTCTCCTCCCCCTGATGGCTAACAAGACACTCTTCTGCCACACATGTGGCCAGCACCATGGGTCCCTCCCTCCATGTGTATTCTTTGGTTGGTGGACCAGTCTCTGGAAGCATCAGGAGGTCAAGTCAATTGACACTTTTGCTCCGTCCATGGGGCTGCAAACTCCCTAAGCTCTTTCAGTTCCTTCTCGAACTCCTTCATCTGGGACCTCACACTCAGTCCAACAGTTACTGTGAAGTGAAACTTGGGTATTCCGAACTTTAGGGCTAATATCCACTTATCAGTGAGTACATATTGTGTTCATTCTTTTGTGACTGAGTTACCTCGCTCAGGATGATATTTTTAAGTTCCATCCATTTGCCTGCAAATTTCATTAAGTCATTGTTTTTAATAGCTGAGTTGTATTCCATTGTGAAAATGTACCACATTTTCTGTATCCATTTCTCTGTTGAGGGACATCTGATTTTTTTTTTTTTTTTTTTAGCTTCTGGCTATTATAAATATGGCTGCTATGAACATAGTGGAGCATGTGTCTTTATTACATGCAGGAGCATCTTCTGGGTATATGCCCAGGAGTAAGATAACTGGGTCCTCAGGTAGTATTATGTTCATTTTTCTGAGGGTCTGCCAAACTGATTTCCAGAGAGGCTGTATCAGTTTGCAATCCCACCAGCAATGGAGAAGTGTTCCTCTTTCTCCATATCCTCGCCAGCATCTGCTGTCACCTGAGTTTTTGATCTTAGCCATTCTGACTGGTGTGAGATGCAATCTCAGAGTTGTTTTGATTTGCATCTCCCTGATGACTAAGAATGTTAAACATTTCTTTAGGGTGCTTCTCAGCCCTATGAGTTTCCTCAGTTGAGAATTCTCTGTTTAGCTCTGTTCTCCATTTTTTGATAGGGTTATTTGGATTTCTGGAGTCTAACTTCTCAAGTTCTTTGTATATATTGGATATTAGCCCTCTATGGGATGTAGGATTGTCAAAGATCTTTTCCCAATCTGTTTGTTGCTGTTTTGTCCTATTTACAGTGTCCTTTGCCTTTCAGAAGCTTTGCAATTTTATGAGGTCCCATTTGTTGATTCTTGATCTTTGAGCATAAACCATTTGTGTTCTGTTGGAACTTTCCCCCTGTGCCAATGTGTTCAAGACTTTCCCCCATCCTCTCTTCTATTAGATTCAGTGTGTCTGGTTTTATGTGGAGGTCCTTGATCCATGTGGATTTGAGCTTTGTACAGAAGGATAGGAATGGATAAATTCTCATTCTTCTACATGTAGAACGCCATTTGAACCAGCACCATTTATTGAAAATGCTGTCTTTTTCCCACTGGATGGTTTTAGCTCCTTTGTTGAAAATTAAGTGACCGTAGGTGTGTGGGTTCATTTCTGGGTCTTCAGTTCTATTGCATTGATCTATCTGCCTGTCGCTGTACCAATAACATGCAGTTTTTATTACTACTGCTCTGTAGTACAGCTTGAGTTCAGGGATGCTGATTCTCCCAGAAGTTCTTTTGTTGTTGAAAATAGTTTTTGCTATGGGTTTTTTGTTATTCCAAATGAATTTGAGAATTGCTCTTTCTATGTCTTTGAAGAATTGAGTTGGAATTTTGATGGGGATTGCATTGAATGTATAGATTGCTTTCGCAGGATGGCCCTTTTAACTATTTTAATCCTGCCAATCCATGAGCATGGGTGATCTTTCCAAATTCTGAGGTCTTTGATTTCTTTTTTCAGAGACTTGAAGTTCTTGTCATACAGATCTTTCACTTGTTTTGTTAGAGTCACACCAAGATACTTTGTATTGTTTGTGACAATTGTGAAGGGTGTCATTTCCCTAATTTCATTCTCGGCCTGTTTATCCTTCGAGTATAGGAAGGCTACTGATTTGCTTGAGTTAATTTTGTATCCGGCCACTTTGCTGAAGTTGTTTATCGCTGTAGCAGATCTCAGGTGGAGTTTTTCGGGTCACTTAAGTATACCATCATATCTTCTGCAAATAGTGATAGTTTGATTTCTTCCTTACCAATTTGTAACCCTTTGACCTCCTTTTGTTGTCTAATTGCTCTAGCTAGAACTTCAATTACTATATTGAATAGATAGGGAGGGAGAGGGCAGCCTTGTCTAGTCCCTGATTTTAGTGGGATTGCTTCAGATTTCCCTCCATTTAGTTTGATGTTGGTCACTGGTTTCCTGTATATTGCTTTTAGTATGCTAAGGTATGATCCTTGAATTCCTGATCTTTCCAAGACTTTTATCATGAAGGAATGTTGAATTTTGTCAAATGCTTTTAAAGCGTCTAATGAAATGACCATGTGGTTTTTGTCTTTGAATTTGTTTATGTAGTGGATTACATTGATGGATTTCCAGGTCCTGCATCTCTAGGATGTAGCCTACTTGATCATGTTGAATGATTGTTTTGGTATGTCTTGGATTTTGTTTGCGAGAATTTTATTGAGTATTTTTGCATGGATATTCATAAGGGAAATTGGTCTGAGGTTTTCTTTTATTGTTGGGTCTTTGTGAGGTTTTGGTATCAGTGTAACTGTGGTCAATGTGGAATTGGGTGGTGTTCCTTCTGTTTCTATTTGGTGGAATAGATTGAAGAGTATTGGTATTAGATCTTCTTTGAAGGTCTGATAGAATTCTGCACTGAAACTATCTAGTCCTGGCCTTTATTTTTATTTTTATTTTTTTCGGTTGGGAGACATTTAATGAATGTTTCTATTTCTTTAGGGGTTATGGGACTGTTTAGATGGTTTATCTGATCCTGATTTAACTTTGGTATATGGTATCTGTCTAGAAACTTGTCCATTTCATCCAGACTTTCAATTTTGGTGAGTATAGACTTTTATAGTAGGAACTGATGATTTTTTTTGAATTTATTCAGAATCTGTTATTATATCTCCCTTTTTATTTCTAATCTTGTTAATTTGGATAGTGTCTCTGTGCCCTCTGGTTAGTCTGGCTAAGGGTTTATCTATCTTGTTGATATTCTCAAAGACCCAGCTCCTGGTTTTGTTGATTCTTTGTATAGTTCTTTTACTTTCTACTTGGTTGATTCAGCCCTTACTTTGATTTTTTCCTGCCTTCTACTCCTCTTGGGTTTATTAGCTTCTTTTTGTTCTAGATCTTTC
The DNA here is from genome assembly GCA_028551405.1 of Uromys caudimaculatus. NCBI lineage: Eukaryota > Metazoa > Chordata > Mammalia > Rodentia > Muridae > Uromys > Uromys caudimaculatus. The sequence continues at coordinate 14,230,998 of CM052709.1, forward strand.
AGGTATGCTGTTAAGCTGCTAGTATATGCTCTCTCCAGTTGTTTTTTGTTGTTGTTGTTGTTGTTGTTTTGTTTGTTTGTTTGTTTGTTTTTTGAGGCACTCATAGCTATGAGTTTTCCTTATCTTCCTTATCTTTTTTGATGACTTTGGTTGATAGTTGATTTTATCCGATATTAGAATGGCTACTCCAGCCTGTTTCTTGGGACCGTTTGCCTGGAAAATCATTTTTCAGCACTTTACTCTGAGATAGTGTTTGTCTTTAACACAGAGGTGCGTTTCCTGGATGCAGCCAAATGTTGGGTCCTATTTATGGATCCGATCTGTCAGTCTATGTCTTTTTATTAGGGAATTACATCCATTGATGTTAAGAGATATTAAGGAATAGTGACTGTTGCTTCCTGTTATTTTCAATGTTATTTATATGTTTGTGTGGCTATCTTCTTTTGAGTTTGTTGAAAGACTACTTTCTTGCTTTTTCTAGATTGTAGTTTCCCTCCTTGCATTGGCGTTTTCCATCTATTATTCTTTGTAGAGCTGGGTTTGTGGAAACATACTGTGCAAATTTGTTTTGTCATAGAATAGTTTGGTTTTACCAACTATGATAATTGAGAGTTTTGCTGGGTATAGCAGCCTGGGTTGGCAGTTGTGTTCTATTAGGGTCTGTATGAGATCTGCCCAGGATCTTCTAACTTTCATATTCTCTGCTGAGAAGTCTGGTGTAATTCTGATAGGTCTGCCTTTATATGTTACTTGACCTTTTTCCCTTATTGCTTTTAATATTCTTTCCTTATTTTGTTTATTTGGTGTTTTGCCTATAATGTGGCAGGAAGAATTTCATTTCTGGTCCAATCTTTTTGGAGTTCTGTAGACTTCTTGTATATTTATGTTCATCTCTTTCTTTAGGTTAGGGAAGTTTTCTTGTATAATTTTGTTGAAGATTTTTACTGGTCCTTTACACTGGGAATCTTCACTCTCTTCTATACCTATTATCCTCAGGTTCTGTCTTCTCATTATATCCTGGATATTCTGGATGTTTTGGGTTAGGAGCTTATTGCATTTTGCATTATTTTAGACTGTTGTGTCAATGTTTTTTATGATATCTTCCGCATCTGAGATTCTCTCTTCTATCTCTTGTATTCTGTTGTTGATGCTTACATCAATGATTCTTGATCTTTTTTCTAGGTTTTCTAACTCCAGGGTTTTCTCCCTTTGTGATTTCTTTATTGTTTCTATTTCTATTTTTAGTTCCAGGACGGTTTTGTTTATTTCCTTTGTCTGTTTGATTGTGTTTTCCTGTAATTCTTTAAGGGATTTTTGTGTTTCCTCTTTAAGAGCTTCTAGTTGTTTGCCTGTGTTCTCTTGTATTTCTTTAAGGGAGTTATTTATTTATTTCTTAAAATTTTCTATCATCATCATGAGATGTGATGTTAAGTCTGAGCCTTGCTTTTCTGATGTGTTGGGATATCCAGGGTTTGCTTTGTTGGGAGAGCTGGGCTCTGATGATGCCAAGTAACCTTCGTTTCTGTTCCTTATGTTCTTGCCCTTGCCTTTCACCATCTGGTTATGTCTGGTGTTAGCTGGTCTTACTCACTCTGACTGTGGCTTGACCTTCCTGCAAGCTTCGGTGTCAATACTCCTTGAATACTAGTTTTCTATGAGAGGAATTTGGTTTTGGAGAGCTGTGGTCCAGGGTCGGCTCTGGGGTGCTGACAGAAACCAGAAGGATCTAGTCCCCATCTGTCCCTTGTTTCCTGTTTCCTGATGGATCTGCAAGGGTCCCTCTTGGTCCAATGAATTTGAACAGAGGTGGTGGTCTTGCCTGTGCTTGAAGGTTTGCTGGCACTCCTGGGATACCAGCTCTCTCCTGGCACTATTTGAATATGGAGCCCTGTGTCACAGGATCCCCTCCCCGGCTGCCGAAAGAACCCAGAAAACCACTTCTCAGTCCCTGTGTCCTGGGATTCCAGGTGGGTCCCTTTGAGTAGACAGGCTTGCCCACACTCCTGGGAGTCTAGCTTTCTCCTGGCACTATTTGGCTATGGACCCCTGGTTGCTCAGGCAGAGGACTCCAGCCACAGATAGAATATACTTTCAAACTTCTCTCTAAAACATCACAAACCTGGCCTCCACCCTTTGAATTGTTCTCAACATTCTTAGCTTCTGAGATCCTATAGCATAGTCAGTGGAGTTCAGTGGCTGTCCCAGCTTAAAAATCCAATATCCGTGTACAATTCTCTATAAAGTAATAGGTTTGTCACTTTAACTTACTATTACTGTTATGAACATCATGGCCAAGAGCAACATGGGAGGAAAGGGTTAGTTTTGCTTAACAATTTATCATCAAAAATACTGACACAAACTCCAAACAGCATAAATCTATGTGCAGAAGCTGAACCAGAGAGGAGTGCTGCTTATTAACTTGCTCCTCTTAGATTGGGTCAGGTAGTTTTCTTTCTTCCTTCTTTCCTTATTTATTTATTTATTTATTTATTTATTTATTTATTTATTTATTTATTTATTTAGCATGTATTTATTTCTAGAATCCAGAACCTCCAGGTAAAAGTGGTTTCCCAAACCACTATGGGTTAGGGCCCCCCCACATCAATCACTAGTTAAGAAAATTCTTGACATGGTGGCTCACAAGCAGATATTATAGAGATATTATTTGAAATGAGACTTCATCCTCTCTGTTAATTCTAGCTTTTGCCAAGCTGACATCAAAACAAGCCAAAACAACTTAGCTTTGAATAAACAATTATAGAACCATTCCCTAGGAAAGTCTATTTCTCTTGCTCTCAACATTCCTTAGTTGTCATTAGTTTTACTCTGGGGAAATGTGTCATATTTGCCCATTTTGTGTTACTCTGTCTCTTCATATTATACTTAGCCAGGTCTCATTAGGTAGTCATCTTGTTGAGGTATTATGGACAGAAACTTGCAATTTTAGGAGACACAATTTCAGGATAGACTTCCTATTCCTCTGCCATTTACAATCTATCTGTTTCCTCTCCTGTGATGTTGTTTGAACCTTAAACACAGGAATTGTGTTGGTGATATATTCATTAGGGCTAAGTATGAAAACATTCATTTTTAATATTTTAAAGAATTTCATAACTGAGTACTTTGTTTAAATAATTTCCACCATTCCTTTACTGCCCTACAATTTTTCTCATGTGTAAACTTCCTCTGACATTCACCACCTTTTCTCTTATATTGTTATCTAAATGTGTACAGGTAACAATTATATAACAATATATTTTATATATATATGTATATATATGTGTGTGTGTTATAAATATAACCTATCCTTTGTATGTATATGTATAAAAAACTACTATGTCCATTTAGTGTCTTTCCTGTGTGTGTGTGTGTGTGTGTGTTTAGGACTGATTACTTAGAATTGAATAACTTGTTAACGGACTCTTTCCTAGCAATGACTAATTCTACTTCCCTCAAGTCATTCATTTTAGTAGTTTCTCATCTAGAGCTAAGGCCTTGTAAACCCCTCACAGCCATTAACTGGTGCTGCCATTGAATGGGTTTTGTTTAGGTGAACATAGTTTTGAGACGTCAAGAATATATATTCCATGTCATCTTTAGAAGACACTATTTAGAAGAAGAGTCCTGATCCTGATCCTTTGTCTCTTATAATGTCTCTCCAAATCCTTATCTGTGACGTTTCCTGAGCCTTAAGTATAAGAGTTTCACTCTTCCATTGCTGGTGAGAATGCAAACCTGTACAGCCACTGTAGAATTAAAAAAATATGGTGGTTCCTCAGGAAATTGGCAGTTGATCTGCCTTATGACCCAGCTATGCCTCCTTGACATATACCCAATGGACACTCCATTCTATTAAAAGGACACTTGTTTAACTATGTTCTTAACAGCTTTATTCATAATAACCAGAAAGTGGAAACAAACTAGATGTCCCACCACCAAAGAATGGATGAAGGTAATCTGTTAATTTATACAATAGAGTATTATTCAGCTGTTTAAAAAATAACATCATGAAATTTGCAGGCAAATGGATGGAACCTGAAGAAAAAAAAAATCATCCTGAGAGAGGTAACCCAGATCCAGAAGAGCAAACACGATATGCACTTGCTTATAAGTGGATATTAGCTGCTACAAAAAGGATAACAGCACTATATAAAATTCACAGTTCAATAAATCCTAATCAAAAAGGAGGGCTTAAGGGGTTAGCATGGATCTCCCTGGGACATAGAAAAAGAATAGAGTTTGAGTGTGGACTGCAGGTGAGGATTGGAACAGCTAAGATCAGGTAGGGAGGAGATGGAATGGAAGAGTACGTGGAGAAATCATTGGAACTGGGAGGTATTTGGTGAGCAAGATGGAAACTAAGTGTAGTGGACACTCCCAGGAATCTGTGAGGATGATCCTAGAGAACTCCTAGTAATGGGGGATATGAAGCCTGAACTGGCCATCTTCTATAACCAGGTAAAGCTTCCTGCAGTAGTACTGGAATACCCACCTAGACACAAAACATTCATTCCACTTACAGTTTTTCCTGCCTGAAATACATGTTAGGGGTAATGGTAGGAGTGGCCAATCAATGACTAGTCTAACTTGAGGCCCAGGCCACAAGACAGAGCCAATGCCTGATAGTGCCTGGATCACCATGAACTAAAATCTGGATATTCCAGATTCCTAGGATAAAATCAAATGTGACTGGCATACAAAAAAAACTGAATGAAATTATTGCTAATAATAATTTGCTATACTCATAGATCAGTACCTAGCCTAATTGTCACATAGAAGATTCATCCAGCAACTGATGTGAGCAGATGCAAAGACCCTCAGCCAAATATTAGGAGAAACTTTGAAACCCCATGCAACAGTGGAAGGTAGGATTGTAGGAGCCAGAGGGGTGAAAGGCCACAGGGGAATATGACCCACAGAATGAACTTAGGAGGGCTCATAGGGACTCATAGAACCTGAAGTGCTAATCATGAAACCTGCATGTCTCTATGCTAGGTCTTTTGCACATGTGTTATGACTGTGCAGCTTGATGTTCTTGTAGAACTCAGAACATTGGAAGTGGGATGGTCTCTGACTTTTTTACCTGCTCTTGACACCCATTTCTTCCTAGTGGGCTGCCTCATCCAGTTTTGACATGAGAGTTTCAGCCCAGGCTTCTTAAAACTTGTTATGCTGTGTTTGGTTGATGTCCATGGGAGACCTGTTCATTTCTTAATGGAAAGGAAGAGGAGTGTATGTGGGAGACAGGGGAGGTGGTGTATCTGGAGGAGTAGAGGAAAGGCAAACTGTATTTGGGGTGTATTGTATAAGAGAAGAAGGAAAGAGATAAGAGTTCCTTGTAGATATATGAAATAGTGTTGAACATAGTACCATAGCTCCCTGCAATTTCTCCAGATGTAGATCTCTATAATGGTCTCCATGTATGACAACATGTTTTTTGATGAAATATTTAACTTCGGGTCTACTGATGTGTATTTAGATACAGTTAGAAATTATATTGTAAAAAAGTAGCAGTAGTAGGTTCTCTTGAAGGATCTCTGAAGTCTGTTCAAAGATCTTTGGCTAGGTTAAAAGTTATAGATATAAATTTTCTCTTATTAAGTAGGACTAAAATCCAATTAGAGGGCTGTTGTTTTATCCCAATATATAAATGTCACTATTGTATCCCTGAGGATATCTTGTCATGTTGTGTATTGTGGTTTATAGAATTACTGATGGATTGGCTTGATTTTCTCCTTTGTCCGCTTTCACAACATCTTAAGCTATTATGAGAGCTTGCCTATGTATAAGTGTAAAATCTGTACTATGAAGTGAAAGTTTCTGGTTTCTTTGGAGACTCAATTGTGTCATGTGAATTTTTTTTTTTTTTTTTTTGGAAACTTTCTCATGACAGGATGTCTTGCTGACCAAAAATGTGATGTTTTCCTGGAAGCTGCCTAGAAAAAAGACGTGTGATGTTTTGCTACAGAAGACTCTTGAGAGAACATGTGATATTTGGAAAGGGTATAAATATAACCCAATAGACAGTGGATGACAGTGGGGAATTGGTTCGCCTTGACACTCTGGTGGGCACTATGCTCTGTATTGGGTTTGCTGATGCTGGTCTTCACTGATGATGCTGTGGCATTGGTTCACCTTGACTTCTTTGCTGTCATCATTTGTTATGACTTTGTAGAGAGAAGCCCACCAAAACTTCTTGCTGTTTCTGCTTTAGTGGACTGGGGCTGATTGGCAGAGCCTTGTAGTTTTTTTCTGGATTGAACTGCCACTGCTGATTTGTGAATGGTGTTTGTGAGTGGACTGAGCTACTACTGCTGATTCCTGTAAAGTGAATTACTCATATCCTGACAGTGAAGATTGGAATTGCTCCAAAGAACTATTTTTAAGCAAGTCCACATCCCCCTTTCACCTATTAACCTCTGCTTTCCACCAGCTCTGGTGGGTGGTAGGCTAGAAGAGAGGTTAATTCATTTAAGAATCTATATTAAAGTAGGTTTTAGAAACTATAAGTCTGCAGTACTATCTCCCCTATACTTAGTAGACTCACTAACTGCTTTATTTTGATTCATCTACAATTATATTCTGTGTTATAGTCAAGGGTCAGGCTTGTTACTTGTGCAGGAAAGCTCTCAGGTTACTGGTCACAGTGCTGGGCTGCATCTCTCTGCCACCACTGACATCGTGAATAATCATTTCAGTGTGTCTTTACTGATTTAAACAGAATGTCCGAACATCAATATAAAGTTTTTGTTGGCAAATAACAGAAAACGTGCCTAAATTCTTAAAATAATTATTTCATTTATGTAAGTAAGTATACAATGTAAAGGATGCCATGAAGATTAGCAGATTTGGAGAAGAGATACTAGGGTAAGATAGGTTAGAAGTTTTTTCAGGTGAAATGAATTCAAATATAAAGGCAATAAAAGAAAGACTACATTATGAAAAGGAAAAAAAGAAAGAAAAATCATTGAAATTCAAGAAGAGATCAGCAGATAAGCAAATATTTAAAGAAACTGGGAGGTGAGGCAAGAAACAGAAATCATATCATAAGCAAGCCCTGGTTGCAGCAGGAAGGGAAGCCTAAAACTCAACCACAAAGCAACCCTGAGGACTATAGGCAGCACACGTGAAGTGAACTGTGTGACACACAAGCAGGCAAATCCCACAGTTTCTCAAGTCTTAAATGCAGGTAAGGGTACCAGAAGAATTTACTTGATACTGACTCCTGGATTATGAGCCGAAAGGGAGAAAATCAATTGTACCTTTGTCATATGTCAAAATGTTATTATCCAGTACCATCCTGGGAACAGTCTTATAATGTAAAATAGAGTTGCTCTGGGACCATGAAAATAAAAAGCAATCACAGGTCAAGAAATGTAACTATAGCCTGTCCTCATGCTTGATTGTGAAAACTGCCACAAAAAAAAAAAACCAAAAAAACAAAAAAAAAACAAAAAAAACAAAACAAAACAACAAAAAAAACCCAGTTACGTAGAGGGGTTGGGTTGGATGTAGGCCTACTGAGATATTTCCTCAAACTGTGCAAGTTTTTGTGGTAATTGGCCTCTCCCATCATGACTAGGAATCAGCCATGCTGCTTGTGTGTCAATGTGGAGGCTGGGTGTTCTTTTTCTCTACTATATTATTTGCTCCAGAGGGGTAGTTTAGAGTTCATCCTTACATGGAGATGCCAAATCAGGCAGAGTTATGGATGCTTCACCCACCTCCAGTGTATAACTTAGGGGTGTTTACTTTACCTACACTGATGCTTGAAAGAATCCCTCCTTTGGATACTGGGCATGCCTGGTTCTATTACTTTAGAGCATGTCATTCTGCAAGTCCATAGGCTACAAGATAGCTGGGGTCAATATCTGCTTCTAGTTTTCAAGGAAAACAATGCACCAATTACGTACAAACTGTAAACAAAAACAGAAAGAAAAAAAACTCATTCAGAAGACTTTGAAATACATACTTAAGAATAAACCTAAATACATAAATGAAATACCACCAGACAGTATACTACTCTAAATACCACAGAAACTGAAGACAATACAGCAAAATAGAGATACTCTGAATATTCATTGATCAGCTTAATTAGTATTGTAAAAATTAAGAAATTATCAAAAGTATTCTATAAGTTCTACACATTACCCATCAAAATCTCAATGGAATTTTTCTCATAGAAATAAAATATAACAAACCTAAAATTTACATGGAGGAACATACATAATGAATAGTCAAGGAATTCTGATTGAAAAAATACTAATTCTGGAGGTATCACAATAGCTGATTTCAAATTACACTATCAAAAAAAAATCAGTGGCAAAACTAAGAAATAAACCCTTGACGCTATACTTCCTTAATTTTTAGATGAAGTTTACAAATATATTACAGGGAAAAAAGAAAACCTGGTCAAAGAGTGATATCAAAAACTAGATATTGATATGTACACATCTGAAAAATAGTAGATTCACATTCATCACACTGTACAAAATACGAGGAAAAAGAAAAGCTTGTCAAAAGTGATGTAAAAACACTGGGTATTTATTTGTTTGTTTCAGAATAACTGTAGGTTCATATCCATCACACTTCTCAAAAAAGGAACATTAATCAGAGACAAAAGCTATATAAAGGGGAACAAAAATGTAGTTTGGTGTGGAACTATCATGTCACATGTGGCTTTGTCAAAATGAATCTGTTTTCGGCATAGTTGATATAGCAAATATCAATTTTAATGATTGTTAGGGACAGCTTATGACTAAAGATGCTTGATAACAATTCTACTGACCTGAATTTGATCCTTGGGAAACATACAGTGAAAAAAGACAATCAATTTCCATAGGTTTCCCTCTGATTTCCATACCACTAACAAAAAGAGTTTCAGTTTGAATGATTGGGTTACTAAACATTACAACAGCTTAGTTTGGATGAGGACAGCTTTCATTCAGCTGTATGTGTTGCCTAAAAGGAATCTCTCTATATCCCAGATTCTTGCTTTGTAACCATGGAAGTTTTATTAATATCTCTGAAGCACAGTGTTCCAATCTTTAAAACCTGGATGATTTTATTTAGAAAATACTGAAGTCATTGTTGTTGTTTCAAATACATGTAATTTCATGACTTGATGCCTAAACAATAGTATCAAAATGGTGCTCACCAAGGGTTAATGGCTAGATAAAAGCCAAATATCCCCAGACTGGAGAACAAACACACATCAAAATTACTTATATGTAGTGTAGATTGATCACACTATTTCCCTCAACACACCTCTTTGTGTTGTTTCTGTGTCATTCATTTGCTGGTATATGTTTCTTGATTGGCTTCATTGTAAACTGACTCAGCTGAAGCTTGGACTGCATAATAAAATCCATGGTCAGCTGAGTCTCAGCAAACAGAGATAAGCGCTTATATAAAGCAATGATAGCACAATTTGATGAGAAAGCTTCGAATAAATGTTTACCACTTTTCCATCCCCACAACTAATTAGTTCATAAATCCCCTAGCCATCTGTCTCATTTCATTGAGCTCCAGTTCTACCTTCTTACTGTTGGTCACTATTAACTCTTTCTCACTTCATCTTATTGTCTCTTGTACATTTTTTCCTTCCATTTTCTGTACAGACCTAATGGACAGGTTATCATAAAGGCTGCCACCATTGCTTGTTTGGACGAGTCCCTATATAGTCAAGATCACATGTATTTTTAAATAACTGTGGACAGTGTGGGTTGCTGATCTTAGTGTTCTTGATGCTTTACTTAAGAAAATAAGGTACATATGTCTCTATTCAGCGGCTTAACTGATTCTGTGAACAAAGATTATTAAAAAGAAGAAAGTAAACTGCCTTTGTATGATGGCCGTCTCTCACCATCTTCCATGATTATAAAATTCATATGAGAGTGGGAAGACTGGTATCTGGGAATTGGAAATAATTGGATATTGATGAAGTCACTCTAAATTTCCCTAGAATTTATGCTCACTTAGAAGAGCATAAACCATTTCCCCATTTACAACATAAAGAGTACAAGTACACAGATATTGCAGATGATTCTGGCAAAGAATTCAGCAGAGGAATTATGTCTAGAGAGAGCAGTTGAAAATCATGGAGTCTTTGACCCTTCACTTCAGAACTGCTATCATCCCAAGAGGCTGAATTGATATGATAGTCTCAGAGCTCTTTCTACAAATACAAAAAAGCCTTTTACTATTAAAATGACCTTACTTCTTTCCTCTCCAATAATTTTAATAATTTTTCATGGCTGTAACATTGCATCTGATTGATGATGGCTATTTATTTTATAAAATTCAACCATAAACAACATGAATATAGCTTTACTCTTTTTCTCTAAAAAATATGTATGTTGTTTTTGAATAAAACACAATAAAGGTACTACTTTTTCTTCAAAAGTTTTCAGTACTATTTCTTTAGTTTTTCTATTATTTCATGAGTTCCTTCCCCTATTTTTATGATCTGAGATCAAACACAAATTGTACTTTCTTCTTACTGACATGACTTCTGGCCTGGAGGCTGTGTTCTTTATAACATAATTCGGTGGGAACATTTTATTCCTGGTTACAAAATCTTCACATGGCCATTTTGCTATTCACTAACTCTTATATAGGAAAGAGATCATTATCATCAATCTGAGTATTTTCTGTTATTTTTTTATGGAAAAAACATACTATATCTCTTTGGACAAGCTTTGAAATTATTGTATGTTTCAGAATTCTATCATGTAGTTTAAAAGCTCCTGTAATTTTATTTAAGTGATGAAAACAACAAAGACTCTCCTTGGTGGATCTTCCTGGGAAGCACTCCTCCCCTTACTGTGTATAGCATGTGGCTCATACTTTGCAGTTTGTGACAGGAGCTACTCTTCCAGATTTCTCTTCAGAGGTTGCATTACTGGAAACATTACACAGAATCATTTTCCAGGTTTTTCTGCTGACAGGACTTTGTAGATATAATTTAATTCTTATATAATTTAGTTGATTAGCTGGGAACCTTGGTGGAGAAGAGAAAGGGCATGTCCCATTTTTAGGGAGATCCTTCCCACCACCCTCTATCTGTGCACCTCAAACAGGAAGAATTGTGGAAGTCTTTTGTTCTAGATTCGAAGCATCTGTACTGATATATCTGACCCTTGGGGTGTGCAGTTCCTGTGGAGAAAATGGAAGGGCAGACAAGGAAGGTACTTTCTCTATTTCAGCCTCTTGTTTACAATCCCAGTGAGGGATGAAATGTGCCACTGTCACTTTCATTTGGGCTTAATGTGTTAAGGCTCTGCTGCTTTCTTAGCTGAGCTCCAGAGGAAATCATTGCCTCTCTTCATTGTCTTTCTCTCGCCCTGTTGGCAGAGGCAGAGAATAAATTCTTGATTTTTACATTGGTGTGCATGACCATAGATGATAAGATCATATTCTCTTAAATCACTGTATTTTATCTACTAGTCTTTGGAAATACCCAGTATTTTTCTGCCTCTATCTGTGCATTGGTTTGGTTTCCTTAGAATAGTATTTACTGAATTTTATATGATAGGATTTACTAGGTCTTTAGAGGACACAAATTGATTTTGTTTCTTAAAGGGAGCATTCTAATCCAGTGGAAAACACCTTCCTCTCCCTTCTATCTTTCCATACATCCTTGGCTCCCTCCTTTTCTTCATAGTTGTGTACTCAATAACAGGTGAAGTGACAGCCAAAATATTTATCCATGAATATTTACTTCATGAATATATTCAGTGAATAAGTAATCAAATGAGAACATATGATGGCTTGCTATATTGAATTTTTATTTGTTGCATTGTTTAAAGTAGCTTAGCATCCAAATCGTTCCTTTGAGCACATACTTTTACTTCATATTTATGTTTCATCCTGTGATTTTGCCTTATATTATTTCACTGGTTTCTTAGTATTGCTGAGTTATTTGATTCCTCATCTAGTCTTTGGAAATAAGCAGAATTTGGCAAATAGTTGACTTTGGTGCTACCATTGGCACCATGACAGGATTAAGGTCAATAGTCTTAGTTTTAATATTGTATCGACTACCGGTACCATTCCTATGTTTATTAGCTAGAGGTTACTGACAATATTACTAAACCTTGTATGTGTCTTTTAAGATGATAATTCTATACAGAATTTTATTCAAATGACATTATTTATACAGTCTTTGTTGAGGTGAAATGAGATAATACTTGAAAATTAGATATCAAAATCCCAAAATATAATGAATATATATATATATATATATATATATATATATATATATATATATACATATATATTTTTTTTTTCTGTGCAATTTACTTTGGTCAGTTTAAAGGAAAAAGACCTATTGGCTCAAAGGCAATGAACATAATATGATAACAAATTAATTGTTTGAAATACATTTCAATATACTTGAAATTTAATTTTGTTTTATGACCTTCTGTTAAGTCAACCCAGGGCTAATCTCAGTTCAGTTCTCTTAACATCACTCACTGTAGTAAACTTTTCCTGCAAAGCAGTGTCATTTGATGAGATCCAGCTACTGTGCTGTCTTATAAGGGATTGAATTATTTCTAGGCCATAGCTTTTAATTATATGTGACTGTTCATTCATCCCTTGCTCCTACCTATCTGGATAATCCCTGAGAAATTGGAGAGAAGTGGTTATGATATAGATGATTCAGTGTAACTGCTACAGAACAGGTGCCTTGGTGACACAGACTGTATAATAACGAAATTAACCTAAAACATGATAACAAGCAATTAATTAGCTCAATATACATCAACTTATCATGGTTATTATTTTGACTTAGCCATTTTACAATGTATGAGTATTTAAACATATATTTTGAGCATGATAAAATCATAAAATATCTAGTCTCATGTTCTTGGTCATCCAAGTATTGTCAGGTATAGGTTCCTCCTTGTGTAGTTGGATCTTAAATAAAATTGCATATAAGTTAGTTAATCACACCAGCTATATGTGCTACCATTGCATTAACATAACTTATAGGCAGTGCACTGCTGTCAACAGAAAGTTTTGAGGCTTAGTTAGTGTTTACATTTCTCTTTGGGTACCATTTTAAGTACCAACCTTTAAGAAAGATACCAGAACATAAAGGTGCAGATTCTTTGTGGCATAGTTTGACCTCCTAAGTTCAATGAGCTCTGAAGGTGTTATCTTCAGAAATGGAACTTTGTCTTCTCTCTGTGAAGAGAGACCTATAGACTCAGGAAGAGTTTGGGTAGTTTGGGGATTCCCATGGGACCCCTTTGGCCAAGAATTCAATAAGAAGTTATCCAATTTAAGGGCTGTAAGCCTCATTTGGTGACTGGAGATGACCAGTTGAAGATCTGTCATCCAATACTTTTCAATACCAATTAGATCATCTTCATATATGAATATGTTTTAGGATATTTGTACTGTATTAAGTTACCCTACTACCTTCAAATAGCCCTTACTTTTAGCTGTTTCTCCTCTTATTTTCTCCCTTGGGCCCAACCTCCAGATTCCTCTCACATCCCCACTCCATCTTCCAGTTGCAGGTTCCTTCATCACTCCATAAGCATCCATTCTATCTCCCATTTCTAAAGTTATCTCACTGCTCCACCCCACTGTCCCTTACTTTAAACCTAACTTATGTGGTTCTTCAGATTGTAACTTGATTATCATTAACTTAAGATTTAATATCCACAGAAAAGAAAATACATTCTGTATTTCTCCTGACAGAGGATGATATTTTTTTCAAGTTCCATTCATTTACCTGAGTATTTCATCATTTATATTTTTTAATGGCTGGGTAATACTCTATTTGGTAAATGTACTAAATTTTCTTTATCTGTTCATTTGTATGTAAGAATGCTACTGAATTATGTGTTAATTTTGTGTACTGCTACTTTGTGGAAAAAGTTTATCACATACAGAATATACCTGGTTGGGATACTTAGAATTTTTTATTTATAAAGGAATATCATTTGCAATTAAAGATCATTGGATTTTTCATTTCTTACATGTATACACATCAATAGTCTCATTGCACTAGCTAAAACATTAAGTGCTATATTGAACATGTATGGGGACAATAGACATTTTAGTCTTTTTTCTAATTTTAGTGCAAATGCTTTGTGTTTCTCTTCATTTAAGTTTATATTGGCTGCTTTCTTGTGGTAATGTGTCTTTATTAAGATGACAAATGTACTTGTTGTATTCCTTCTCTCTTCAGGAATTTTGTAACAAAATGAGATTTTGCCAAAGGTCTTCTGTATCAAATGAGATGTCTATGTGGTATCTGCCTTTCAGTCTGTTTATATGATATATTTCCTCAATATTTTATGTATTTATGTTGAATTATCTATGCATCAATGGATGAAGTTTACTTGGTTGTGGTGGATAACCTTTTGTAGGTATTCTTGGATTATTTGATTTGTGAGTAATATTTTTTGACATATAGAAAGATATTAACATAATTGACATACTTTGAAAATATTAGATGTAGACTAATAGCTTGCCTTATATAAAAGTGACACCTTTGCTATTTTTTCTATTACTCTGTAAGTAAAATTTTAATGATTTTTTAAAATTTTTATTTTTTGATGCTTTATTAACATTTCAAATATTTCCCCTTTCCAGGTCTCCACTTTGGAAACCCACTATCCTCTCCCCCTCCCCCTGCCTCTATGAGGGAATTTCCCCACCCACCCACCCACTCCCTTTTTCCCACCTTGGTATTCCACTATACTGGGACCTCTATTACACTCAGGCCCAAGGGCCTATCCTCCCCCTGATGGCCAACAAGGCCCTCTTCTGCCACATATGTGGTCTGAACCATGGGTCCCTCCATGTGTATTGCTTGGTTGGTGGTCCAATCTCCAGGAGCACCAGGAGGTCAGGCCAGTTGACACTGTTGCTTTCTCCATGGTGCTGCAAACTCCCTCAGCTCCTTCAGTCCCTTCTCTCACTCCTCCATCTGGGACATCACACTCAGTACAACATTTACTGTGAAGTGAAACTTGAATATTCCAAACTCTTGGGCTAATATTCACTTACCAGTGAGTACATACCATGTTTGTTCTTTTGTGACTGAGTTATCTCACTCAGAATGATACGTTCAAGTACCATTCATTTGCCTGCGAATTTCATGAAATCATTGTTTTTAATAGCTGAGTAGTATTCCATTGTGTAAATGTACCACATTTTCTGTATCCATTGCTCTGCTGAGGGACATCTGGGTTGTTTCCAGCTTCTGGCTATTATAAATATGGCTGCTATGAACATGTGTCTTTATTACATGTTAGAGCATCTTCTGAGTATATGCCCAGGAGTGGTATAGCTGGATCCTAAAGTAGTATTATGTTCATTTTTCTGAGGGTCCGCCAAACTGATTTCCAGAGTGGTTGTACCAGCTTGCAATCCCACCAGCAATGGAGGAGTGTACCTCTTTCTCCACATCCTCGCCAACATCTGCTGTCACCTGAGTTTTTGATCTTAGCCATTCTGACTGGTGTGAGGTGGAATCTCAGACTTGTTTTGAATTGAATTTCCCTGATGACTAAGGATGTTGAACATTTCTTTACATGCTTCTCAGCCCTACGAATTTCCTCAGTTGAGAATTATCTATTTAGCTCTGTTCCCCATTTTTTTATAGGATTATTTGGATCTCTGGAGTCTAACTTCTTGAGTTCTTTGTATGTATTGGATATTAGCCCTCTATCAGGAGTAGGATTGATAAAGATCCTTTCCCAATCTGCTGGTTGCCGTTTTGTCCTATTGACAGTATCCTTTGCCTTACAGAAGCTGTGCAATTTCATGAGGTCCTGTTTGTTGATTCTTGATCTTAGAGCATAAGCCACTGGTGTTCTGTTCAGGAACTTTTCTGCTGTACCCATGTGTTTGAGACTTTTCTCCACTTTCTCTTCTATTAGATTCAGTGTATCTGGTTTTATGTGGAGGTCCTTGATCCACTTGGATTTGAGCTTTGTACAGGGAAATAGGAATGGATCAATTTGGATTCTTCCACATGGAGACAACCAGTTGAACCAGCACCATTTGTTGAAAATGCTGTCTTTTTTTCCACTGAATGGTTTTAACTCCTTTGTTGAAAATCAAGTGACCGTAGATGTGTGGGTTCATTTCTGGGTCATCAATTCTATTCCATTGATCTACCTGCCTGTTGCTGAACCAATACCATACAGTTTTTATCACTAATGCTCTGTAGTACAGCTTGAGATCAGGGATGCTGATTCCTCCGGAAGTTCTTTTGTTGTTGAGAATAATTTTTGCTATCCTGGTTTTTAATTTTTTATTTTTGTTATTCCATATGAATTTGAAGATTGCTCTTTCTAAGTCTATGAAGAATTGGGTTGGAATTTTGATGGGGATTGCACTGAATCTGCAGATTGCTTTTGGCAGGATGGCCATTTTTACTACATTAATCCTGACAATCCATGAGCATGGGAGATATTTCCATCTTCTGAAGTCTTCTTCGATTTCTTTCTTCAGAGACTTGAAGTTCTTGTTATACAGATCTTTCACTTGTTTTGTTAGAGTCACACCAAGATACTTTATATTGTTTGTGACAATTGTGAAGGGTGTGATTTCCCTAATTTCTTTCTCAGCCTGTTAATCCTTCGAGTATAGGAAGGCTACTGATTTGCTTGAGTTAATTTTATATCTGGACACTTTGCTGAAGTTGCTTATCAGTTGCAGTAGTTCTCTGGTGGAGTTTTTCAGGTCACTTAAGTATATGATCATATTATCTGGAAATAGTGATATTTTGATTTCTACCTTTCCAATTTGTATTCCTTTGACCGCCTTTTGTTGTCTAATTGTTCTAGCTAGCAATTACTATATTGAATAGGTAGGGATATAGAGGGCAGCCTTGTCTATTGCCTGATTTTAGTGGGATTGCTTTGACTTTCTATTTTGTTTGATGTTGGTTACTGGTTTGTTGTATATTGCTTTTACTATGTTTAGGTATGGGCTTTGAATTTCTGATCTTTCTAAGACTTTTATCATGAAGGGATGTTGAATTTTGTCAAATGCTTTTTCAGCATCTAATGAAATGACCTTGTGGTTTTCTTTCTTTGAGTGTGTTTATGTAATGGATTACATTGATGGATTTCCACATATTGAATCATCCTTGCATACCTGGGATGAAGCTTACTTGGTCGTGATGAATGATCATTTTGATGTGTTCTTGGATTTGGTTTGCGAGAATTTTATTGAGTAGTTTTGCATCGATATTCATAAGGTTAATTGGTCACATGTTTTCTGACTTTATTGGGTCTTTGTGAGGTTTTGGTATCAGTGTAATTGTGGCCTCATAGAAGGAATTGGGTAGTGTTCCTTCTGCTTCTATTTTGTGGAATAGATTGAAGAGTATCAGTATTAGGTCTTCTTTGAAGGTCTGATAGAATTCTTCACTGAACCGATCTGGTCTTGGGTTTTTTTGGTGGGGTACTTTTAATGGCTGCTTCTATTTTTGTAGGCATTATAGGACTGTTTAGATGGTTTGTCTGATTCTTCCATACATTTGGTATTTGGAATCTCTCTAGAAACTTGTCCATTTCATGCAGATTTTCCAGTTTTGCTGAGTATAGGCTTTTGTAGTTGGATCTGATGATTTCTTGAATTTCTTCAGAATCTGTTGTTTTGTCTCCATTTTCATTTCTAATTTTGTTAATTTGGATACTGTCTCTGTGCCCTCTGTTTAGTCTGGCTAAGGGTTTATCTATCTTGTTGATTTTCTCAAAGAACCAACTCCTGGTTTTGTTGATTCTTTGTATAGTTCTTTTTGTTTCTACTTGGTTGATTTTAGCCCTGAGTTTGATTATTGCCTGCCTTCTACTCCTCTTGGGTTTATTTGCTTCTTTTTGTTTTAGAGCTTTCAGGTGTGCTCTTAAGCTGCTAGTGTATGCTATCTCCGGTTTCTTTTTGGAGGCACTCAAAGCTATGAGTTTTCCTCTTAACATTGCTTTCATTGTGTCCCATAAATTTGGGTATGTTGTACTTTCATTTTCATTAAATTCTAGGAAGTCTTTAATTTCTTTCTTTATTTCTTCCTTGAACAAGTTATCACTGAGGAGAGCATTGTTCAGCTTCCATGTGTATGTGGGCTTTCTGTTGTTGTTGTTATTGTTGCTATTGAAGTCCAGCCTTAATCCATAGTCATCTGATAGGAGGCATGGGATTATTTCAGTCTTCTTATATCTGTTGAGGTTTGTTTTGTGACCAATTATATGGTCAATTTTGGTGAAGGTACCATGAGGTGCTGAGCAGAAGATATGTTCTTTTGATTTAGGATGAAATGTTCTATAGATATCTGTTAAATCCATTTGGTTTATAACATCTGTTAGTTTCACCGTGTTTAGTGTTTAGTTTGTGTTTCCACAAACACAAGATCTGTCTATTGATGATAGTGGGCTGCTGACGTCTCCTACTATTATTGTGTGAGGCACAATGTGTGCTTTGAGCTTTAGTAAAGTTTCTTTTATGAATGTGGGTGCCTTTGCATTTGGAGCATAGATGTTCAGAATTGAGAGTTCTTCTTGGTAGATCTTTCCTTTGACGAGTATGAAGTGTCCTTCCTTATCTTTTTTGATGACTTTTGGGTCAAATTGGATTTTATCCGAAATTAGAATGGCTACTCCAGCGTGCTTTTTGGCACCATTTCCTGGAAAATTGTTTTCCACCCCTTTACTCTGAGGTAGTGTTTGTCTTTATCATGGAGGTATGTTTCCTGGATGCAGCAAAATGCTGGGTCCTCTTTATGGATCCAGTCTGTCAGTCTATGTCTTTTTATTGGAGAACTGAGTCCATTGATGTTAAGATATATTAAGGAATAGTGATTGTTGGTTCCTGTAATTTTCAATGTTATATGTATGTTTGTGTGGCTATCTTCTTTTGAGTTTGTTGAAAGATTATTTTATTGCTTTTTCTAGGGTGTAGTTTCCCTCCTTGAGTTGGTGTTTTCCATCTATTATTCTTTGTAGGGCTGGGTTTGTGGAAACATAGTGTGTAAATTTGGTTTTATCATAGAATATTTTGGTTCACCATCTATGGTAATTGAGAGTTTTGCTGGAAATAGCAGCCTGGGCTGGCATTTGTGCTCTCTTAGGGTCTGTATGAGATCTGCCCAGGTTCTTCTATCTTTCATAGTCTCTGTTGAGAAGTCTGGTGTAATTCTGGTAGGTCTGCTTTTATATGTTACTTGACCTTTTTCCCTTACTGCTTTTAATTTTCTTTCATTGTTTTGTTTATTTGGTGTTTTCACTATAATCTGACGGTAGAAATTTATTTTCTGGTCCAATCTATTTGGAGTTCGATAGGCTTCTTCTATATTTTTGTTCATCTCTTTCTTTAGGTTAGGGAAGTTTGCTTCTTTAATTTTGTTGAAGATATTTACTGGTCCTTTAAGTTGGGAATCTTCACTCTCTTCTATACCTATTATCCTTAGGTTCTGTCTTCTCATTGTGTCCTGGATTTCATGGATGTTTTGGGTTAAGAGCTTTTTGCATTTTGCATTTTGTTTGACTGTTGTGTCAATGTTTTCTATGGTATCTTCTGTACCTGAGATTCTCTCTTCTGTCTCTTGTATTCTGTGGGTGATGCTTGCCTCAATGACTCCTGATCTCTTTTCTAGGTTTTCTAACTTCAGGGTTGTCTCCCTTTATGATTTCTTTATTGTTTCTATTTCTACTTTTAGTTCCTGAATGGTTTTGTTCATTTCCTTCGTCTGTTTGATTGTGTTTTCTTGTAATTTCTCCGGTTTGATTGTTTTTTCCTATAATTCTTTAATGGATTTTTGTGTTTCCTCTGTAAGGGCTTCTAGTTGTTTACCTATGCCCTTTTGTATTTCTTTAAGTTAGTTATTTATTTCTTTCTTAACGTCTTCTATCAGCATCATGAGAAATGATTTTAAATTTGCTTTTCTCGTGTGTTGCGATATCCAGGACTTGCTGTGGTGGGAGACCTGGATTCAGATGATGCCAAGTAGCCATTGTTTCTGTTCCTTATGTTCTTACCCTTGCCTTTCGCCATCTGGTTAACCTTGGTGTTAGTTGGTCTTACTCTCTGTGGGTGTGGCTTGTCCCTCCTGCAAGCTTCTGTGTCAATACTCCTAGAAGACCAGCTCTCTCTGAGAAGAATTTGGATTTTGGGAACTGTGGTACAGGGTCAGTTCTGGGGTGCAGACAGAAACCAGAAGGATCTTGTCCCCAGCTTTCCCTTGGTTCCTGTGTCCTGATGGCTCTGCAAGGATCCCTCTTGATCCAGTGATTTTGAACAGAAATGCTGGTCTTACCTGTGCTTGAAGATGTGTTGGCACTCCTGGAATACCAGCTCTCTCCTGGCACTATTTGAATATGGAGCCCTGTGTCACAGGATCCCCTCCCCAGCTGCCAAAAGAAACCAGAAGACCACTCCTCAGTCACTGTGTCCTGGGATTCCAGGTAAGTCCCTCTGAGAAGAAAGACTTGTCCACACTCCTGCGAGTCTAGCTTTCTTCCGGCACTATTTGGCTATGGTGCCTGTGGCACAGGCTGAAGTCCCCAGCCACAGATGGAAACCAGAAGGCTCCTGTCCTAGGTTTTTCCTCAGCCCCTATGTCCCAAGGATTCTGGGCAGGTCCTGCTGAGCAATGGTGCTTGTCTTAACCCTACTCATGGCTTTCCACACTCCTGGGAGGGTATCTTTCTCCTGGTGCTATTTACCTATGGAGCCCTGGTGGCCCAGGCAGAGGTCTCCCACCACAGATGGAAACCAGTGTGAGTAATATTTTTAAATGTTTTAATTGTGCATATGTGTATGTGTATGACTACCTGTCAGTCTGTTTTTTAGTATAAATATATGAGTGTAGGTACCAACAAAGACAAGATTATCAGATCCCATGGATAAAGGGCGATGATTAAGGCTTCTTCAAGCCAATTAAGAAAGTTGCCTGATGGATAGAAGATACCTTAGTGGGTAAAGTGCTTTCTGCTACAATTTGAAAACTTATGTAGTGATTTGCATGTCACATTCAAAGACCAAAGGATATATCTCACCCCCGCAATGCACATATAAATAATGCATGTAGAAAGCAAAGAGAAATAAATAAATGAATTGAGGAAGTAAAGGTATTAAGGAGGAAATATCTGATTGCCACCATATTTGGGTGTAGAGACTGTGATGTAAACCAACTATGCTGTAGAAGATCTGCAGTGGATACTGAGATGTACATTAAACCCATTTATTTTTCTGCCATGTAGACATCAGCATTCTCTTTATTTGTACTTCTTCAATTGCTGGGTAAGACTGTCTCAGTATAAGTGAGTGGAGTGGTATAAACAGGCCATACTCTGTAGCTTCAGGAAATATGTTCCTTTGTTGCTTTATTTTTCTGCAGATATACCAGTAAATCTTGATTTTCTCTTTCTAAGAATTTTCAAAACACTATTATTATAAAATCTATTAGGGAACCATATGCTTTATTAATCTTCCCATGGCTATATCAAATATCTTGAATAATTGAATTGGAATGGGATATTTTTTCTTTTTGTATTTTAGAGCTTTTGAGTCCAGTATTGGCTGGTCCATAGTTTTGAGTCTGTTTAAAGGAAGCAAGTCATAAGAAATGTGTTATATCAAATTTTCCTTCAATGTTCCAAATGTGGCTGCTAAGATAGAAAAGGCAGGATTGCATTTGTTCACTTTAATGGCACAGCTCAGTCATATAGTTCAGCTAAGGGTTCTCATTTTAAATTTCCTACTTCTGGCTAATAGTACCAAGACAGGGGAGAAGCCTTTATGTACAGAAATTTCAGGGTCAAAGAGGTACCATATTACTAAAGTGGGGCTTCATGAAAAGCATGGAACTTTGTTTGCAGGCCTAAGGAGTGACTCGGGTATGAATGACAGGCCAATAGAAGCCTTGTTTCTAAGATAACAGCAAATATCAGAGTTTGATCATACATTCACAAAACTGTTCTCTCTCTCTCTCCTTGCCTTAAATGCTAATTACTCAAAATGTTTGCCAAGGGATGGGGTTGCCATCGCACAGGCAAAACTCTGACCCAGAATTGTTCCTGTCTGAAAGAACTACACGAGCAAATATGGAGAAGAGCCTGAAGAAAAGGAGGTCCAGTGACAGGCCCAAATTGGTATCTAGCTCAGAGCGAGTCCCCAAGGCCTGACACTGTTACTGATGCTATGATGTGCTTATAAACCGGGGCCTACCATGACTGCCCAACAAGCAGCTGAAAGACTCAGATGCAGATATTTGCATCCAACCAATAGACAGAAGTTGCTAACCTCTGTGGTTAAATTAGGGAAAATCTGGAAGAAGACTGGAAGAAGATAAGGTGGAGGGCGACCCTACAAGAAGACCAGCAGTCTCAACTAACCTGGACCTCTAAGATCTCTTAG
>CM052709.1:14253483-14291965 GCA_028551405.1 Uromys caudimaculatus
CTCAGTCAGAGAAGATGCACCTAATCCTCAGGAGACTTGGGGCCCCAAGGCGTAGGGAGTAGGTAGCTCTGGTGACATGGGGGGGGGGGGGTGTGTGGGAACATCCTCTTGGAGACTGGTGAGGGGGTAGGGGAGTGTGGGATGTTGAACAGGCAGAAGGTGGACTGGGAGGGGGACAAATTCTGGACTATAATAAAAGATTAAGGAATATGCATATTATATAATATATAATATATTTTATATGTTATATAAATAATATATAAATAATATATATAATATATATATTATATATATAATATATATATATGAAAAGAATAAAGCTTATGAAGGTCCAACAAACAATATCACTCTACTTGCAGCTGTTTACAAACAGTTTTCTGTTTCAAGGCTACTCTGTTTATTTTACTAACCTGGTTACTTCCTATTGCTTTGATTCAGACTGAAGACAGAAAAAAATATTTAAGAGATGTAATTTTAAAATGGACAATTTCATTCTTCTCAAAATAACATTGAAATTCGATATCTCCTTGATAAGTAAGGATAAATAGTTAAATTATTAATGTGTCTCCAGAGTAACACTTTATTATTCCATTATTCAGAAAAGAATGAATTTAGGGTAGATTGCATGATTACATCTTCAAAAGCAAAAATTAACTCTAATAGTCATCTCAGCAGGAAGGCTGCTAACTTCCTCAGCTCTAAGTCATGGTTGCCTGTAATTTTAACTGGGATTTCCATTACATTTATTTTAAAAAATGTGAATCCTTATTACTGAAAGCAATTGAATTTCACAAAATGGCAAAAATGTAAATAGGTAACATTAAGGAGAGCAAAATAAACCACTCAAATATTTCAAAACACATACACACTCTAAGAGAATTTTTCAAATTAATTTGCTACCCAGGAGCCTAATAAAACATACTACTTAGAATGTAAAGCGATAGTAAAAGGAATATACCTCTCTTTATGGTCAAAACTGTCGTTATGCAAAATATAAAGAGCCTTCAATAGTACATTATGGGAAGTGCTAATGCCTTACTCAGCTTACAGCATGATGTACTTTGTCTGTGCCACAGGAGGTCTTATAGACACTTTATGGTTTTTGTTTTATAAGATACCATTTGTATGCACTTGCTATTAAACTTGTCCGAGAAAAAAAAATCTGTTGTAAAACATTCTCAAATTATCTATGAAGTTGATGCAAGCGTTTTAGACAGCTTGTTTATAAACCAGCAGTGTTCTCCATCATGGAGATCTATAGCTCCAGTAGTCTGAATTGGCTCAACGAAGATACAACAGTAAAATTACAATGAGACCCTGTTTCCTTTGTTGTACTTATTTTGGTACCAATTTTACTTATTTATTTGGTAACATTCTAGGGATTGGGCCTAGGGCCCAAGTTCTGTACCAGTAAGCCTGCTTTCTTGTAAGAAAATACCCTGACTTACTTCACATAAATGGTTTAGCATGCACTTAGTCATTTGTTTCTTAAAGTAAAATATAAATATGATAGATTACATATAAAATGTATTAGTGTGTGTGTGTGTGTGTGTGTGTATTACACTTTTGAGCGAGTCAAATCTCCCCTTCTATGTTTACATGGTTTAAGGTCACCTAGCTTGCATGGTGAGCATAGTGAACTTTTCCTACTAAGGCTTCTCTCTGACATTTATTAACAATATGTTAAACTACGTCTTATTAAAAGGAATTATCTTATTTTTTAAAATCCCTTTGCTATTATACTCATTTAGCTGCAATTTGTTCAAGGGAAATTTTACAACAGATAGAGTATATAAATCTCTATAAGGATCATTAAAATACATCTTTGTAAATCTCATTCAACGTAATTAGACTAAGTAATGATGAGAATAGTAATCTCTGCATGACAATCATGCTTTTTTATTCTAATTCAGTGACCAAGCCAGCTCAGTCAGTCAAACAGGTTCTCAAGGGAGAGAGCGAGGATTGAAAAGAAAAAGACAGTTAGACAACATTATAACATGACCCCAGCCAGTGCTGAGGCTGGAGCTGGTTTATTTTTCTCCAGTGTGCTTTTATACCATTCTTGGTATATACAAAGAATATGGTCACTCCTAAGGCATAAACAAAGTAATCAAGGAACAATCAAAGTAATAAAGTAATCAAACTAGGCAATAAAGAAAGTCATGTGGTCACTGTGTCTAGGGGCTTATCAGGATGACCAAGATACAAGGAATTCAGTACATTCCTAGGCTGTATTTACCTTGAGCCTACTTCCTAGTCCTAGCCCAATGACAAATTCCTGCCAAATTCCTAGAAGTGTCCTCAAAATCTCCTCACAGTTTAAGGTCTGTTAAACCTTGTCCATTCATGGGCCTGCATACTTGAAAAATCTTTATACAACCCTGGTATAAGAGCATATAAATAATTATGCAAGTTAAAAATTTACTGATAGTAATTAATTGATTTAAAGGAGCTAGGGGGATGGTCCAACACTTAAGAGCACTACTGCTTGTGTACTGGATATGGTTTCCATTCCAGAGATCAATGCCAATTGTCTCACAACTACATGTAACTCCAGTTCCTGGGTAACTGTTATCTATGAGGTCTGACCCATCTGCTCATACTTGTTACACATAAATTCATGTAGGTATACACACACAAACTAAATAAATAAATCTTAAAAATAAAACAAAATGAAAATTACTAATTTTGATATATATATATATATATATATATATATATATATATATATATATATATATATATAGAGAGAGAGAGAGAGAGAGAGAGAGAGAGAGAGGCAAATTTGCATTCTGAGATAATGAGGTGCTTATTTGCTTTTACATGATGATATCCTGGATAAATATTTGTTACTGAATACTGTCTACCTTTGATGATTTTTGCATTCATAATTCTCAATGTTGAGAATGTTTTTGTGCTTAACTACATACTGCAAAAATGGTAGAGTATATTTGGAGGTCAATTTAAAATTTTCTATATTAATCACAGCTAAAAATATATTTATTGACTTTTAAAAGTGAAATCTTAAAAGGCAATTCCAACAGAAACTTAAAAAGAAAATATATCAAACCAAACCAAAATTCTGACACAACACAATTGAAAGTTACCCTAAGTTTGACAATTATTTGCTGCTGAGGTTTGGTGGCACAAACATTGATATCATTTCTTTCTTTTTCTTTTCCTCTTAGTTTTCTTTAATCAAACTACTATGTTTCTGTCAGAGCACTGAGTGTACCCTGAAAGCACAACTGACATCATGCATTGGTTACATAGTGTGAAAGTATGCATGTGTACTGTGTCCACGGCTGCGGTGAAGTCAAATAACCCAACAGAGACAAATAATGTTAGGGTCATCTCTACTGCATTATGCAGCCTTATTCATTATTAAAATCCCTGTTCATTTTTCATGCATGTTCATTATACAGACTGTTTGACCCATGGTGGTGGTGGTGATGGTGGTGGTGGTGATGGTGGTGGTTGTGGTGGTGTTAGTGGTGGTGAGGTTTTGAATTTTGTTTTTTGTTTGTTTGTCTTTATTGTTGTTGTGTTTTATATATATATATATATATATATATATGTATATATATATATATATATATATATATATATAGAGAGAGAGAGAGAGAGAGGAAGAAAAAGAAGAGGAGGAGGAGGAGGAGAGAAGGGAAGGCAAGGGAAGGGAAGGGAAGGGAAGGGAAGGGAAGGGAAGGGAAGGGAAGGGAAGAGAAGAGAAGAGAAGAGAAGAGAAGAGAAGAGAAGAGAAGAGAAGAGAAGAGAAGAGAAGAGAAGAGAAGAGAAGAGAAGAGAAGAGAAGAGAAGAAGCTAGCCAGGAACCTGTGGAGAGAGGGGGAAGAGAGGGAGAAAGGAGTCAGAGAGAGTAAGAAGGAGAGATGGGCCCAAACAGCCCCTTTTGTAGTAAGCCAGGCCTACCTGCCTGTAGCCTGGTAACTGAGGGGCAGCGCCTAGAAAGAATGCTAACAACTGTCACTTCAGAACCTTTTATGTTGCCAGAAATATAATGACACCTACTTTCTATAGCACTGTGTGGGATCCCGATCCAACAGTTTAAGAAGCTGCATATTTCAGTTTAAGAAGTTCAATATTTTCTAAATCTTCTAAAACATGACTTCATGTACCTTCACCTCTTATAAAATGCCCAGTATTTTGTTGCATCGTGCAAGCAGCATTTATTCCAAATACAACCTTATTGTTTTCCTAAAGGCCTGAAGTAATCAAAAGCAGATTTATTTAAATGCAAAGATTGCTACGGCTGTATTCTATGTTCTGTGTCCACCAGAAACTACTGTCACATGTATGACCTGTTCTGTTTCTCTAACTGACCATATTACATCTCATCCTGTTAACACTTTCTTGAGCTCCAAGATTGTTACCCATGCACAAAATTCAGAGTATTTTCAATCTTTTCTTTACTGGATTATTTCTATGAGTCTCTAAATACTGTATTAATTTCAACTTATTGTACTCAGTCATCTGGATTGTTTTCTTTAATGTAAGTCATATTTTTCTCTGCCCAGTACCTAGTATGTTTCTCAATGATTAGAGGAAATATAATGATATTGCATGTTCAATGCTATACTTTCTTCCCTGAACTCTAACCAGATTTGCCTCTACTACCCTATAGGCTCTAGAAATGTGAACGCTAATACTCAATAGTGAAACTGAAAGTATTAATATTGCTTTATTTTTCTTGACTAACAAGATAAAAATAGTAAAAATGAAAATAGCTTTATCATTGGAATTCCAGAATACAACATCCCTTATATTTTCTTATAAAATTTTTATTGCTAAATCTCCTAATAATAAAAAACAATTTTTCTCAAGAACTCATACTAGCCACTTGATTAAATTATTTTATTTTAAAAATCATCCGATACCATTAACATAAGCATTGAACAAATTTTGATGAACTCAGAACTTGTTATATGAATTCCTGTTAATTTTTTGCAATGAAGACATAGAAAACCTGAATTAGATATTAGTCTGTAATATAATGTGATATGTTTATCCTCAGCCACTTAGAATAGCTAAATAGCATTTAAAACTTCTACACTAATAAAAATTCTCCTGATGAAGATTTCTTGTTGCTCTGAAAAATAGCTAAGTAAAATTATTAAGGAAGGAAAAGTACGCTTCATCATGGTGGTGAGGATTCAAGTGCAGATTCATAGCGCAGTTGATTAATATTATTCCATGTTATACCAGATTGATAGTTAAGTATTTAATTTTATGGTATTAATAACATTTTTAAAGCTTCAAATTCAATGTGTGAATTATGACTATCTGAAATAATTTGTGCCTTTTATATTAAAATTCTTATTCTTAAAGTTTTCTACATCATTTTACTTTCAAGAAGTTGTTTCATCTCTGCTGGATGTACATAAATAACTAGTTAACCCAAACATACAGACAGATTAATTTTAAATTTGTATGTGATTTATCCTCTCTTTTACCTTATTGTACCAATGTTAATTTCAACTATTATATAAAGTTGCAGTAGTAACCTGCATTAAATATGTTAGCTGTTTATTAATTTTATTAAACGTGTTTCTTCTTAAGTTGAAAAGGCTTTTATTTGTTGATATTTTTAAGTCATAAGTAACTATCAAAATTTGTAAAATCTCCCATCTATGAGTTTCCATCATCATATGAGTTTGATCATTTATCTAGTGGTAAGATAAATGATAGTGATTGACTTGCAAGTATTAAAGTAATCATGCATACCTAGAATTAATTATTTTTGGTGGCAATATGAGAATCTTTTTGCCCATTATTTTTATTAGTTTGTTAAAATTCTGATGATGATTTTGCATCTAGATCTATTAATGTGGTTTTCATTCTCAGAAGGTTGGTTTTGCTTGGTTTTGTTTTGTTTTGTTTTGTTTTGTTTTGTTTTGTTTTGTTTTGAGACAGGGTTTCTCTATGAAGTCCTTGCTGTCCTGAAACTCTATGTAGACCTGGCCTGCCTTGAATTCACAGATATTCTCCTGTATTGCTTCCTAATTGCTGGGATTAAAGGCATGTGCTACCATACCTGCCCCAGTTTTATATATGTAGTAGTAGCATGTTGATTGTATGAAGGAATTAGTTCAGTTTGAAAGTGTTTACTTTGTTTTTGTTTACTGGAATGATTGAAATGATATTACTTTCTCAAATATTAACATAGATTTCAAATGACCTCTGGTCATAGAAAGATAATATTTCTCGTTCATGTTTGTTGCTAGAGATCGGTCTTGACCACCCATTTCACCATCTGTGAGTTATTTTTAGTATTAGTCACTTGACTTACTGATATGATAAATACCACAACAGAAGCAGTTGTAGGAAGAAAGCGATTGATCCTCTCATATTTTAAAGGAGTGAGCAAAAACTATTCCCACTCATCCAGAGTCAGGAAACAGAGAACAAGAGTGGTCCGTGCTGAGCTCCTTTTGCTCTTGTTGGTTTTCTGAGAGCCAGGACTGGACTTTACACCTTAGAAAACGTAATTGAGATATTCCATCGAAAACACACTCAGCGATTTGTCCCCTAGGTGACTCCAGACCCTTTGAGTTGGTGATAAATATTAATCATTATGAAAGTAATGATGCATTGTATTTACATTAGTGACATGACTTGTATTAGTGTTTGATCATTGTTAGCACCTTCTAGGCTCGGCCCAAGAGTTACCTGGTAGGTCTGGCTTGCTATAAAAGGGGCTGTTTGCTGTTTGGCCGCTCCTCATTCTCGCTACTCTCTCTCTCTCTCTCTCTCTCTCTCTCTCTCTCTCTCTCTCTCTCTCTCTCTCTCTCTCTCTCTCTCTCTCTCTCTCTCTCTCTCTCTCTCTCTCTCTCTCTCTCTCTCTCTCTCTCTCTCTCTCCTCCCTACACAAATCCCTCCACCTCACCATGACATGCCTCCACCAAACATGGCCCTCTTTTCTTTTTTATAAAATGCAACACTATCTTTCATATGGATGTTTCTTTTATTCAGAACAAATCTTTATCAATTCTGATGGAACCCATGGTCTTTCATTACCTGTGGAAACATAAACAAAGTCTCTTTTCCAAAAAAACACATTCCCTGACTTCCATTCTGATGTTTGACTATCTTTAAAGCATACAGGTTGATTTAATTAAGAAGTTTATAGTCCAGTGTCTTTCAGCAGCTGTTGTTCCTGCCTCACTGCAATTTACAAATATAAATTTAGTCTATTTCTGGGAGTTCTAATTCCCCTTCTCTGTTGACCAAGATACAATTAGATGTTTTTGAATCCATACATCTCAAGAGCTTGTAATTTTTACCTTTTAAATTAGACAAATAGGCACTCAGATTCTATGTCCAGCTCCACACAAACAGGACAAGCTTCTTACTATTTAAGTACAGAAACAACCATGCCCATATTACATAATATGTCAATATACAGGTCAGTTAGCATAGGTATCCATTTTAGGAAATAGAAGGGATCTGAATCTGAACTCTCCATTGTTGAAGCAGACATCTTCCCTATAGGTTTATGGCTATATCTGTCACATATGACTTTATTCTTCCTATTTGTCCTTCTGGTCCCACAAATTTCATTTGTCTTAGACTTTGCTTTACTTTGGATAATAATGTTCTAATCCCACCAACCTGTGGAGATACCTTCTGAAGAGGTCAAGATGAATTTCAAGATTCTCATGGGATTAGAGTCTCATCAGCCCCTAAATCCTCCCAATCTTTAATTTCAATAACATTCCATCATAATTTTAAATCCAAATCTTGTTCTTTCAACTGGAACAGCTTAGATTTGACATTTGGAAGCAGTGGAAGCTGAGAAATCCTGTCTCCCATGTTAAACTGTATATTTTTCTGTATGAAAACCATAATCTCAATTTCTGCCTTGATGTATTCATCTCTAATTGATAGATGCACAATGAACCCTTGAGATGTTAGTCTGCTTCTTCCCACAACCATTCCTACTCTTTTTGGGAGTAGAGGTCCAGGTATTTTATAACACCAGTGGGTATTTTATAACACCGAAATTTTGGTGATAGTGTCTAAGGCAGCACTTCCTTCTGTAGCATTCATTAGATCTCCAATACTTAGTCTCTATGGATGCTGTGTTGATTACTGACAGAAGATACCTGACTGGGGTTGTTTGTTGCAAGAATACAAGCAACCCCCCCTAAGGGAGTTTGCTTTATTTAGAAGATTATCTTCTAGGGAGTTTCTCATTGGTAAGGAATTACCTTGCACATCTCTTAGTGATCTGGAATCATTAGTCTAGTGCCAGTCCCGACCTGAGACAAAGCAGAGAAGGTTGAGGTCTTCCAGAAAAGTCTCTAGGAATGCCTTGCCTACAATCTTTTTAAAAATGACCTAGTATCCCACAGATAAACCAATGGAAGGTTTTATTATTAATCCATCCATTGGTGCTGATCAAACTTTGAAAGTCTAAGAAGTTTTTACATCCTGTATTTGTATTAACAGAAGTGAAAGTTTCAATTAATACGACCTCACATCTGGATCTGGTATTACCCTGCTTATAATGAATGCTAGTCTAATGTAAGAAGAGGTCTAAAAGTCTCTCTGGGTTTTTGTATAATCTTTGTGAACAATATAGACATTTGTTCTTGTTCCTCCACCTTATCCCCTTATCTGAGGCTCTTAAACATACTAATGTATATTATATAATAATAGAAACGTCAAATTGCATTTTTTCATAAACCACCATATTGACTTTCACCTGACAATTGATCTTTCATGATATTAACATCTATTATGATCTTTCATAATTGCAGCTTCTTCTTGCCACCATGTCAACCACTATAATTGAGAACCAAATTCCAATATAACTGATGCTAACTCTTTCCAATTTGGGGGATAATTCTGTTTTGCCTAGCCTAGGTATTTAACATCTGTCTTACGTAGGGTGAGCGCATTCCATAAGTAACAATTTATTATTTAAAATATTTATGATCTTGTTTTTTAACAGGATTTCTGACTGGTTGTTTATTTTGTGAATTTTTACCTTTTTCTGGCATTTGTTCCTGGGTAACTGGGAAAACTGGTGAGGATGGTCACCTGTCTTCAAATACATTAAAAAATGGCACTGTAGGTTCAATTGGCTATCTTGATCCTCAACTTCAGTAGATTACATAGGTTTACAATTAAACAAGTCCTGTTCTCTTACTTCCTCTGTCTTTTGCCTCTCAAGACTTTGTACTACCATAGCTAATTTTTCCTGTTGTACGACTACTATTTTCAATATATTCGAGGGGAAATAGATAAGGATTGCAATTGAAAGCAGGAAATGGTTTACTTCAGGGATCATAGTTGCAGTGAATTCTGTGATGGATTTTTCAAGTAACATTTCTGTCCCATCAAGTCCTACCATTTCTCTCAATGAACTGAAATAAAGTATGGCATTTTTAATGCAGGATGAGGCTGTCTATATAATTGAAATTCTTTGGGGGTGGTTTATTGTGAATCAATGTCTCAAAAGCTCTTGTGGCTCCAAAGTCTCCTGAGTCTCTCTGGGCATCCAGCCAAACTTACAGAACTGATGCTTTCTCTAGAGACAATTCTAGGTGAGTTTTTCCTCTGCAGCTTTCTGTCAGATGTTTCCAGTCCTCTCCAGTGTTTCTGTGAGATGCCCTCTGCTTTCTGCAATGCTGGTGGGACTTCTACTTATCGCATCACATTGGGTACCAGATATAAATGTCGCTTTTATTTCCTTAAATGTAGGGATGAGTTGAGAGCCATACCCAATCCGTGCAAATACGTGGCTTGTGCTGAGCCTAGAGTGTTTCCTTCTCTCTTCTAACTATCCCTTAAATTTTCTATGCTATTTCTCTCTCAACATACTTAACAAACATCCACATCCGGAATTGTTTTCAAATCTTAGAAGTACAGCAACATGTCACCTTAAAACCCACCTTGCCTTTTGACACTTGGGAAAACTGGAGAATTTCCTGCTTTAGAATGCTAGGACATATAAAATGTAAAACAAAAAATAGTTTTACAACAGAAATGCTTAGAAATCTGAGCCTAATAAAATGGCTTTCTCCCAAGGTCTGACATTTATGTTGAGTGTTTTCTACTGTATACCCTTTCATCAATGCTCTCAGAGTAGTTCTTATAAGACATATACCAAATACATCTACTTAACTATTATATATTTTCAAATAGCATGATATAGAAGTGCATCATGCTACCAAATACAATCAAATTCCTTGATATTTTTCTTACTGTATTATTGGAGCTAGATGAAAAATCTATACTAAAATCAATTATTGATTTGGTGACTCCAATTATCCACTCTAGTACAATGACCTCGTCCTTTCTCTGATGTGCCAGTGTCCTGAAGGAGACAGTTTCTCATTGCTGATACCTAATAAAACCCCTCCTCCCCTGCCAGATGATTCTGTGGTTTAAATTAAAACCTGTTGTTTATTTCGTTTTTCTCAAAATTTTCATCTCTCCCAAATATAGCCTATTTTAGTATATAGAGTTTCACATTTTTTAAAAATACTATTTTTGGATGCAAAACACCTACTTATTGGTTTTTGTTCCTTTTTTCAATGTATATTTGAAAATTGGACCATGCTAATGTAAGAAAATTAAATTAAAATTTTTATTCACACCTGAATAGCCAATTATTTGTGTCCTAAAAGTAAAGATTAGTTTTGACAGTTTGTATTGAGTTTCTGCATACTATTTAACTACCTGAATAAGTTCTATAATCCCAGCATAAACAGTTGAACATGTATTTTTTTCAGGGTATCTATTGTTATAACTGAAATGATTTAAAAAAGCACTCTCATGACTTTCTAAAACTGATCAATATTTCTATTCATTTAACTCTTGCATTCATTACACTTTTTCAGTGTAACTCAGGGGATAATTTATATTTGAGACAGCTTACAATAATATCTACCCATTTAGGAAGTTAGGAAGAAGAAAAGATCAGCTAATGATCAACACTACACAATCATCCATAAAAAACTAAAATTATTAAACAGAATCCTTGGCAATGTCCTTAAGGGAAGCATTTTTTTAAACTATAGAGTGTCGATTTTCCATTTTTTATCAAATTATATTTTAATACTAGGTTTATTTTATTCATCTATATTTAAACTTAAATGAGTGAATGTGTATATTTAAATAGTGAAGTTATTCTTAGTTTTCTTCAAAACATATACTTTGAAGGACAATTCCTTCTCATCTTCTCATGATTAAAGAGGATAACTTTCAAATTTCATTACCTACCATACTCTTGTAAATTCTTTTTTTTTTTTTTTTACATATCAAGATGAGTAATGAATCTTTAAAGTATGGTTATACACAATTTTATGGGAAATGATAACTTTTAGCTATTCTGAAATACAGTTTGAAAATGTCAATATTATATTATCTTTATTTTAAAGTCACATTTTTCAAGAAATATCTTTGTGTGTGTTTACTTTGGGATTCTTTATTTCAGGTTTTTATATCTCCAAGCTCCAAAATAAATTATGAGATAAAAAAATAACATAATATTTTGACTGAAAACACAGCTTTCTTATAGCTTTCTAAACAACTTTCAGAAAATGCTCATATTTATATTGGAATATTCACAGGAAATGTGTTATCTGCAATGTCTTATTGAAGCACACACATAGATTCTGCAGGCAAATAATACTAAGTGACTACTATGTTCATTTTTTCCATAGATACATTATTGAGATTTTCCTATTTAAGACTTTCTACAAATTCACTGAGGACAAAATCAATGATTGTAGTATAATTTAATCTCTTTCATTTATCTTTAGAAATTAGTGCATTTTAATATAATGAGGACTTTTCCATTTTAATACTATTCAATTATTGTCTGCTGTCCACCCAGGGGGCAAAGCAGAACAAACATGAATAGGTTCCAAGGGACCTGTCCTGCCTGGAATGCTGGAGTGTTACGGTCTTAGAAGAGAAGCTAGGAGGTTTGATCCGCCTTACCTGAATGGGGCAGGTAGCCAAGGTCCTGGGTCACTCATCATCTACCACAGCAGTGACAGTGACAGTGGCAGAGGCAGTGGTCATGGTAGAGGAAGCCTGGCCAAGAACACAGTCCAAGGTTCAGTGAGGAATGCTTCAGGAGAAAGAACTCATCCCAAAGTGTTGCAGCTGAATAAAGACAGCCACTCTCAGATGATCCTCAGAGAAATAACTTGTGTGATTTATTCCATGTGAATGGGGACTGTATAAACATTGAGGAGTGTGGTGGAACTTAGGCATAGACATTTCCTATTGCCTAATTTGAGATGTTACTGATACTCTATTTGTATGGGGAAGGATTCCATGTGTTTCCTTATATGACTGCCCATGGTCCTCTCAGTGGGGTCTCATGGTTACAAGTTCCAGAGCAGATACATAAATAGGTAGGGAACATCTTGACTCCTGCCAATCTCAAGTCCTGAGATTCCTTGGGTCTGAGTCCCCTCACCCTTATCAGTTCTTCTCTCTGTTTGCATGGTCAACATACTGCACACTCAATTCTTTCAAGTTCTACTAAGAGACAGCACTTTATTGTCCTGAAATGCACTGTAGAATTGCTTTTAAATACTTTAGTTTTGGAAGTGTCAGTTCAGAAATCAGTGCTAAGGCTCTTTCATCCTAACAGAACAAATACCACTGAGTTAATTCATAACCTATACTATGTTAATGCATTGAATGGTACAGACATCATGCTAATTCGAACTGAATACCTGAATTAAATATTTTGTCATTTTATAAATTGGTTAATGTTTTAGAAAGAAGTTATGAATTTTAAATAAGAGCAGTTTATAAGTTCAACCCACTGCATCATGAGGCTTAGTTCCTAAAAAAAATATTTTTGGGTTTAAATATTCCCATTACAATTTCTCAAAGAAAAACACATCCATTTAAGTATCCTAACTGGAAAGTAGATATTATTGCTATCTAATATATATATATATAATATATATATATTCAACTGTAATCTCTATCCTGTCCCAACCTCTTTGAAAAACTATGTAAAAGTAACATGATGTGCTTGCTTTCCCTAAGCACACAAAATATAGAAAGAGATAGAAGCACATGGGACAGAATGTTCCTTGAAATTTCAGCATTACAATTAAAGAATGAAAGTAATGATGAGTTACTAAGAACAGTATTTATTATTTATGATTATGTCAAACCCTAGGTCCTTACGTAGCTCTTGCTATGCTGAATAATCACATTATATCATTAAATCTTTATGATGCCTTGGGAGAGAAGTCGAATTAATCTCTTCTTGTAGATGAGCAAACTGAGCTTCAGAGCTTGACCTTTCTGGGCATTATGGTTTATGGTCCTCAACTAGAGAGGTTTTAGGACTAACTCTTCTTACGCTGTTTGGCTATGAGGAATTATGTGGATTAGAATGCTAAAGTGCACAGACTCACCCAGAATGTGAGTGAGTCCATGTCTCAGTTTGGGTTTCCATTGCTGTGAAGAGACACCATGATCAAAACAATTCTTATAAAGGAAAACTTTTAATAGGGGCTTGCTTTCACTTTTAGAGAATCAGTTTATTATTATCATGGTGAGAAGCATGTCACCAGGCCAGCAGCAATGGCACTGGGGAAGGAGCTGATTGTTCTATACATTGATCCAAAGGCAGACAGGAAAGAACTGTCTTCTGCAGGCAGCCAGGAGGAGGGTTTCTTCCACACTAGGCAGAGATTCAAAGCCCCCTCCCCCACAGTCATATTCTCTCTCCAACAAGACTACACCTACTCCAAAAAGACCACACCTCCTCATAGTGCCACTACCCACGGGTCAAACTTATTCAACCCACCACAATCCATTTCATGGCTGGACTGACTAAAGAGGGATAAAAGAAATTATTTTTGTGTTCTTTCTACTGCTAAAATGAAACAATCCGAGAAAGAGCAACTTTGGGTAAAAGGGATATATTTTGATTATACTTCCACATAATAGTTAATCGCTTAGGGATTTAGAGGGAAGAACCTGAGGCAGGAACTGATGCATAGACCATGGAAGAATGTTGTTTACTGGGCTGCCCCTCATGACATGCTCGGTTTATTTTATTATCCAACTTAGAACTTCCTGCCCAAGTGTGTCACCTCTGAGAGGAGCCTGGACATTCCAGGCTCAAACATCTATCAGTAAAATACACCAATGTTTTGCCCATAGGCAAAGCCAATGGAGAGGATTTCTCAGTTGATATTCCATTTAAACAAGTGGCTCTAATTAGGTTTGGTTAACAAAACCCTCAAGTACACAAGTAGAGAACTAGCATTCCTTTCCCCTGTCCTAAGTGGTAACTCATGGGTACAGCTGTCCCATAACTTCTCTGTTGTTATTATAGCCTCAGAATGTGAGACCCAATAAGCCTTTTTTCCCTTGACTTTATATTATCATTTATTTTGAAATGGCAATGAGAAGAGCTAAGACTACAAAGGACAATGCTTTCACACCGAGAAATGAACATTTCAAGTGTTTGATTACTAAGCATGTTCGCCACAGCATGAATTTCTTATATTATTCCAGATAACTATTGGTCTACATTTGATGAAAATAGACATATAAGCAATCAAGAATTTTTGATTCAGTACACTGGGATCTTTTGTCATAGCTCTGATTTTGCTACTTAGGCAATTTTGAGTCATAGATTTGTAATAAGCACAAGTATTTCTGTCACACCGTACCACATTGTTATATAAATATAAAGTTATATCCTAGAATATACAAAGAAATTAGGTAATATGAATTGTGAAATGACACAAAAGGGAGGATTTAGGAAACCAATTCAGATGAGGATAGAGAGCTTGCCTATAGAAATCTGCAAAAGGAGGACAATGAAATTCAAACAGTTACTTCTGTTCAAGAAACAGCTATATACTCTTTATATAAAGAGCTGATACAATCAGAGTACATTAGTTATTTTCTTTTTACTATGAAGAGACTACATGACCAAGGCAATTTATAAAATACAGAGTTGAATTAGGGGATTCTTTACAGGTTGAGAGATTTAGTTCATGATCTTTATCGTCGGGAACCTGACAGCTGGCAGGTAGATATGACATTGGGCAGTAATGGAGAGTTTACATCTTATCTACTGTACAAGTTGGCAGCAGGGCTCTGCAGATCAGGCCTGGTTTACACTTCTGAAACCTCAAACCCCAACTACCGTGATATGTCTCCTCCAACAAGGTCATACCTCCTAATCTTTCTCAACACAGTTAAACTGAGTAGGAATCAAACATTCTAACATATGAACCTGTAACTGTAATTCTCACCAAACTACTACAATGATGTTACTCCTTACTGATGAACCATGAAAGCAGTTCATTCTGTTCAATGATATTATGGAAATTGTTTTTCCTGAATTTCACACTAATGAAATTAGGACTAAAAAGATGAAAAGTGAAATGTGTTAAATGAAGGATTTCTTTCCTTTATCTTTCTTTTAAAATCTGTCATCTAATTAGCATGTGCATTAGCTACTATTCTTCTCATTTGATAAAACACCATGGCAAAAACAACTTATAGAAGAAGAGTTTATTTGGCCTTGCTATTCCAGACAAAGAGGTGGTCTCATAAAAGGCAGGCACAATAACATTGAGGCAAGAACTGAGAGCTCATGTTTTAAAATGGCAGCTTAAAGCAGAGATTATAAACTGGCAGTGCTTAAGTCTTTTAATCTCAAAGTTCACATTCAGTGATGTTTCCTCTAGCAAGTCTATGTCATATAAACCTTCCCAAACTGTGTTACGGGGTGGATTTGAAGTCTTTGGAATTGAAATACCAGAGTACCAGAGCCTATGAATGGCAATTTTCATTCAACCCACGATGCTATATTTCTGTATTTCCTACATTTTACTCTAGTGTGTGTGCGCCTCTGTGTGCAAATGTGTGAGTGTGTATGTGTGGTATCTACACATACTTAGCATGGCAGTTCTATCATATAGGTCCAGAGATCAAACTTCAGTTAACAGAGAGGGCAGCAGTTGTTATTGTTCATGAAGCCACCTTGGTAGCCCATATTTCTCCATTTTAAAGCAAAATTCTTAAACTCAAGAAATTTGAAAATGCAACACATTAAGCTACATGCTAGGGACTTGACATTAAGGTACATGCTAGGGACTTGACACTGGTAGATTACTAGCTGTTAACTATAAACAGATTTGGTACAAATTAAATCAAGTGATAAACATTATCAGTATGAGTCAGAATAAAAATGTTGGAGCTATTTTTTCCATGTACTGTGTAATTTAAGCTATTTTCTTCAAGAATTAATATACATGGAGATATTCATTTTTGCATCAGTGAGAAAAACACTATAGGTGCTTGTTGTGAAGTCCGAAAAACCTGATTTCCAATACCCACACAGAGGAAACAGAGGTCCAGCTCTCACAGGTATTCTGTCTTCTACCTGCATGCCACAGCATGTAACTGTGCACACAAAAATAGTAAATATTGAAATACAATGATGCAAATTTAGGTGATTTTACTTCTTTGTTTTCCATCTATTACATTTGTATTATTTTTCATTTTTTTCATGCACTATATTTTGGTTATATTCCTTCCAAGGTCCTTCAAAGTCCTCCTCCTTATTCACTCAACTTTGGGTAATTATTTTCTTTCTCAAGCACCTTTCCCCAAAGACAACATTAAGCATAACAACAACAAACCACACACAAAACCATGTGTTTTGTGTTCTGTTGGTCAACTTCTCCTGAGCATGATATCCTCCTTGGACTTAGGCTGAAATTACTCTTGTCATTCATTAGTTTCTGAAGTTAGGTTTTCTTCTAGCTTTCTTTTATGATATTCTCATAAAATATTAGAACACAAGAAAATTAAGAAGGAAAAGGTTCAGTGTAGTGAACCTCTCTCAGTTAACTCTGGGCTATATAAAGTTAAGAACAGAAGCTAACTAAGAGACCCCTGAGTCCAATATTTGATGCTAAGTTGTTGTATGTTGTTTTGTCCCTTCTGCTGCAAATGCTGCTTATTTAAATACTTCAAAATTCTGGAATGTCTGCATTTCTTGTCATGTGTTATCCAAGTCTCGGCACACCTATCATAGCTTGCAACAAACAAATGGAAAGAGGCTTCATAAATTCTCTCTTAAAGGTGTCTTCCAATTTTGCTTGTAGTTTGGGTTTTCATTTGTATTGTAACTTCTCCATTCGGGCAGGCAGTTTTCAACTGTGCTTTAATGTTGATCTTCTTATGAAAAGGTTAAATATAAGTCAGTCAGGAATGCTTAGCCTTTACATGGGGAATTGCTATACATGTATACAACACTACACATGAAAATGGCTTGTATATCATCAGGGATGTAGCTAATAGCTTTATAGACATTATATTTTTCAGTTTAAGGTTTCTTGTTGACCTCTAAAAGTGCTGACCCCTAATCAGTGAGATGTTAAATCACTATTGATTAATTTTTCACGTGCCTGAAGAAAACAGATCTTCACTGTGGAAATAATCTAACCAGAAAACTTTAAAAAAAGCCCAGACAATAGGATTCCTCAAGAACTACCAGGCAGGTCAAACAATAACTGGTTTGGAACATCTCCAAACCTGTTCTGCCTCTTCCAGGGCTGCACACACCACACATATGCTGTGAATATGAAGCTATTTATTTTCTTTTATTGTTTTTTTCTTTTTCAAGATTGTCATGATGCTGAGAAGTGGGGATTATGGCAGTTTGATATTGTCTAATACTTGCCATTTTCAACTATTTTTCTTTAATAAAGACTTCTAGATATGTTATAAATTGCTGCTTAATGTTTGAAGTTCTGAATTTGATTTGATAATGTATTACTATATTTAAATGTCAACAGCCATGTCAGATGCTCAACCATCACCTATTAGTCCAGCTATAATGAGACAGAGTTCCTCTTTTGTCTTTATGGGCACCATATACATATGGCATACACGCACATGCAGTCATGTACATGCGCACACACAAACACACGAAAAGGCCCGTGCGCACCTGCACACACACACACACACACACACACACAAACACACACATTTAAACTAAATCTTTGAAGAAGATAAAAAATGTAAAAGGACAGAAAGCAAATGGTGATAGGAACGTGGAGAGCTTGCTGGTGTGATTATGTTTTAGTCTATTTCTCATTCCTTCAAGAAGGTAAATGACCAAAACAACTTAAAGAACTAAAAGTTTGGGTCAAGTTTTTACAACTGTGAATTATGGGCTGCCTTATAGGACAATTAAAATTCAAACACACATGCCTACAGATTCAAGCCATGAGAGAGAGCAAAGTATGCATACATCTTTGAAGTCGTTCTCACAATTTATAACATAGGTATAATACAGTCTAAGTGATTAGAACTCATGCGCAAATCTGAGTCAGACACATCAAAACAGAAACACTAATAGTAGCCAAACAATGCTCAGCCTGTGTGTGAAATATTATTAATATTTCTCAGAAATGAATAAGAATAATACACGATAATAATGCACAGAGTTCAAATTATTTTGTGCAGTAAGGGAACCAAAGACCAAATGCCACACATTCTATTACCATGATGTGCTCATCACCCTTACACAGAGTAGGCAAATTGATAGTATCAGAAATATTATTAAGTTCCAGATATTCTATGAAAGTAGAAATGAGGAAGAAAACATTTTTTGGAAGATTGTAGAAAGATATGCAGTAAGGTAGCTGTGATGCCCACATGATGCTAGTAATGTAGTTAAATTAGCTGAACATAAACGAACTTTGTACTTTAGAAAGAAAAAAAAATTATGGTATGTTATTTTGTTAACTAAACCCCAACACATTACTTTTAAAATCTCCATAGTAACACAAAGCAGTTGTTCAAGGACCATCTTGCTGTACAATTCCAATACCTATAAGGGACACAGATTCCAAAATAAAACACCCACTGCTTAACCAGATGAATTAGTTTGTGGAGTGATCAGTTTCTATCACTGTATTCAGTGAGGATTATAATGATGAAGGTTAAGTAGGATTGCCATCCCCTCGATATGATTACTTTATCAGCCTGTGTTTACAGGGTTCACTCATGGGCAACTTGAAATGTACTCCTTATCAATCTCAAATTGCCATTCCTGCCATTGATATTGGTATGAACAGGAGCCTTTTTTTTTTTTTTTGATGCAAAATGCAAGAGAAGTTTATTGATTCATCAGCATGCTGAGGTCGCTTTACATACCAAGATGGGAGGGCGACCCTGTGGAGTCCGTTCAGGGACCTTATATAGGATTTTAGAGCAGCAGCTGTCATTAGGTACAATATGATTGGCAGAACAGTGTGACTTTTATTTTTATTTTATTTTTTATTTTTGATACTTTATTTACATTTCCAATGTTTCCCCTTTTCTAGGTCTCCTCTTTGGAAGCCCCCTATCCCCTCCCCATCCCCGCCTCTATGAGGGAATTCTACCTCCCACCCACCTGCCCACCCATCCCCATATTCCCACCTTGACATTCCCCTTTACTGGGAACTCTAACACCCTCAGGCCCAAGGGCCTCTCCTCTTTCCCTGATGGCCATCAAGGTCATCCTCTGCCACATATGTGGTCTGAACCATGGGTCCATAGATGTGTATTCTTTGGTTGGTGGTCCAAACTTCAGGACAACCCGGGGGGGGGTCAGGCCCATTGACGTTGTTGCTCCCTCCATGGGGCTGCAAATTCCCTCAGCTCCTTCAGACCTTTCTCCAATTCCTCCATCTGGGGCAGGAGCCTTAATAATGAGATACTATACCTCATTACTATTCAATAGCTATTGTAAATTATGAGATAGGTTTGGAGAAAGAGCTATGAAGTTAAATGTATACACTGTTCTTGCAGAAAACATGAGTTTGGTTCACAGCACCTACTTTAAGTAGGTCACAACTGCAAATAACTCCAAAATCAGTGAGGGAAAACATTTTCTGGTTTCTGTAGGCATTTATATTCAGGTGAATATATCTACAGACAGACACATGTAAATACATATGATAGAGAAAATAAACAAGACAAAATATGTCAGAACTGGGAAGTAAGTTGTTTATTAAAAATTAAGCCGGGCAGTGGTGGCGCACGCCTTTAATCCTAGCACTTGGGAGGCAGATGCAGGTGGATTTCTGAGTTCGAGGCCAGCCTGGTCTACAGAGTGAGTTCCAGGACAGCCAGGGCTACACAGAGAAACCCTGTCTCGAAAAATCAAAAAAAAAAAAAAATTATAGATTTCTTTCTCACAGTTTCAGAGACAGACATGTCTTAAATTATTGTCCCAAGAATTGTCTAGTTGTTGAGGTCCCATTTTATGTTATCTAGATTATTCTCCGTAGTTTTGTCCACTCAAATGGTAGAGGGAGAATAGAAGACTTCTCAACTCCTCTCAGTTATTATTTAGGGCTGGTAATTCTATCTATGAGGTTAGGCTGTAATCTTTTTACTTAATCACCCCTGGATGTTATTAGTTCCCAGTACATCACATTAGTAATTGGGTTTTAAAATATTAATTTTCTTTTTTGACATTTATTTGTTTTTCTATTTATTTGTTGTGGTTGTATGTTGCAAAGATTTGTATATGTGTGTACATAAAGAGGGGGCTCATATGCCATGGCACACACTTGGAAGTCAGAGGACTACTTGCAGGAGTTGGTTCTATTCATCCATCATGTGGATTATAGGAATATTTTTCAGACCATCAGACTTAAAGGCAAGTACCTTTGCCTACTAACACATATAACCAGTCCATGGAGTTTAGGCTA
This sequence comes from Uromys caudimaculatus, assembly GCA_028551405.1. Classification (NCBI taxonomy): domain Eukaryota; kingdom Metazoa; phylum Chordata; class Mammalia; order Rodentia; family Muridae; genus Uromys; species Uromys caudimaculatus. Next base: position 14,274,237 of record CM052709.1, read on the forward strand.
TTAGTGTCTGTTAATTTCAGGAGATAAAATAATTTTAATATACAATGAAAAAGGAAAAAAATCCAAATTATATTATTTCTTTTTTTTCTATTTAATTTACATACTTTTACTAGTTATACTCATAGGGATATATATCACAGATAAATTGGTCCAGGGAATAACAGATTCAGTGTCTATATCCTAAGAATCATAAGCATTCCAAGTGATCACTCAGCTGTGATTTTTGTGGTTACACACCTGTCCTTCTGTAGTGAACATGTGAATTTTAGCAATTTCAAAATGAAAGAGGACAAAAATAAATTTGTATAGAATCTGAAAAGTTGACTTGTAAGAAATACATTTCTTACTCTAATATTTAACTGCAAAATTAGAATATACTTCATTTAAGACAAATTCAGAAATATTAAAAGATGTAATTCCCATATTTTTCTCATTCTTCTCACTTGTATCATAGTCAAACAGGAAATATAAGAGCAAAAGGGTGGCCATAAATCTGCATGTGTTCCCTGTCATTAATAGCTCTGGTATCTGCAGTTGGACATTTATCATGTATTCTTGATCCTTCTAAATAAGGACCATAGAGTCATGTGGCATTTTCTGGGTGCTAAAAATTACCCTTGGGAAAATGCCCTGTGCTATGTGCTTTTGAAAAAGTGAATGCAACAGGGCAGACCCTTCTTTGAGCACACGTTGACAAGGTCACCCAAGGTATTAGGAAGTCACTTCAGCCTCAGCAAGACATGTGAGCAAAGATGGAATAGCTGGCACCCCCTTGTAATCCTCTGAGATTGTTTTGGAAGCTGCTGATGGGCTGGTGGCATTTAGAATTCATTAGTAGATACAGTCATAGGCCAAGACAAGAAAAAGGCCAAGATATTGATGAAGTATCAGAGGCATTTGTGGGTTCTTCTCTTGATCTACCCATTTATTCCTACAGCTTGGGGATGCTAGCAGTCATTAATAATTCACATTAAGTCTTGTTGCAAAGTAGCCTCTACTGACATTGTTGAATAATTAACTTTCCTTGAAATTGTTACGAATTGTTATATATATATATATATATATATATATATATATATATATATATATATATATATATATATATATATATAAGATAGTGTTTGGCTTCTTATTAAGTGCAGTTCTGAGATACTGACATAGCCTAAATTACAGCAACTATTTGCCTCTGGTCTGCCCTTTCTCTTGCTACTTAAGAAATTAATGTTTAAGCAGTAATAATAAGAAAATTATACTAAGAAGATTTCTGGGCAGAAATATATATGGCATAATATTTTTTATTCAAAATAGAAAACTGTCATAAAAGTTAGCCACATATTTCTAAGGCAGACAGGACATCTTACTCTATGTTTGTGTGTCTTTGTATGTATACTCATGCTTGTATAGAACTACTTGAGTGATAAAGTATAACCTCAAAACTTTTTATAAATTACTTTGGCTATTATTATTTTATTATAGAAGATTGGTTTAATAGATCCTCTATATCTTTGCTTTGTGTTTCTTTCTGGTTCTGATTCTAAGACTTTGATTTGAGCCTTCTGGAAACTAAACAGCCAGTTACCTAGTGGCATTGTAAGAAGGGGTGTCTCTGTTGCTTGGTGGTGTGTGAGCCTCAGGCTAGGCCCTAAGTGTGCTATGATTGTCATGTGCTTCACCGAAAGCCAAATGATACTCGAGGACCTCTCTCCTAAAATTCCCTGTGGTTATTTTCCTGGATCATTGCTTTCTAATGTATTTCTCTAAAAACGCCTTTGCTTCTTTGAGATGGCATCTGTTCTCTTTTGCTTTTAGAAATGATTCCCTATAGCTCCATGCTGAGTCTCTATTAGTTATAACTCATACCAGTGACATAGGAAACAGAACTTTATGTTTCCTTGTAAGAAAGCCTGAATATTTAGAACAGTTAATCCTTGCATTTCACACTTAACACACCCTCAGCAGACAGCCATGCAATTTTCCTGAGCAGAGATAAAGGTGAAAACACAGTAGGTTTAATATTCAGGACAACAGTTTAAGCATCATAAATGATTAAATTCAAAAGCCCTTTGGTGAGGTTTCCTATGATCTGAAAAGTAGTGGAGCTTGCAGTTCAACAACAATTAGTGCTCCATTTTTTTTTTCTTCTCACAGCTTTTCAAATACCACTGGAGTATGGATGTTGGTTGACAAGTTTGCTTGTCATTAACTTTTTGTCCATCCAACATAGTTGCCTTAATTGGAAGGCAACATCAATTTTTGTCAGGCTTCTGCTGAAACTGAACTTTTCAGTTTCCAAATATATTTTGCTCTTTTTCTGTTTTCTGAGTATGAACCAGTAGATTTCTTTCCAAATAGAAATGCTTTCATGCTGAAATATTTATACTTCAGTGTCTTTAGTCATTGTCTTCGCTGTCAGGCTCTTGGTACACACGAATAAACAAATGATCAAGACACCTAGGAAAATTGGAGTAGTCAGGGTCAGATATATCCATGCTTTTGAAAGAGCAATAAAAACTGCATGAGATATAGGGCTGGTTTGTCTCAGTTAGGGTTTCGGTGCTGTGACGAGACATCAGGACCAAGGCAAAGCTTTCAAAGGATATTTAATTTGGGCTGGTTGACAGTTTCAAAGGTTCAGTCCATTATCATCAGGGTGGGAAGCATGGCAGTGTCTGGGCACGCATACTGCTGGAGAAGGAGCTGGGAGTTCTACATCTTGATCCAAAGGCAGCCAGAAGGAGATTGGGTTCCAAAGGCATATAGGAGGGAACTCTTGCAAAGCCTATACCAACAGTGGCATACTTTTTCCAGCAAGGCCACATTAATTCCCATAAGGAGACACCACCTAATAGAGTCACTCCCTGTGGGCCAAGGATCCACACATATGCATTTATAGGGGACCAACTTATTCAAAGCACTACACTTTTTTTCAATAAACTAAATGACTATTGGAAAAAATGGATAGGGGGAATCTAAGGATATGAATGGAAGGATTGCAGATGACCTCCTAGAGAAAGTTTTTGATATACAAAACAGAAGACTGGAGTTCCTGGGAGGCTGGGTGACACCTCAATATGAGGGGAGAGAGTGTGGAGTCAAAACAGGGGTGTTAGGTCTTGAGCACACGAGGCAGAGTGTCAGAGTATTAGGATTCTGCATGGAGCAAACTTCCTGGATATTGTAAGATGTCTCCCTTCTGTGTCCTGCTTAGTGGTGGTAATCAGACGTGTATCACACCCCCCCCCCCAAAAGGGCATGGGAAGCTTTCAATGTTAAACAACTTGAAGCAAAGGAAATAATTCCCAAGGCCCTGAGAGTATCTAAATTGTTCGTGTATCTTTGGAGAGCTGAATAATTTGCCACCTCTGTTTTATAATACTTCAAATGCCTTCAAATACCTTCACAGTAAGGGAATAAGCCATTACATTTCAACCTGACTTTAAGTAACACTGATTTAAACCAGATCTCCAGAGAACAATTTGGTGTTTTAATTGTACTTTAAATAAAACCTTAGGAATATCTATGAAACCTTTTAAGAGCAGATGGATTTTTAAAAAATAAAAAGGAATAGAATAATTGCAAACAGCATGATGATATCAAGGACCTGGACTAATGGGATTTAGCGGCTAATTCATTCAAAAATTTTCATGTAAGAAAATTGGATGTTGCCTGCTTTGTAACTATAATATCTCTGAAAAGGGAAATTACATCTAAAAGGAACTTTCCGAAACTTTTAAGAAAAAAATCAGCAAATATTTACAATACCACAACTAACATTTTCTTTGCAGAACTTTTATATAGTGAAATGTATTTTCCAATCTATACACAGTAGAATTTAACAATTTGCAGTCATCTATGGTCTCTTGAATTGTTTTTCTTTAGTCAATGGAAATTTCTTCAGAATATCCTTCATAGAAGGTTTATTAATAATTATTCATCATCAGACAGAGCCTTAAATGCACCTTTATTATTTAAACATATATGTATGTATGTGTGTATGTATGTATGTATGTATGTATGTATGTATGTATAATGCTGGGCACATAGACAATAGGTGAGTATTCTTTAGTTTTGAATCCTTAAATATTACTCTGCCTTTCCCCAGTCTCTAGCGTTTACAACGTGGAGTTCTCTAAGACAATGTGCTGTTCTCCTAGTTGTGCAATGATTATATGGTTCCTTTAAGATTTTATTTTTCAATGATTGTTAGAGAATTTGTTTACAATATTTATGTACACAGTTTGAATATGTTGAAATTAGTTAAATATCTAATAAACTAATCTAATGTTGGAAGAATATTATTCTTTCAATGTACATATAGCATGTTGGATATTCATATCTTAGATTTTTCAGTATTATCCAATATCCTGTAAGGCCATGAATGTAACAGCTTTTTTCTTCCTCAGAGGTCAACTCAATCGAACCCTTTTCAAAGTAATTGACTTTTCCTATTATTATCCCCCCAAACATTGAGTCATTTACTAATTTATATTGCTTTCTATTTTCAATGTTAAAATCGTATTTACTTCTAAGACTACTTTGTACATACACACTGAAAATTTATACATTTTTTTAAAGATCAAGGGCTATGGTAACTTTGGATCATGGTCATATTTATGTTAAAGGAAATACTTGATAAATAGACATCTGATTTACATTACTTTCAATATTAGTCACCTTTTCTCTAAGAATTGGTCTACTCTTTTGAGTATTTTGTTTGCTTGTTTGTTTAATTTTATTTAATGTAAGAAATTTATTTATGTGTTTGTTTGATTGTTTGTTTGACTACTTCTTGCTCTTACTTGTTGTATATGAAAAGTGTTTGAATCCTACCTTGAAGGTTTTTCTTTATTATATTATAAGACTAATTCCTCCTGAAAACGCTATTTTTCTTATATTACATTTCATTTTGGCACGTAAATATAAAAATAAACTTGTTCCAGAATGACCAATTGTTTATAACAGCTTTATTATTAAAAAAGTGTACATATTTGTTACATTGTTAATCTTAGCTTCTAAGTTTAAGACTTTATTTATTTTCACATTTTGAGTACTTTCAGTGTGGGTTTTTAAAAATAGAATTGCCTAAATAAATCTCCAGGCTGTCTTGTCCCTATGAAGAGTTAGTGATCCCTGACCCAATGTCTGGTGAATACTGACTTTGTGTTATTTCCCTAAGTTTTGAGCACTTAGAGTCTGTTTCTTTTGTCCTTGCATATATATAGTGGAGTAGTTCTTTTCTTTAAAATTTTAAGCTTTCATGCTGTACTTTCTTTGGTGTCTACATTTATATATCTAAAGTGTCCATACTCAGTTTGAGATTTCAAGAAATAAGCACACACAGGTACACACACACACACACACACACACACACACACACACACACCACATATGCATGCCACCTTTGAACCTTTGAACTGTTGAGTTGTACCAGGATCATCATTGTTGTAATTCATAGGTGTCATATATGAATGGGACTGTTAGTTGTGTCCTTCCTTTGGAGCAATCTGTTGCCATGAAAGGAAGTCCTCCTCCTCCTCCTCCTCCTCCTCCTCCTCCTTCTCCTCCTCCTCCTCCTTCTCCTCCTCCTCCTATTATTATTTTTTTTTTCAGGAGCACTTTTAAATTGCTGATAAGAGAACTTTCTAATTTCTTTTCTCTTGTTATTGGATGTTATCTTGATTTACATTTCATATGTTACCCTCTTTCCAGTTTCCTAACCCTCCCAGAAAACCCAGATCCCACCCTTCCTCACCCTGATTCTATGAGGGTGTTTCTACAGCCACCCTGCCTCTCCTCGCTCAAATTCCCTACACTGGGGTATCTATCAGCGTTCATAAGACCAAGGACCTCTCCTCCCATTGACACCTGACAAGGCCATTCTCTGCTACATATGCAGCTGAAGCCAGGGGTCCTTCCGTGTGTACTCCTTGGTTGGTGGTTTAGTCCCTGGGAGCTCTGAGTGGTCTCGTTGGTTGATATTATTTTCTTCCTATGGGGTTGCAAGCCCCTTCAGCTCCTCCAGTCCTTTATCTAACTCCCCAATTGAGGACCCTACACTCAGTCCAATGGTTGTCTGTGAGCATCCACCTCTGAATTTGTAAGGCTCTGGCAGAGCCTCTTAGGAGACAGTTATATCAGGCTCCTTTCAGCAAGCACTTCTTGCCATTCACAATAGTGTCTGGGTTTGGTGACTGTCTACAGGATGGATCCCCAGGAGGGGCAGTCTCTGGATGGTCTTTACTTCAGTCTCTGCCCTACAATTTGTCTCCATATTTGTACCCATTAATATTTTGTTCCCCTTTCTAAGAAGGACCAAAGCATTCACACTTTAGTCTTCCTTCTTCTTGAGCTTCAAGTGGTCTTTGAATTGTATCTTGGGTATTCAGAGCTTTGGGGATAATATTCACTTATCAGTGAGTACATACCATGTGTGTTCTTTTGTGCCTGGGTTACCTCACTCTGGATGATATTTTCAGGTTTCATTCATTTGCCTGTGAATTTCATGAATTGTTTTTAATAGTGGAGTAGTACTCCATTGTGTAAATGTACCACATTATCTGTATCCATTCCTCTGCTGAGGGACATCTGAGTTCTTTCAAACTTCTGGCTATTATAAATAAGGCTGCTATGAACATAGTGGAGCATGTGTCCTTGTTATATGTTGGAGCATCATTTGGGTATATGCCCAGGAGTGGTATAACTGGGTCCTCAGGTACTACTATGTTCAATTTACTGAGGAACAGCCAGACTGATTTCCAGAGTGATTGTACCAAATTGCAGTCCCACCAACAATGGACGAATGTTCCTCTTTCTCCACATCCTTGCCAGCATCTACTGTCACCTGAGATTTTGATCTTAGCCACTCTGACTGGTGTGAGGTAGAATCTCAGGGTTGTTTTGATTTGCATTTCCTTGATGACTAAGGATGTTGAGCATTTCTTTAGGCGCTTCTCTGCTATTCAGTATTCCTCAGTTGACAATTCTTGGGGCTGGAAAGATGACTCAGCAGTTTAGAGTACTGTCTGCTCTTCCAGAGGTCCTGAGTTCAATTCCCAGCACCCACATAGTGGCTCCCAATCATCTGTAATGGTATCTGATACTCTCTTCCGCTGTGTCTGAAGACAGCTATAGTATACTCTAATTTCTTTATGGAGGCACTTAGTGCTGTGAACATTCTTCTTATCACTACTTTCAATGTGTCCCATAAATTTGGGTTTCTTGTGCCTTCATTTTCCATTGAATTCTCGACAGTCTTTAATTTCTTTCTTTGTTTCATTTTTGACCCAGAGATCATTGAATAGAGTGTTGTTCAATTCCTCTGTTTAGTTTTTGTTGGGATGACCTGCCAAATGATTAAAGTAGGGTGTTAAAGTCTCCCACCATTAACATTTGGGGTTTGATGTGCTATTTAAGTTTTAGCAAGTTTCTGTTAAGATGTTGGTACCTTTGTGTTTGGGGCACAGATGTGCAGAATTGAGATACTATCTTGGTAGATTTTTCCATTGATGAGTGTGAAGTATCTTTTCCTTTCTCTTGATTAATTTTAGTTGAAAGTCTATTTTATTAGATAATAGAATGGCTAACCCAGTTTGTTTTTTGGTCCATTTGCTTGGAAAACTTTATTTATCCAGCCCTTTACTCTGAGGTAATGTCTGTCTTTATTGTTGAAGTATGTTTCTTGTAAGCAGCAGAATGATGGCTTCTGTTTTCATATTTGTTCTATTAGCCTGTATCATTTTCTTGGGGGAGTTATATCCATTTATGTCGAGAGATATTAATGAGCAGTGGTTGTTAATTCCTGATATTTTGATGGTTCTGGTGAGTTTGTGCTGCATATCTTTGTGTGTGTGCATGTGTGTGTGTGTGTGTGTGTGTGTGTGTGTGTGTGTGTGTAGGGGTGTGGTTGTTTCTATTTTCTGTAGTTTTGTTGGTATAGGATTTATTCCTGTGATTTCTTGGATGTCGTTATGCTCTGTAAGTTGGAGATTTCCTATTATTTTCTGTAGTTATGAATTTGTGGATAGATATTGTTTACATTTAGATTTGTCTTGAAATATCTTGTTTTCTGTATCTACGGTTTTTGAGAGTTTTGTGGGTCTAGTAGTATAGGTTGACATCTGCGATTTTATTAAGAGGTTGCAAGATATCTATCCAGGCCTTTCTATCTTTTTTGAGTCTCTATTAAGAAGTTAGGTGTAATTCTGATAGGTCTGCTTTTGTATATTACCTGCCCCTTTTTACTTCCTGCTTTTAATATTCTTTCTTTGTTCTGTAGATTTGTGTTTTAATTATATGGCAGGAGGAATTTCTTTTCTGGTCTAGTATAATTGGTATTCTATATGCTTCTGGTACATTTATAGGCATCTCTTTTTTTTAGGTTCAGAGAATTTTTTTCTGTTTTTGTACAAATACTTTTGTAGAAAGTACCTTGGACCTGGGATTCTTCACCTTCTTCTATTTCTATTAATCTTAGGTTAGGTCTTTTTATGATATCCTAGATTTTCTGTATTTTTTATTAAGAATTTTTTAGAAATCACATTTTCTTCAGCTGATGTATCAATTTATTCTGTTGTATCTTCTGCTCCTGAGATTCTCGCTTCCATCTCTTGTATTCTGTTAGTGATGCTTGCAGCGTTAGTTCCCTTCTCTTTCCTAGGTTTTCCATCTCCAGGATTCACTCAGTTTACATTCTCTTTATTGGTTTTATTTATGCTTTCAGTTATTGTACATTTTTATTTATTTCTTCACCTGTTTAATTATATTTTCCTATATATCTGTAAAGAATTTATTTGTTTCTTGTTTACATACCTCAATTTCTTTGATTGTATTTTCTTCTTTTCCTCTTTATTCATTTCCTCTTTAAAGGCCTCTATTATCTTTATAAGATTGGATTTAAGGTCATATTTTGCCTTTGTTGCATTAGGATATCCAGGGCTTGCTCTATAGCATTTCTGTGCTTTACAGGTGTCATATTGACCTGGCTTTGGTTGATTGTGTTCTGTTTTTGAGCGCCTTTAGCCATCTGGATGGCTTTGTTTCCTGAATGTTCCTGTTGTAGTAGGCATAAGGGGGTAGTTAACCTTCATAATTCTAGTGTGGTAGACCTCTGCTGGGTATCCTTGCCTGTAGAGTTCTGAATCAGCAGATTCAAATGGCTCAGGATCTGTGTAGGTCTGATGAAGATTGGCAGAGAGGTGGCAGGAGAATGGAATTCTGCCTGGGGTTCCAGTCTGCTCAGTGCAGTTTGGGGTGCCCCGGAGGACTCGATGAGCAGAGGTAATAAGTGGGGCCCTTTACTGTTATTTTCCACACTCCACATATTTCTTCTACAACCCTATGTTCTTTGTCAGATCACTTGTTTTTTTTTTTTTCCTCCTTTTTTATTTTTGATACTTTATATACATTTCCAGTGTTTCCCCTTTTCTGAGTCTCCTCTTTGAATACCCCCCATCCCCTCCACTTGTAACTTTATATTCTCATCTCCGTTTCTCCCCAACATGCCCTATCTTGGCATTTATCATAATTTTCCTTACTTGATTTCGGCAATTACTTGAGAATATGCACTACCATATAAATGTTTAAGGCAAGTAGCTTCAGGTGAGAGAGAACATGCAACATTTGTCCTTCTGAGTTTGAGGGGCAGGTCAATATGTCAATAAATATGAACTTTCTACTTGTATTCCTTTGTTTTCAAAGGTCATTTTCTCATGTTTCTTTACAGTTGTATAGTATTCAGTGGTTTGTAAACAGAGAAGGAGGATGAGTAAGACTTAGGAAAGGCTCATTCAAAGCAAAATATGTATTAAAATGCCATAGAGTCACCTGTTACTTGGTATGATAATTTGAAACATCAAAACCTTTTTACAATTAAATCACAAAGAAAAATTTAAAAATATTCAAATGTCAAATAAATGAAACACTCCTCCATTGTTGATGGGATTGCAAGCTGGTACAACCACTCTGGAAATCAGTCTGGCAGTTCCTCAGAAAATTGGTCATAGTAGTACCTGAGGACCCAGCTATACCACTCCTAGACATATACCCAAAAGATGCTCCAACATATAACAAGGACACATGCTCCACTATATTCATAGTAGCCTTACTTATAATAGCCAGAAGCTGGAAACAACCCAGATGTCCTTCAACAGAGGACTGGATACAGAAAATGTGGTATATTTACACAATGGGAATACTATTCAGCTATTAAAAACAATGACTTCATGAAATCCTTAGGCAAGTGGATAGAACTAGAAAGTATCATCCTGAATGAAGTAACCTAGACACAAAAGAACACACATGGTATGTACTCACTGATAAATGAATATTAGGCAAAAATCTTGGAATACCCACAATGTAACTCACATATCATATGAAGCTCAAGAAGTAAGACAAAAGCATGATGCTTCAGTCCTTCTTAGAAAGGGGAACAAAATACTCAAGGGAGGTAGAGGGTGTGAGGGATTTGAGAGGAAAAGAAGAAGGGGAGAGGAAAAAGGGCGGGCACGATCAAGTATGGCAGGAGACTGGGGTTTTATACAGAAGGTCAGGAAACTGAACAGAGGTCTGTAGCAATGGGGGATGGGGAACTGGGGTTAGCCACCAGAAAGGCCCAGATGGCAAGAAAGCAAGAGCCTCCCAGGACCCAACAGGGATGAGATTAACTGAAATGCCCAACAAAGGGGAGGAAGAACCTGTAGAGACCATATCCAGAAGTTGGGCAAGGTTGAGGGAAGGGCCACCCACTCATCTCCAAAATTTTAACCCAGAATTGTCCTCTCTAAAGGAAATACTGGCACAAAGAGTGGAGCAGAGACTAAAAGAAAGGCCATCCAGAGACTGTCCCACCTGGGGATCCATCCCATAAGCAGTCACTTAACCTGGACACTATTACTGATGCGAACAAGTGCTTGCTGATAGGAGCCTGATATAGCTGTCTCTTCAAAGGCTTTGCCAGATCCTGACCAATACAGATGTAGAAGCTTGCAACCAACCACCGGGCTGATCATGGGGACCCCAGGGGAGGAGTTAGGGCATGGACTGGAGGAGCTGAAGGGGTTTGCAACCCCATAGGAAGAACAACAATATCAACCAACCAGACCCCCCAGAGCTCCCAGGGACTAAACCACCAACCAAAGAAGACCAATGGCTCCAGCCACATATGTGGCAGAGGATGGCCTTTTCTGGCATCAGTGGGAGGGGAGGCACTTGGTCTTTGAAGGCTCAATTCCCCAGTGTAGGGGAATGCTAGGTTAGTGAGACCAAAGTGTGTGTGGCGGGGTAAGCATCCTCATAGAAGCAGAGAGAGGCGGAATAGGATAGGGAGTTTGGGGAGGAAATAGTGGGAAAGTGGATAACAGTTGAAATGTAAATAAACAAAATGTCCAATAAAAAAAGAATGATGGAAATGGTACATTGTTAAAATAAAACAAATAGTAATTATTATTACTACTAACAATACTAGTCAATGGGGTATCCTGAGAGAAAAAGACAATATGGAAAATGGCAGGGAAAAACATGTTACAATAGATAGAATGAAAGTGGAGGAAGGGAGAGAGAGAGAGAGAGAGAGAGAGAGAGAGAGAGAGAGAGAGAGAAGATATCTTACTCTCTCAGCTTCCTAGGTTCACATGTGAGCATTCTCTCCTTCATGTACTCTCACAGAGAGATAGCACTGTTCTTAACCCTCACTTGACCCTTAAAATATGGATTGTGAAGTGTGAATTTTAAACATCCCAAATCAGAAACTAAATAAATCTTTTGATTTTAGTTTATATTCTTGGGCATTTTCTTATGAAGCGGAAAGCAAACTATTACAGTATGTTTATGCCACATTCTTTATTTGTTCATACACCCTGTTCTTGCAAAATTTCAATATATGTTGTGTCTTCCTATTACAAAAACAAAATGCTTTGAATCATTATCAAGCAGGGCTTTCTTATTCTGACATTGCATATGCCACTGTAAGAGATAAGGCTGGTTTTGCTATATGTGCTTTATAGATCTGAAAAGAAGAATAAGAAGATGTTCAAAATCTCATGGGAACTAAAGACCAAAGTTGTTCATTTATGCTAATGTAAGGCCACAGTGATTTAGCATGGTAAACAGGATTATATTATTTTTATATATTTAAGGAATCTTTTGTTGTGGTGGTTGTTGGTACATCAAGACATCCAGAATTGAAGCTACAGGAGTTCTAGTTATCGACTGTGTTTGTCTGAGGTCATTGCTGGTACTTTCTCTCCCTGTGATGTGATTAACTTGACTTGCTTCCCAGCATTGTGCCTGCCTCGGTTACTTTTCATTGAACAGTTTTCAAACACATTCCATTTTCTTTATTGGAATTTGGCAAATTATCCTGTTAAACATCCTTTTGAAATGACCTTTAATGGCCTATGGTATATCAGTTCCTTCATTGTATTGATTTTCTTGTGTATTAGCTGAACTTGCTCTTTCAAGCCCATTAAAACACCGCTTTCTCCAGGCACACAGCTTCAGTTGGGGCTTCACTGATAGAGAGTTTCTGCCCAATTGTTCAAAGTTTCATAAAAACAAAACAATTGTTTCTTAAATCTTATACTTTTTTCTGTTAAGTAATTATTTTCTAAATGAAGAATTTAGTCAATCACTTTAAAGAGAAGAAAAATAATAACTATTTTAGTCAAAATTACATACTTTTTGCTTTTTGATAATTTCTTGATTGTCATATAGACCAAAAGTTGGGAATAAAATTATTATGATTCATTTATCACATAAATATCTGGTTATACATTTTTATATTACATGAAAGGAGATCTTTCCAAGCAACAAAATGTAGGACCAAAAAAGAAATTAATTTCAAATACAAAAGACTAGTAGGTCTTGGTTCACAGGCTCTTAATCCCAGCACACAGGAAATAGTGTCAGATGAAGTTCAGTGAACTTAAGATTTCAAGACTAGCCTGCTCTACATAGTAATTTTCAGGATATCCAGGTTGCAAAAAGAATATATATATATATATATATATATATATATATATATATATATATATATATATATATATATATATATATATATATATATATGTGTGTGTGTGTGTGTGTGTGTGTCTGTGTGTGTGTGTGTGTCTGTGTGTGTGTATGCGTGTATATATGTACATGCATATACATATATAAATTACATATTTAATTATTGTCATTAAAAATAATCAAAATAGACAGGGCTCCATAGCTGATTAGCGCCAGGAGAGGGATACCCTCCCAGGAGCTTGGAAAAGCCAGGAGTGGGCCCAAGACAAGCTCCACAGCTCACCAGGAACTGCCCCGAACCTGCGAGACACAGGGACTGCGGTAGGTGGGCATAGAAATCCCCTGGATACCAACAGCGGCAGCTGAGACAGGAGACGTCTGCCTGGGCCACCAGGGTTCCATAGTCAAGCAGCGCCCGCCGGGGGAAAGTTACTCCTCAGGACCGTGGAAAAGCCCCGAGTGGGGGCAAAACGAGCCCCAGTGCTCACCGATTCCGCCCAGTTTCCGCGGGGCACAGAGACTGAGGGACAGGAACTTCCTGCCTCCATGGGGGGCCGGGGACCTCAGCTTGGGCCACAGGGCTCCATAGACAATTTGCACTGGGAGAAAGATACCCTCCCAGAAGCTTGGAAAAGCCGGGAGTGGGTCCAAGACAAGCTCCACAGCTCACCAGGAACTACCCCGAACCTGTGAGACACAGGGACTGAGGTAGGCGGGCATAGAAACCCCCTGGATCCCAACAGCAGCGGCTGCTGCAGGAGACGTCTGCCTGGGCCACCAGGGTTCCATAGTCAAGGAGAAAGTTACTCACCCAGGAGCGTGGAAAAAAATAATCAAAATAAATAAATAAATAAATAAATTTTTCATTGGTGCAGATATTCTCTCAAATAATATTATTTAAATGTATTTAATATATAAATAATGTATTATCTCAAATAATAAACACTTTAAAAATAAAATGCCACTAATAAAATTTATTAGTTTTTACAAACAAAACTAAAATGTAATATGATGTATTTCATTGTTATGATGACAGGCTATCAATTAAAATGAACTTAAATTTTATTAGTATATATAAATATAAAGAAAAAATGTGCATAACTAAGAATTTGTGAAAAATTTTGTATGCACAGGTTGATTTGTACACATACATCTTAATTTTTTGTTAATGTTAAATATATATATATTCATATATTATGTCACAGAACACTTTTTTATATACAGTGAAATCTAGCACCCAACAAACCCAGGTTTTCAATTAGTTTTTATTTACAGTCTAATTAGAATCTAGATATATGTTTTCAAGACGTTCAATGCAGTTTTTTCCTTAGTGATTTTATTACAAGTAAACAATATTTATTTCCATAAAGCTTTGCACAGTACAGAGAACTTACTAATCAGCTTGTTTGTACTTTTAGCCGGTTTATATACTTGTGCATAGTCATGTAAATTAACAAGTGATATACAGTGTTTCATACTAAGAAATAATCAAGTTTTTATGATTTAGTAATTTAAAATACGCTGTCTGGAAAAGGTCAATATTGTATCACCCTTCTGGATTTGTTCTTTGAGAGAGCCTCATTTATAATCTTCAAACTTATGTTATACAATGATCGTGCTTATTACAACACATATTTTCAGTGGTGAGGTCAGAGAGTCAAAGACCCTGAGAAACACATAATGATTAATATCTGAAACGAGCTAGCTGGCAGAGAAACACTGAAAGTCTGTCACTACTTGGACTCCATGCAACAAATGAGCATGCTGGAGACTGTGGAAAAAGACTAGAAGCCCTTCCTCACCTGGGCTTAATGTAATAAAACTGAATTCAAGGCATAAAATAACACTTTAATACTGAAAGCTTTTGCCATTTCTTCCTTGGTTATGCTTATTTTTCCTAAAATATATCATTTATTCCATAGCGATGTAAGTATACTTGAGCCCAGTGTAGCTGTGATTTTTTCTTTGCTTTTATTATTATCATCATCATCATCATTATTTAACCTTGTTTTATAGTCCAGTCGTTATCCCCCTCCAGGTCCACCCTCTGACTGTCCCCCATCTTATTCCTCCTCCCCTGTTTCCAAGAAGATGTCCCCACACCGCCCCCACCTCACCAGACTTCCCGATGCGCTGGAGTCTCTTGAGGGTTAGGTACATCTTCTCTGACTGAGTCTAGACCAGGCAGTCCTCTGTTGTATATGTGTTAGGGGCCTCATATCAGCTGGTATATGCTGCCTGGTTGGTGGCTCAGCGTCTGAGAGATCTCGGGGGTCCAGGTTAGTTGATACTGCTTCTCTTTCTAAGGGGTCGACCTCCTCCTTAGCTTCATGCAGCCCAGAACTGCATCCTCCTTTCCAAAACGTAGGCTTCTAACGAAATTCATGCTGTACTCTTGCAAGGAATTGGGAATCAGAGACTAGCACCTTCAAATCATCCAGTTTCACACTTTTAAATATCACTAACAATGAATGTTTTGGTTTTGAGACTGGATGCTCACTTTTAATATGTATGCCTTCTACATGTCAGCAGACACATGGTGTGATTCTCCTCAGCTTTCCATGTTCTGTTATTTTTCCCACTACCTCAAGCCTGAGAATTCTTTATGCCTTTATACCAATTCAGATTTCACTCAGTTCACATCTATTTGGAACTCTCCCCGTCTTTTGAGCATATTAAGCCCATCTGCCTACCCCATAATTCTGTATTTATGTACTTAAAGGCAATGTTGCGTACCGGTTTTGATGTCCTGATAATAAGATCATACTTTATGCAAACTCTTAACTTTCAAAATTGTTGTAAGTTCATCAAATAGCCTGCTTTGATCTTTTGAATTAACTGTTGCTAGGAACTATTTTTTTGATGTACAAAAGGAAGTAATAATCCTTATCGTCATTGTTTGACTTGTCAAATATCATGTCAGACTTCTTTCATAGTTGTATGTAGGTATCTTTAACTTTTGGAAGACAGTAATTAAAATTCATTGCCTTTTTTTTTTAACAGGTTCAAAACACAACTAGCTCTCTGCTTAGTATATCCAGCATACGGTTTTTTATTCTTTCCCCAAATTGTACTATGATACTGACAAAGTCTCTTGAACAGCTTTGCAATACAGTTGATAGTATACTTGGAGAAAATTAAGGTGTACACTTAAACTAGTTACCTCTTGTTCAGCCAAGCTCTTGCTAATCGGTTTTGTTTTTCATTTTATTCTTCCCCTGAAGAGATCCATTTTCACCTATTTAACGAGTCCAGCTTTTAACAATATGAACTCAAGCACCTTCATAATCAGTCCTGAATGCTAAAGGCATGACTGGTCATTCGATAAATTGGTGCCATGCCAACCAAATAGCAGAGCCATTTTAACATATGTATTTCTCCTTCTGATTTCATTGTAAAAAAAAAAAATCACTCTACAAAGTGTGCAATTAAAAAGCAATCTGACAATTAAAAATTGTACTCCTTTGCCTCTCCAAAATTCTCTGTAAAGAAATGAACAAAAATTTTCTGCCTTAATATTTATAATTTAGAAGCCTTTAGTGTTATATAATTGTTCCTGGGAGGTACATTGTGGGAGCTGTTTACACGAGATGAATGGAACCATGAATTTATAAGTGCATGCTCCATTACACACATAGTATATTGCTTCTTAATTTACATCTTGCTTTGGGCTATGAAGAAGATTACTCTGGCAATTTTTGAAGAGTTGTTCCCAAATCTGTAGACTTGTTTCCCAAGGCTTCTTTTTATGCTGTGATTTGAAAACCATTTGGTAGTAGAAATTCTATCATGCGTTTGTCAGATAAATTTGCCACTTATCTTTGGCTTATGGCAATGCAGTGGTTGGGGAATGCAGTGTGGATCTATGACTTACGTTAATGGGACAGAAATATGTAGTCAGAAGAAAAATAATATCATTACTTTTCTTTAGTGAACAATCCTGTAAATATATTACCAAAATTTTTCTTTTGTATAGCAGAGTCAAATGGAAGACAATGAAAATAATGTGAGAAGTCAGACTAAAGATTTTCTGGAAACTTCTTGGCTCTTCTCAACAGCATGTCAAAATCCTCACCTTTCCATATCTGATTAAGACATAACTAAGAATATTACCATCTAGGACACTAAGAGGATATAATATACAATATCTTCTAAATCCTGAGAATCAAAATTAACAGCTTAATTTAGAGTATAACTATATTAAGTAAGCCCATGTTAAAACTAATTACTAAATTTCTCCTTGTGAAACAATTCAAAATTGTCAATATTTTTTTTTATTTTGAAGAAAATCTCAAAGGATTTTATTTATAGTCATCATATAGGAAATTATGAAAAAATGCTGCTTTGCTCAAAATGCAGGCCTTCCTTCAAATGCACATGTGACTACAACATTAAGCAAATTAAGAAGACAGACTTGTATTAATTAGCTGCGAGTTTTCTGAGAATTTGTAAATGTCTCTGAGAAAACTGATAACAATATTGGCCAAGAGAAACTCATAATTTTGCTTGTACCACTTTACCAAGCAAATGTAAAAGGAAAAGAAAAATACTTTTTTTTTCCTTTCAAAATAACTCAGTTTAAGTAAGCACATCCTAAAAGAAATCTGTGATTGGAAAATACTGCCTTTGACAGTTAAATTATTTAGATTAGCAAGTTGGCAGTTTGCAAAAAAAAATGCCTCCTTGTCCTGCGCACCTCTCGCCAGCAAGAAGACACGCGACAT
>CM052709.1:14292065-14334507 GCA_028551405.1 Uromys caudimaculatus
TGGCGCTGCTTATATAGCCCTGAGGCAGCGTGTCCTCCACTGATTGGCGCGCCCCGGGAGTGGGCGGTGATTAGTCATGTACACCCTTAATGCGCAAGCGCTTCGGGCGAGCCACCCCGCGCTATCCACAAGTTTCCTCAGAGCGACAGCGGAAGTCAGCGCCATCTTGTAATGGCGAATACTCTAACCGCTCCCTACACCTCCTTAAATGTCTTAGGACTTGCTTTCAACATTGCACCTGTTTCTTGTCTTTCATGACAATTGTGACTCCTGGAGTATCTGCTGTCTAGCAGAAGATGACATGTAGTGAAATCATTGAAGTAGTTGAAGATCATGTATACTTTAGAAATTAGAAACCTTGCACCCTGACTGCTTCCTAACCCCACTAAAAACAAGAGTTGACAATTACCTTAATGCTTTTTTTAAACATTCTTATTTATGTAGATAGTACTTTAAAATTTCTTCAAGGATAATATTTGCACCCTTAGAAATCAGTTTGTGCCTTAGCATAAACTGAACTATTGGAATTCAGTGAATTTTATTTATGATCTTAGAAAATCAAAATGATTTCAAACAAAAAGCATGTTGGATTGAAGACAAGCCAAACTGTTTTTATCATTAAAACATTATCATTAAAAGTATGTAATTATCCTATGTTATACCCAGTGATTACAAGTAGCAAACTCTCCTCAGATGCTTGCATCTGTTTAATATCAGGACAAATGTCAGTGCATACTTTTCTTTCTTCTATATAGCCATGTCTCCAAAGAATTATGGGAGATTTCTGAGTCAAAACCACAATGAAGCTGTGAAACCTTCATTGAGAAAAATTAAGAGTACAGATTTAAGAGTCATTATTGTGTAGGTTCAGATACTTACGGTTTGTTGTTGCTCTTTTGTTAAGATTTATATTTATTATTTCATTATTATGTGTATGTTTGTTTCTGTGTTTTAATATATGTGCATCAGTGCAAGTGTCTGCCAAGGCGAGAGGCAATGGCTTCTCCTGGAAGGGGAATTAGAGGCAGGTGTGAGCTGGGATGATCTGGGAACTGAATGTGGGTTCTGTGGAAAAACAGTACATGGACTTGTTAACCATAGACCCATTCCCTTTAAGCCCCAGAGGCATGTTTTAGGGTCCTGAAATATATAGCAGAGATTAAAAAAGAAACCCTAAAAAAGATAAAATATACATAGAATGGAAACACCAGGAAAAATAGTTTATAGCATACAAGCCATGTACCAGGCAGAGAGCTAAATGCTCTATTTGTAAGTCTTATTTAAACATCACTCATGAGCTTTATATTTCCCCAAATTTAGTCCTGACTTTTATGTAACTCATTAAGGCACTGCTACTAATACTGTTCAGCTGGCTTTATTTATCAAGATGCTAAGGTCATAGACACAATGTTATGGAGGAAGCTGTATTCAACACCCTAACTTGCAGCCTCCTGGGAAAACTGTTCAACACTCATGTGTGCCCCCAGCGAACCCACCTTCTCTTCCTGTCAACAAAGTACATGGCAAGCAAATGTTAACCATGTATGGTGTGCTAGGAATGAGAACAAATGTTTTGACTACTCAACATCTCTATTATTGAAGGATGTGTGTTATTAACACACAAGCACATTAGTATTTGCTTGAGTGCATGAGACAGGAAAGTAACATAAACAACCTTCTATGCTCAGTGTTTGTTGGAGAATTCTAGATGTAGTCAAGTGGAGTTTGTGAATAGTTTTTAATTACCCAATAATAACTGTAAAACATGAGGAGTTTTACAGTCGTATTTTCTTGCAAATGTGACACTCATCAAGCCTTCTCTTCCCCCTTTATTCTCATCCCCTTGTTCGTTAATATATTTAGCATATTAGACGACAAGCAATGCTTCTCTTTCTGAGTCTGCCTTGATCTTCATTTACTGTCCTGAAAAAGGTGTTTCTTTTTATCATGGATGAAAAACATATCATTGTTTACATTTATAATTTCTCTATGTAGTCATCCATGAATAGGATTAATGGAAACTCATTGTCTGTTTACAAGTTCATCCAAGATAAAATTACAAAAATTAATAAGTTGTTACCAATAACCGAATAGAGAATGATATGGACTACCTTTTTCCTCCCAGAAGAATATGGACTAAGGAATCTAACATCTGTAGGTTCCTTTGGTAAATAATTAAAGCAGAATTCAATTACTTCTGCAAAATTCTTGACATCATATTTCTCATAAAATTTTACTTTTTATCCTTCTGGTATTACGTTTTCTGTGCTACTGTTTTTAACTGATGAAATCAGCAAACAATTATATTTTGTTAATTAAAAAAAAGAATGGCTGTCAAATATGTATTTTTCCTGAAATGTAAAAATATACAAAATATGAATTAAAATTGCAAAAGATCAACTATTTTGCATGTTTGAAGTGTAACTCAAGAAATACTTTGTAATTATTTTAAAGAAAAAGGGTGTTTATAGGATAAAAGATGAAAGCAAATAATGTGTAAATATTTCATACTATAACATGATTTTAAATAAATTCAAATAAATATTCAATAACAAAAAATAAATTCTTGTCAATGATATTGCTTAAGAAGCTTTCTCTCTTTGAAGTTTCACTTATTACAACAAAATTTGGCATTTGGTTCATAAGATAAAGAATTAGGGGAATTTTCATCAAAAAGGGTATACATGGGCTGGGCTGTGCTCCGCCCCCTCCCTCCCCCAGCACATATGTAGTAGAGGACTGCATTGTCTGGTATCAGAGGGAGAGGATGAGCTGAATCTTGTAGAGACTTGATGCCCTAGGGAAGGGGGATGCAGGGAGGGGTGGGGGGATTGGAGCACCCTCTCAGAGGCAAAGGGGAGGGGGGAGTAGTGAGGAAATCTTGAATGGCAGAATAGGGATGGGGCAACATCTGGAATGTAAATAAGTAAATAAACTAAAAATCCTCTAAAATAAGATATGCATAAAATATATACATATTTTCACTTGACCACATTTAAGACTAAGCATATTTTGCCTCAATAACATGAGATTTTAAAAAAAAATGATATGTAGAACTCAATTATAAAATTGAACATTAGGTATACTGAGATTATAGAGAAGCAGACCAGAGGCTATGCATCTGTATCCAAGAATGAGCAAGCTGAATGTAAATAAGTGGAACCTAAATTCATGGAGAAAAAGCAAGTACTATGTAGAGACAGGATATTGATTGTAATCTTTCTGAAACATATTTAGGAATTATCCTACTGTTTTACATACAGGTAGGGTTAAATGCACTGAGTGGATTTAGAAGTGACACATAAAGTTAGAGAAGTGTTGAAATAGAAGGCATTGAAGGAATTGTAGAGGACAGAGACTATAGAGCAGTTTTAATTGAATGCATTATGTTTATATATGAAATTCTTAAATAATAAAAATAAACGATTTAATTTCAAAAAAGGAGATACGTTAAACTTTGCAAACAGTGAACAACATTCAACTCCAAGTTAATCGAAGACCTCAGTGTAATACCAGATACTCTTAATCAGACAGAGAGAAAATAGGATGCACTTGAATCCATTAACAAAGTAAGAACTCTTAACAGGATCCAGAGAGTTGAGGCGTTAAATCTAAAATGCTTTCTTAACTCATAAAATTTGCTATAACTACATTTTGTTTATGTGGTATTTGTAATAATGTTAACTGCTAAATAGAATGGCAGACATTTTTGTTATATTATGCTGTTTCTGAGACCAAGATCATGGAATAACATAGTTTGTATATATAGTACACAAAAAGAATTTCCTACTAGGTAGTCTGCTTTGG
Organism: Uromys caudimaculatus; assembly: GCA_028551405.1. Taxonomy (NCBI): domain Eukaryota; kingdom Metazoa; phylum Chordata; class Mammalia; order Rodentia; family Muridae; genus Uromys; species Uromys caudimaculatus. The sequence continues at coordinate 14,295,873 of CM052709.1, forward strand.
CTTTTGTGTTAGTCTTTGCTAATTCACTAGAAAAGAATACCATTAAATACCTTCCTTGTGGAAATAGCTAGCTGAAAGGCTCTGTTTTCTCTAATAATTTCTGAATCTTTAGTGAGGTGCTGCTGAAATGCTACCTTGTTCTGTGTTGCTAGTCAGGTGAATTGGTGGTTTCAACATGACACCAGTGTACTTCCTGAAATTTGTTCCCTGTAAAACTGCTCCCATACTCTGACCATAGAATCTAACCTGGGATATGTACCTGATACTGACTGTTTCAAGGTCCAAGGATCCTCCTCTCTATTCCAAGTGCTGGAATTATAGGCTTGCAGATCGGGCCTATATTTGTCCTACTATAAAGCAGAAAGCCATGTAGCTATCCAGTTGAACCATCACGATTTGTGGAAGATATTTTCTTTTCTCAGTGTATATATTTTTTCTTCTTTGGAATTAGACATTTGCTAATTTGGGGGTTAAATTCAGGTACTTGTGTTTGCAAAGTTAATTGTTTACTGAGTGAAAGAAATCCCTTGCCCTAAACCTTTGTTTTTATTTTAAACATACATTTCTACCTGAAGTGTGTCTGGTTTTGTTTTGAACAGCTATCCATGCTATGATCACATGCATCTAAAATTTTGATAGCTTAATTACAAGGATCACACGAAACAAATACTGAGTAGATATGTTTCCAACTAAACGATTTCAGAAAATAGTATAAAAATAAAATCAGCTACGTTTCTTATTAGAATTATTTCATAAGTGACACCAGAAAGTTTCAGGAATATTTTATTCATATTTTATTCACCAGATAGAGGAAATGATATTGCTTTAAGTTTTCAATGCAAATTCCTGAGTAAGTAGGACAAATTATCTTATTATCTCCTATACTTGTGGAAAGTTTTACATATATTTGTTGTGACAATAAGAATTATAAGGCTGATAATGAAGCACAACTTTCATCTGGCTTTGATGACCATGTAAATGTGTTCTCACAAAAGAAATTTGAAGTGATTTATGTCATTTTTCGAACGTTGCAATCAATAGATTTATTCTGTCTCTCTGTTTTATGTGTTCTATTAAGTGTATTCCTCCTGTTTATTTCTTCCATCTTTTTAATCATACAGTTTAAATGCTCACTTAAAATTACAGACACTTAGGTTTTTTAGGGAAAATCTTAGCAATTTTTCTAACTGAAACTTCTTTTCCACTACAAGAAATACTACAAACTTTCAGTTACAGAAATGCCTGATAGAAATACTGTCCTTTTTATTTTGAGAGTAACAGGAGTTACACATCTTCTTTATCAATTGGTTTTAGTATAAACTCAAACTTTAGTAGAAGTTAATATTTTATTTTAAATAGATACTAATATTATCTACTAATATCATAATTATAAACTAAGCAAGGAAATGTTACCTGAGTGGGTTTAGATGGATGAACAATAATGGGGGAAATGCAATTATATTTTACTTTTAAAGAATAAGTAAATTTAACAAGCCAGACTGGTAAGTATGGTAATTCCTATTCCACCTGCTTGCTTCCAAATCTCCAGGCATACCTGGTTCACAAATGCTCTTTGTCTATTTCTGGACTCAAGTCTACCTGTATATTATGCAACCTCCATGACTGGACCAGGTTGCACATTTGTGTGCCAGCCTATCCTGTATGTCCTTGAACCTGGTCAGCTCCTGCCATCCCCAACTCTCAGTCCTAGTGTTGGTCATACAGCTTGTATACCATCATGTCTTGATAAATTATTAAGACCCTGGCTTACCCAACTGTCATTACATACCCTGGCACAGCTCAGGAAAATAGCTTGCATATCAGTCTAAACAGATCCAGAAGTTTGTCCTGTTTATATATAGTTTTGCTTAATGGTAACCTGGAATTCCTAGCCATACAGTCAAAAATAGTCACTGAGTCTTTAAGGACTGATACCCCAACTCATTAAACTTTGTATAAAATCAAACAAACTTAGGCAACGACTGAAACAAAGCAAATCTTCCACTCGACAGAGGCAGATTAGAATCTCAAATCAGACACAAAACCAATGATTTCTGGAGTCTATGTGCCCAGGTCTTGGTCATTAAAACAAAAATAGCATGAAAGTTCACAGAACAGGACACTGTTTCCCTCCAGACCCTGCCTCCCCCCCCCCCCAAATCCACCATTTTTATAAAAATATTCTCCAAAGGTAAACCCATTGGTATTTGAATTTGAAGCACTGTATAGCTAGGACATTTAAATTATTGGTCACCAGTTGGTGGCATTGTGTTTTTGGATGCTTAGGAGCTGTAACCTGTTATGGAGGTTTGTCGTTGGAGGCAGACATAGAAAGTTTAAAAGACTTCTATCATTTGTAGTTTACTTTATTTGCTTCATTAATGTGGTTTGAAAGGCAAGCCCTCAACTCCTGTCCCAGCCAGCATCCTTGCAGCTTGCTGCCTTGTGTCCCTAGCATGACAAACTCCTATCCCTCTGGAACTCTAAGTCCAAACAAATCCTTCGTATTGTTCATATTTTTGTTTAGTTTTGTTGTTTGTTTTTGTTGTTTGCTCTTCTTGTTTTGTTTGGTTTATTTTTCAGGACAGGGTTTTTCTTTGTATCCTTTCCTGTCCTGGAGACTGACTCTAGACAAAGCTGACCTTGAACTCAGAGATATACCTTCCTCTGCCTCACAAATGCTGGAATTAAAGATCTAAGTTGCAGTCACCACCAGGTTCAAGTCTTTCCTTTTGTAAATTGCCTTGGTCTATTTAGCTGGTATTGTGTATTGCTATTCAGTTGTTTGTTACCTCAAAGATAAAAATGTAACTATTGAACCATTGAGAATGTCCTGCTCTGTCAGTCCTTGTTATGGTTTTCAAGCTGTACTGCAATTTAAGACCATTGTGTTGGCTAGTATTGTGTCAAATTCTACAGGTAAGGAAGAGGGAGTCTCAATTGAGAATATACCTCCACCAGATTTGTCTGTAGGCAAGTCTGATGCATTTTGACTTATTAGTAATTGATGGGGTAGGACATAAACCATTGTGGGTGGTTCTATTTCTGGCCAAGTAGTTCTGGAATCTAAAAAGCATAGTGACCAAGCCTTGGATAGGAAGACAATAATCAGCCAGCATTTCTTCATGGCCTCTGCACCAACTCCTACCTCCAGATCCCTGTCTTCAGTTCCTGCTGTGAATCATTTCAATAATGGACATTGATATGGATGATGCATAAATTCTTTCCTCTATAATAGCCTATGATCGTGATGTCTTAACAGAACAATACAAAAACTAAATTACACAACTATTGATGATTTTTTTTCCTTGGCAGCTTGTGTAGCTATGGAAACGAGTCTTCTGAAAGTTGATATTAAAGGCAGTGATATTAGTTACATTATGTGGTTTTAGACTTCTCTTCAAATCTCCTATAACAGTTCTTCCAGGGGGGCCATGTGTGTGCATTTGTGTATGTGTGTATGTGCACACGTGCGCACATGAATGTGTGTTCTTCCAGTCATGACTGACTAATCAGCAATGCTCAAACTTCACTTAAAAACAAAACAATATAGTTTTCCCAGGAACTGCGGAACCTATTTTCATTTTATGGACTGGGAGGCCTGGATAGACTATGAAGTTCTTCCTGTGCTATGGAAACGAGTCTTCTAAAAGTTGATATTAAGGGCAATGGCATTAGTTATATTATGTGGTTTTAGACATGTCTTCAAATCTCCTGAACATTGACTTGACAGGTGATTTTTCACGCCTGCCACTGTTTCTTTTATTTATTTGTTTGTATGTGTTCTTTTTGTTTGTTTGTTGTTCCTTCCAATATCAATAGTTTGCCTTTTGTGGTAACTTCATCTTATATACTCAAATCTAATGACTCACAACTAGGATACAAATATAAGAGACAATGTGCAGCATTTGTCGTTCTGAGTCTGGATTACCTCACTTAAATTTTTTTATTTTCATCTATTTACCTGCAAATTTTATGATTTTATTGTTCTTTCTAGCTGAATAATATTCTATTGTGTATATGTACCATGTGTTCTTTATCCTTTCTTCAGTTGATTGATGTTTCTCGTTCCTAGCATTTTTGGATAGAGCAACAATAAACAAGGTTGTTAAATAGCACAGTGGAAGGATATCAAATCCTTTGTATAACATGCCACAGAGATGTCATATAGCATATGGCAGGTCTACACTGAGATTTTTCTGTCCTCATTCCTACAGAGGCTGCATCTCTTTACAGTCCTTGCAACAGTGAGTCAGTGTTCCTTTTTACATGTATCTTTGACAGCATTTGTTTTCTTGACATTACCCATTCCAACCAGAGCAACATAAAATCTCAAATAAATTTTCTTCAACCGCATTGCCTTTTGGTCATTATTATTCTGTTCATTATTTTGACTGTGTGTGTGCTTTTAAATTTCTTTATCTGTATGATCCACACATAACAGAATCAAGTAATATTTATGTATGGGTCTTAGAAACACTTGAAATCTAACATAATCTGTTAGTCAAGTTGCCATATGTGGCAGGATTTCCTCCCTTTTATTTAATATTCTACTATGTATGTATACCACATTTCCTTAATCTATTCATCCAAGTGTAACATACTGGCTATCAGAATAGCGAAGCTATTACATAGTAGTGTGATCTCCTGAAAATACTAATTTCATTTCTTTTGCAAATGAGAAAATATCAGTGGGATGGTAGTATCAGTGATATTATGGCTTCAATTTTGATTTCTGAAGATATAGAATAGTTTATTCAGGACATGGGAAGGGGAGTTGAGATGGCAGCAGAAGCAAGAAAAGGCAGAAAGAGAGAGAGGTAGGGAGGGAGCGAGGGAGGAATGGAGGGAGGGGGAGAGAGAGAAAGAGGTAGAGGAAGAATAGAGGAGTAGAGGCTAGCCATGAGCAAGTGGAAAGAGGAAGGAAGGAATGGGGAGAGAGGGAGAAAGGGGCAAAAGGACAGAGTGGGATCAAGAAGGGAAAAGTGAGAGCAAGAGAGAGTAGAAAGGGCAAACTGCCCCTTTTATAGTGAATCAGGCATACCTGGCTGTTGCTAGGTAACTGTGGGGCTGAGCTTAGACAAAATGCTAACAGACAGTTTATCCAGCCAAAAATAATCAGAGAAATCATGGAGATAATAGCGATTTATAATTGGATGGACCTATCAGATAACTATAGAACATTCTACCTGAACACAAAAGATTATATAATCTTGAGAGTAGGCAAATTTGAAAATATCATATTGACCCCTATACTTTTATTTATTTGATCATTAAAATAAATATTATTTATTTTGAATTTATTTACATTTATATTATATATGATTATGTATGATAATTCAGTTTGTACTATTTGTAATAGTATTTGGTAACACTTACATGTTCATAAAATGTACCGAGACCATTAAGGCATTAATTCTTTCTTGTTTGCTGTGCACTTCTTAATCCCAGTATCATGGTTAAGAAGAGATAAGACAATTTGTTGTTCTTGTTAGGCAAAGAAAATTAATTAAAATAGTCCCTAATCCTATCAATGGAAAATGCTATGTTTTTCAGTTGTTGTCACATTTTTCTCATGCTATAAAAAAAGTTGCTGGATACAAGACATTGTGGACATTATCTCCTATAATTATCAAAAATGATTTCCAATAGCTTTCTCTTGTAAATAATTTTGGCAGCAAAAGCAATTTAGAGAAACAAAGATTAATGGAGTAGTATTGCATATGGCCTATCCTGCCCTTTTAGCCACATTCCATCTGTCAATATAGACTCTGAGCTACATTCTTCCAGGTATTCTGTTTTGTGTTTTTGAATAGAGACAATTTAAAACCCCATATAGCAACAAAACCCACTTTATTGCCTATTTAGTGAGATGCACTCAATAAATTTTGGATTCTAATGCTAGTAACCAGAACAATCTTTTGTTGTGTACAGACGTGTAAGCCAAATACAGAGTAGTTGACAGTGCATATTGTCTTTGAAACTGACTTTTAATTTTTTCCTGCATAAATTGTCCAGGCTCTAAGTTGACATTGATATTCCCACTAAGAGAGAGGTGAAATGAAAATGGAAATATATAATCAATAAGTAATGAACTGTAATTTTTTATTGGACAGTAAATCAATACACATAGTTTGTGCCCATTTTCATATTGTCACACACATAACAGATAACTAGGCAAAATCAATACAAAGCTAATTCCTCTAGCCCCTTTGATGACTGATTTTATAAATATTTATGTACTCCATATATCACCTTGGCATAAACTCTCTTCTAGACAAATTAGAAATGTCCTAAACCATCCTTTCCTGATAATTTCCCATAGTCCATTTGGAAATGTTAAAAAAAAAAAAGTCACATTTAGTTTATAGAATGTAATACAATGCCAAATCGCCTTCTCTGTGAATATTTGTCATTCATTCATATGTATTGAATTCTTTTTGACTTCTACTTCATTAAGTATCAGACAGATAACCATTTTCCTTTTGATAAGACATAACAAATGAAGTATTTCAGGGAAATAGAAATTAATTTAGGTAAAATGTAAGAAAAATGTGAATAATAACTAGATGAATAAACATAAAATATAATGATGAAGTCGATGAGTAGCTTAATGAAATGATAAAAAATAAACTTCAAGCTTTATAGAAAATGCCTGAATTCACTATACATATACATATATATATATATATATATATATATATACATATATATATATATACATATACATATATATATATATATATGAACTTAAGCTCACTGCTATAAATTTTCACATTTAATTTGCTTGACCTACATATGATAAATATTGTGACATTATTATTTATTCAAATTAGCTTATGATAATAAAATAATCCTAGAGAGGGGAAATTGTAGATACATGCCTATTGAAAGGATAGAAATGCATATTGAAAGACATTATTATTACTATTATTATAAATTTTATTTATTCATTAAAAACATACTCCTGTAGGCATAATGCCTCATGCTTGTAAGAAAAGAACTTGAGAGACAGAAGAAAATGCCTTAGGAGTATAATATCAACTTGTGCTATGTAAGGAAGTTAAAGTAAATTGCTGGAAGATACAATACTGTAGAGCACAATGGAAGCAAAGCAACCAACCAACCTACCAAAAAACAACCAACCAAAAATCCCCAAAACAACAACAACAACAACAACAACGACACCCAAAACCACATTGTCTTAGTTAGGGTTTTACTGCTGTGAACAGACACCATGACCATGGCAAGTCTTATAAAGGATAACATTTAATTGGGGCTGGCTTATAGGTTTAGAGGTACAGTCCATTATTGTCAAGGCAAGGGCATTGCTGCACCCAGGTAGGAATGGTGCAAGCAGAGCTGAGAGTTCAACATCTTCATCTGAAGGCTGCTAGAAGAATCCAGGCTTCCATACAGCTAGGATAAGGTTCTTAAAGCACTCACCTACAATGACAGACCTACTCCAACAGGGCCACACCTATTCCAACAAGGCCACACGTCTTAATAGTGCCGCTTCCTAGACCAACCATATACAATCCATCACATACATCCTCAGAAATTCTGAAAGTAACTAAGACAAACAAAGAAGAGATCAAATTGGCACTGACCTGGTAGCTTTATCAGTGGTGCCTCACTTTCATAGTGCTAGAAGGAATTATGCATGCAAACAAAGGAGAAAAAATTAGCTTATCTTACCCAGTCATAAATCTGTGAGCTCCAATAATGATTGGTTTCACAAGACATGCCCCTGGTATAATAGTGGTATGGATGTCAAGGTATTTATCAATAACTCTCTGATTGATTTTAAGTACTGCTTAACAAAACTAAATCCAGAAATGGTATTCTTATTCTGAAAAAGATCTACAGTTAGACAGTTAAAGAAGAAAGTTTTATAGGAGGGATAAAACTGTTGTTGTCGTTATCATTATCATTATCTTTCAGAAGCTAGGGAGTTGGTCCTGTGACACAGGTCTCCTTACTCAAATAGTGCCAGGAAAGAGCTGGTCTCCCAGGAGGGTGGACACACCTTTGAGCAGAGGAAGATCACCACTACTGTTCAAATTCCTTGATCAAGAGGAACCCTCACAGAGCCATCAAGACACAGGAACCAAGAAACAGCTGGGGACAGGATCCTTCTGGTTTCTGTCTGCACACCAGTGCTGACCATGTACCACAGTTCTCCAAACCAATCTCAGAGAGAGCTGGTCTCCAAGGGAGCACTGACACGAAGGCTTGCAGGAGGGACAAGCCACAGATAGAGAGCAAGACCACCTAACCCAGAGATAACCAGATGGAGAAAGGCAAGGGCAAGAACATAAGGAACAGAAATCAAGGCAACTTGGTATCATCAGAAACCAGTTCTCCCAACACAGTAAGCCCTACAAACCCCACACACTAGAAAACAAAGATTCAGATTTAGAATCACTTCTCATGATGGTGATAGAAGACTTTAAGAAGGAAATAAATAACACCCTTAACGAAATACAAGAGAACACATGTAAACAGCTAGAAGCCCTTATAAAGGAAATACAGGAAAACACAATCAAACAAGTGAAGGAAATGAAAAAAAAAAATCCAAGTTCTAAAAATGGAAATAGAAACAATAAAGAAATCACAAAGGGAGACAACCCTGGAGCTAGAAACCCTAGGAAAGAGATCAGGAGTCATAGATGCAACCATCATTAACAGAATACAAGACATAGAAGAGAGAATCTCAGGTGCAGAAGATACCATAGAAAACATTGACACAACAGTCAAAGAAAATGCAAAATGCAAAAAGTTCCTAACCCAAAACTTCCAGAAAATCCAGGACACAATGAGAAGATGAAACCTAAGGATAATAGGTATAGCAGACAGTGAAGATTCCCAACTTAAAGGGCCAGTAAATATCTTCAACAGAATTACAAAAGAAATTTTTCCTGACCTAAAGAAAGATATGAACATAAACATTTAAGAAGCCTATAGAACTCCAAATAGATTGGACCAGAAAAGAAATTCCTCCTGTCACATTATAGTCAAAACACCAAATGCACAAAACAAGGAAAGAATATTAAAAACAGAAAGGGGAAAAGGTCAAGTAACTTATAAAGGCAGACCTATCAGACTTAAACCAGACTTCTCAGCAGAGAATATGAAAGCTAGAAGATCCTGGAAAGATCTCATACAGACACTAAGAGAACACAACTACCAGCCCAGATTGCTATACCCAGCAAAACTATCAATTACCATAGATGGTGAAACCAAGATATTCCATGACAAAACCAAATTTACACAATATCTTTCCACAAACCCAGCTCAACAAAGGATAATAGATGGAAAATGCCAAGACAAGGAGGGAAACATCACCCTGTAAAAAAAGCAAGAAAGTAATATTTCAACAAACCCAAAAGAAGATAGCCACACAACCATTAAAATTACATCCAAAATAACAGGAAGCAACAATCACTATTCCTTAACATCTCTTAAAAATCAATGGACTCAATTTCCCAATAAAAAGACCTAGGCTAACAGACTGGATACATAAACAGGACCCAGCTTTTTGCTGCATACAGGAAACACACCTCAGTGTTAAAGACAAACATTATCTCAGAGTAAAGGGCTGGAAAACAATTTTCCAGACAAATGGTCCCAAGAAACAGGCAGGAGTAGCCATTCTATTATCGGATAAAATTGACATTCAACCAAAAGTCATCAAAAAAGATAAGGAAAGACTCTTCATCTTCATCAAAGGAAAAATCTACCAAGAAAAACTCTCAATTCTGAACATCTATGCTCCAAATGCAAGGGCACCCACATTTATAAAGAAACTTTACCAAAGCTCAAAGCATACATTGCACCTTGCACAATAATAGTGGGAGACTTCAACAACCTGTTCTCATCAACGGACAGATCTTGGAAACACAAATTAATAGAGACACAGTGAAACTAACAGAAGTTATGGACCAAATGGATTTAACAGTTATAGAACATTTCATCCTAAATCAAAGGAATATACGTTTTTCTCAGCACCTCATGGTACTTTCTCCAAAACTGAAGATGTAATTGGTCACAAAACAAATCTCAACAGATATAAGAAGATTGTAATAATCCCATGTGCCTATTAGATCAGTAGGGATTAAGGTTGGTCTTCAATGACAACAAAACTAAGAGAAAGCCCACATACACATGGAAGCTGAACAATGCTCTACTCAATGATAACTTTGTCAAGGAAGAAATTAAATACTTCCTAGAATTTAATGAAAATGAAAGTACAACATACCGAAACTTATGGGTCATAATGAAAGCTGTGTTAAGAGGAAAACTCATAGCTCTGAGTGCCTCCAAACAGAAACCAGAGAGAGCATACACTAGCAGCTTAACAGCACACCTGAAAACTCTACAGCCAAAAGAAGCTAATATACCCAACAGGAGTAGAAGACAAGAAATAATCAAACTCAGTAATGAAATCAACAAAGTAGAAACAAAAAGAACTATATAAAGAATCAACAATACCAGGAGCTGGTTCTTTGAGAAAATAAATAAGATAGATAAACACTTAGCCAGACTAACCAGAGGCACAGAGGCAGTATCCAAATTTAAAAAATCAGAAAGGAAAAGGGAGATATAACAAAAGAATCTGAGGTAATTCAAAAAATCATCAGATACTTCTACAAAAGCCTTAACTCAACAAAATTGGACAATCTGAATGAAATGGACAATTTTCTAGACAGATACCAAATACCAAAGCTAAGACATTATCAGATAAACCATCTAAACAGTTCAATAACCCCTAAAGAAATAGAAACAGTCATTAAAAGTCTCCCAACCAAAAAAAGCCCAGGACCAGGTGGGTTTAGTGCAGCATTCTATCAGACCTTCAAAGAACCTAATACCGATACTCTTTAATCTATTCCACAAAATAGAAACAGAAGGAACACTACCCAATCCACTATATGAGGCCACAGTTACACTGATACCAAAACTTCACAAAGACCAAACTAAGAAAGAAAACTTCAGACTAATTTCCCTTATGAATATCGATGCAAAAATACTCAATAATATTCTCGCAAACCGAATCTAAGAATACAACAAAATGATCATTCATCGTGATCAAGTAGGCTTATTCCCAGTGATGCAGGGATGGTTCAATACCTGGAAATCCATCAATGTAATTCACTACATAAACAAACTCAAAGTAGAAAACCACATGGTCATTTCATTAGATGCTGAGAAAGCATTTGACAACATTCAACATCCCTTCATGATAAAAGTTTTGGAAAGATCAGGAATTCAAAGCCCATACCTAAAGATAGTAAAAGCAAACTAGTAGCCAACATCAAACTAAATGGAGAGAAACTTGAAGCATTCCCACTAAAATCAGGGACTAGACAAGACTGTCCACTCTCTCCCTATCTATTCAATATAGTACTTGAAGTTCTACTTAGAGCAATTAGACAACAAAAGGAGGTCAAAGGGATAGAAATTGGAAAGGAAGAAATCAAAATATCACTATTTGCAGACGATATGATGATATACTTAAGTGACCCGAAAAACTCCACCAGAAAACTGCTGCAGCTGATAAACAACTTCAGCAAAGTGGCAGGATATAAAATAAAGTCAAACCAATCAGTAGCCTTCCTCTACTCGAAGGATAAACAGGCTGAGAAAGAAATTAAGGAAATGGCACCCTTCACAATAGTCACAAACAATATAAATTCCACCTCAGACCAGTCAGAATGGCTAAGATCAAAAACTCAGGTGACAGCAGATGCTGGCGAGGATGTGGAGATAGAGGAACATTCCTCCATTGTTGGTGGAATTTCAAGCTGGTACAACCAATCTGGAATTCAATTTGACAGACCCTCAGGAAATTTGACATAATACCTGAGGACCAAGGTATACCACTACTTGGCATATATCCAGAAGATGTTCCAACATATAATTAGGACACATGCTCCACTATGTTCATAGCAGCCAAATTTATAATAGCCAGAAGCTAGAAACAACCCAGATGTCCCTCAACACAGGAATGGATACAGAAAATGTGGTACATTTACACCATGGATTACTACTCAGCTATTAAATACAATGACTTCATGAAATTCTCAGGCAAATGGATGGAACTTGAAAATATCATTCTTAGTGAGGTTACTCAGTCACAAAAGAACGAACATGGTATGTACTCACTGATAAGCTGATATTAGCCCAAAAGTTTGGAACACCCATGATTCAATTCATAGCAACTTTTGGACTGAGTGTGGGGTCCAGATGGAGAAGTTGGAGAAGGGACTGAAGGAGCTGAGGGAGTTTGCAGTCCCATGGGGATGGAGCAACATTGTCAACTGGTCAGACCCCTGTGTTCCCAGAGACTGAAATACCAACCAAAGAATGCGTATGGAAGGACCCATGGTGCTGGTCACATATGTGGCAGAGGAAGATCTTGTTGGTCATCAGTGGTAGGAGAGGCCCATGTGTCTGAGAGTGTCAGATGTCCCAGTATAGGGGAATGCCAGGGAAGGAAGATTTGAGTGGGTTGGTGGATGGAGGAATACCCTCATAGAGGCAAGGAGAGGGGGAATTGGATAGGGGAGTTCCAAAGGGGAGACCTAGAAAGCCAAAAACATTTGAAATGTAAATAAAGTATCAAAAATAACTAACTAACTAACTAACTAACTAACAAAATAAATAAATAAATAAATACTTGTGTCCATCAAACCCATAACAATTTCCAGTATGGGGAAGGGAACTGGGCTCAATGTCTCAACTCTAGCCCTGGAGCTATTGAAGATTTTAGCTTCTGGGAGACTAGAGGTCAGTTTTTTCTAAGATATACCCTTTTATAAGTTGGACACATGCTCCGGTACATGGCCACACATCCTTGATTAATTGCACAGTTCAAATTCTCCCTGACGGGAAAATGAAACAAAATGATGAAAACCTAGTTAAGTTTGGAAAGGAACATGGATCTGTTGAGAGTTGGTGGCAAGAGGATTAATGCTATTGGAACACATTGTAGGATTTTATCAAGAAACCTGTATGGCTATGTATAAATATTTACATAAAATATATCAAATTATCAGGTATGGCAGCAAACACCCTTAAGCCTTGATCCATTCTGCCAGCCTTTAGTTGTTTGGGGTAACCATAGATATTTATAGTTATAAAATACCAATTAATCAAGTTAATTATTATTTGTCCAAAGAAGAAGTCTATGACTAATAGACTTTTAAGAACATAAAATCAAAATTGGCATAACTTATAGTTTAAAACATATAAATATGAAAATATTTTAGATGCATCCTAATTTTAAAATAAATTTTACAAGAAATATTATTGTTCAAATAATCCATAAATGAATCTTAATTTCAAATTTCAAAGTAACAGTAGACAATAAACGTGTTTTCACATAAATTATGATATGAGTAGTTTGGGCTGAGTCCAGCAATTCAACTCTAAGAAAAGTGAAACCTGTAAGAGGTGAGGTCTCCCTGAAACTTAGGTGATGGCTGTGAATGTTTTTCTTACCTTGAAAGACAATGTAATTTTCCCAAGAGCATGACTAGTTTGCTTGCAACTGGACTGCAAAACAAGAGAGCAAAAACAAAATAATAAACAAACAAACAAACAAAAAACAAAATCAAACTTCTATCCCCTAAATATTTTGAACTGCTGGTTGGTTTTTCAGGCTTTCACACACACATAGCATGACTTTGTGATACTGTGTTTTGAACCATGATGCTTCTGGAAGTCTTTCATCAGATACAAACAGATGTTGTCACTAAGGTCTATGTTGCAGGATGGGTTGCATTGTAGCAGTTGAGAAAAGTACAGACTTTTTAGAGGCTTAACAGTTGTACTTTTGAAAGAAAAATAACATGGAGGACAAATACCCTGATAGGTCATATAACAGTGGAAAAACCATAATCAATAAGAATTGCTCAAGTTATTCACATAAGAAAACTCTATTATGGTATAGTGAAGAAAAATAATAATAAAATACTGTACAGTCTCAGAGAATGTAAAACATAGATGAAGTAATGAAAGCAGAAAGTTTAGGCTGAAATATACACTATTTTAGGTTACCTAAAGAATTCATAAAACATGCCAACTATCTGTTGTAACTCAGCATTAGACCTGTGTACTTGAGTTCTCAAGTTTAATAAGTAACAATTGCATTGCACTGGCCTTATTTATATGTCAACTTGACACAAGCTGGAGTTATCACAGAGAAAGGAGCCTCAGTTGAGGAAATGCCTCCATGAGATTCAGCTGTAGGTATTTTCTCAATTAGTGATCAAGGGGGGGGTGGGGTGCCCTGCCTATTGTGAGTGCTACCAGCCCTGGTCTGGTCGTCCTGGGTTCTATAAGAAGGCAAGCTGAGCAAGTCAGGAGAAGCAATCCTGTAAGCAGCACTCCTCCCTGGCTTCTGGATCATGTCCTGGCTCCAGGTTCCTGCCAAATGTGAGTTCCAGTTCTGACTTCCTTTGGAGATGACAGCAATATGGAAGTGTGAGCTGAATAAAGCTCTTTCTCCTCTCTCTTGCTTCTCGGTCATGATGTTTTGTGCTGCAATAGAAACCCTGACTAAGATATGCATTATCTTCCAAAAATAAGTTCATAACACTTCATCACAAGATATCGGCATATAGAGTTTCTAAATTTTCATAACTGAAGATGTCCTGTATTTCATTCAAATATCTAGCATATCCTGGATGGCAATATTAATCTTACCCACTTGGAAATCTGAAGCACACAAATCCCAAGTTCAAGTATAGCCTAGGTACAAACTGGGTTCAAAACCAGTTTGGAAAAATAATTGAAAACCTATCTTAAAAATTAAACAAACAAACAAACAAACAAAAAACAAAACCAAAAACCAAACAAAAACAAAAAAATAGTAAGACAAGGAAAATAGAGATCAAGAAGTGTGGTCGGATGTATTGTAGAAAAGAAAAATCTATTTTAAATAAAAAAAGATAATTTAAAAAATGTGATTTTGCTATTCTGAAATCAATGGAAAAATAATTTTAAAAGAAAGCAAGAGAAAGAGAAGACAGGGGTTTTAGTTCTATGAATATAGTGCGCTCTTAGCATATGCAGAAACCATATGTCTTAGTCAGGGTTTCTATCCCTGCACAAACATCATGACCAAGATGCAAGTTGGGGAGGAAAGGGTTTATTGAGCTTACACTTCCATGCTGCTGTTCATCACAAAAGGAAGTCAGGACTGGAATTCAAGCAGGTCTGGGATCAGGAGCTGATGCAGAGGCCATGGAGGAATGCTGCTTACTGGTTTGCTTCTCCTGCCTTGCTCAGCTTGCTTTCTTATAGAGCCCAAGACTACCAGCCCACAGATAGTACCACTCACAAGGGGCCCTCCCCTCGTGGTCACTAATTGAGAAAATGCCTTACCGCTGGATCTCATGGAGGCATTTTCTCAACTGAAGCTCCTTTCTCTGTGATAGCTTCAGCTTGTGTCAAGTTGACACACAAAACTAGCCAGTACACCATAACTGGAAGCTTTGTAGAAAACAACCCAACCAACCAACAATGCATGTATTAAAAGTGACAATGACGATTTCCCCAAAAAGAAGACAGAAAATACGCAACATAAATAAATGTTAAAAGATTCAAGAATTGGAGAAAGCAACTGAAACACTGAAACAGTTATTTTAACTACATTTGGAGACATTAGTAGATGGAGGTTATATAGAAAGATATAAATGACTTGGAAATGAAGGGGGACTATAAACAGCAGGAGATTAATTAGTTCTCTCCTATCCATAGGAGGAAAATATCTGTCTGTAGCAGCACACACACTTGTGTGGGAGGTGAAATGACCCCATGTCTGTCACATGTAGAAGTGTTGAGGTGAACTAGAGGGCTGGGAAGTCCTGTGGGAATCGTAACAGAAGAAGGGTGTAATGCAGAGTAGGAAGTGTAAACTTACAGGCCAAAGGTTACTTGTGGGAAATGACTGTAGACATTAAAATGTATCAAGTAGGAAACATATGATGATGTAATATGAATACCACCTATTAATGATGAGTCATAACAGAGGAATAAAGATGGAATTTCTTTTAAAAAGCATGTTACTCAAAAACATGAACAAATTATTACTGCATTTTAAAGCAATACACTCACCCTCTTCACACACACACACACACACACACACACACACACACACACACACACAAGCACATGAAGTTTTGAACAAGACAAAAAATAACATAGATTAAAATGATGATTATTTAATTATAGTAAATATAAAATGAGTAAACAAACTAAAGAGCACAAATGTAAAATAAGACGAAAAGGTGCAAAATCTGTTACTACAAAACATAGTACATCAAAACAAAAATTATAACGTTGCCACACAAGCAGAATGAAGAAACAGAAGACAACATGGCCATATCTCTTTGAGAGCCCATAATTAAGGCAAATTGTAACATCTGGAGTGACGATAAGTCATGATAATAAGATCAATATATTAATATAAATATGCTTCTTATAAAATACAAGGAGGAAACAATATCATTCCTGAGAAATTTAGGATCCATCTTAAAAACATAATCAGTAACAGCAGAAGGTACAGAAAAACCAAGGTACTCATAAAGACTAAAAAGCACACCACTGAATGATTAATGGACCATTGATAAATTCAGAAATGAGATAAACACTAGAACTAAATGAAAATAAAACACAATATGTTAAAATATGTGGAACACTATAGAAACTAACATTTTTACTTCTTTATCCTTTTCAATTACTTTTGCATTTTTCAGTAACTATCGTTAAGGAAACTCAGAGCAGGAATTCAAGAGTACAGAGAAATTTCCCACCCTCCCACAGTCTCAGAGGAGAAGAGGAAGGGAGATGTTTGGGGAAGGCTAGTGGGAGTGTTGACTGGAAGGGCCACTGAGCAGGATGTAAAGTGAATAAATCTAAAAGAAAGAAAGAAAGAAAGAAAGAAAGAAAGAAAGAAAGAAAGAAAGAAAGAAAGAAAGAAAGAAAGAAAGAAAGGAGGGAGGGAGGGAGGGAGGGAGGGAGGGAGGGAGGGAGGGAGGGAGGGAGGGAGGAAAAGGAAAGAAAGATGGTCAGATGGTCCACAGACTTGCCTACATGGCCAATCTTGTAGAAGCATATTTGCAGTTCTGGTTCCCTCTACTCAGATAACTTTACCTTGTATCTATTTTACAAGAAAACAAATAAGATAATTGGGAAACACAAACCTCTGCAGATAGCCGAACCAATCTTGGAAAATGATACTGAAATCATTACAATTAATAAATTATGTTAAATTTTAGCACAGAGCCATCATAATAAAAATGACCTCATACTCATGAGAGAGAGGAGAGGGAGGGGGGCGGAGGTGAGGTAGATCAGTGGAATAAAATACAAGAGTCACGTATGAGTCCTCTAAATAACAGGTGCCTGATCTTATCAGAGATACCAAGAATACACTAGTAAAAGTAAAATATTTTTCATAAGTGGTTTTGAGAAACCTAAGCATTCACATGTAGAAGGCTAGAATTAGGTCCCTATCTCTCATCTTCTTCATCTAAAAGTCAACTCCAAGTAGGTCAAAATCCTTATCTTCAGTCACGAAATCTCTGTAAGGATATGCATGGAATGTGCTAAAAGATTCAGGCATTGCTAAAGTTTATGAGATATGTCTCCATTTGTTTAAAAGATAAGGTAACTGTTTAAAAATCTGACCCTGTAAAAATAAAAATATCTCTGTACAGCAAAGGATATGTTCACTCAAGTGAAAGGGTAGCCTAGAGAAAGTGGTAGGAGAAAATCCTTGCCACAGATGACTAATATCTAGACCACGCAACTTAAAAACATCCAAACCGTTCCTTAAAATAAAATCTAATAATTGGCATTAGATTCGAAAACTGACAAAGGAGGAAATACAAATTGCTAAGAAATATTTTAAAGTATTCTTTCTAGAAATAAAAATTAGATTTACTTTACAAAATCATTCCCCTCCTTTTTAGAATGGAGGCCATCAAAAGGACAAACAAAACAAAATTTAAAAAATGAAATAAACAAACAAAAAATTCGCTGGCTGCAATGAGAAGCAGCTGTTATCTACTGTTGGTAGTTGTGCAAACAGGTACAGTCAGTATGGGAATTAGTGTGAATGGCTGTAATACAAACAAACAAAACCTAAAATATACCCATCATATGACTGAGCTATATAGGAATACTAGGAATATTTTCTAAGGTCTCTAAGTTTTACCACATAGATGTTTGCATATCTTTGTTTTTTACTGCTCTATTCACAATAGCTAAGAAATAGAAAAAGCCTGATGTCCATTAGCTGAGGAACAATGGACTTTTTTTCTAAATATAATTGTATTTTATACAGCTATAAAAAAGGAATTATTTTTTGTTGTTGTTAAATGGATTTAAGTGAAAAAAAATCATTGAGTAATGTAATTCAGATTTAGAAAGAGAAATGTTCCATGTCTCTTTGATATGTGCATGCTATCTTTGAATGTTTAGATTTTTGTTCTTAAGCAAGAGTCTCTGGAGAAAACGGTAGAGCAGAAAGGGCTCCTTGAAGATGGGGAGATGAGCTACCACAGTGGAGAGCAGAGTAAGTGATAGTTGGTATAAAAGCAGAAAAAATGAATTACAAGAGTGAAAAGTTTTCAGGTTTAGACCAACAGATGAAGGTTTAGGGGTGTTAATCACATAAGGGATAAACATATTATATAGAATTTCTACTATTATGTAAATCAATTAAAGTACAAGTTTAAAAGTGTCTTAGGCTAGAATCTTGTGATTGGATAATATTATTCAGAAACAGGAGTTCACTAAGCAAATATACCATTGCCATGTGTGCAATAACTATAAGGTTTTGACAATAGAGGTTTCAGAGACACCCCAAACATCAAAACACACTCTTGAGATTCCTCTCAGCTGTTGTCAGATGTAATTTCATAAGAAGCTATTGCTCAAAACAGTAAATGTCTTGAGCAAAAAATATAAAGGAACTGAGCTACAACTGAGCTAAAAGCATCCTCTCTGATAATTATCTTTCATAAGGTCCAAGGGTGCTATACAAAATGCTAGGAGAAGAAAGACATCATCTTAATAGGAGTGAACCCTATGAACTAAAATACCAACCTGTCAGGTAAGATCTGCCCACTGTACAAGAGTAGGTGTACAACTGATCTGAGGGTAGTTGGCTGCGATGATTATACCTGAGACCTCATTCCACGGTAAAGAACCAGACTTGGTACAGTAAACCCATTCATTGCTACATTGAAAGATGGCTCAGTGGCTAAGGGCAGTTTGCTGCCCTTGAACCCTTGAAGAGGGCCTATGTTTGGTTCCCAGAACCCACATGGTGCCTTATTGCCATACATAACTCTAATTTAGGGGTAATCTAATGTCCTGGCTCTACATATATCAGGCATACACATGGTGAACAGACATACACACCAGCAAAATGCCCATACACAGAAAATAAAAATAAATAGATGTTTTTAAAATCCATCATTGAAGTCATAAGCTCTAGGGTAACCCTTCCTAATGTGTCCCCCACTCCGTGAGTCCTTTCGAATTTCAACGCTTCCACAAATATCAAAATTAAACACCCAAATCAAAAAATTGTGAAGCAGAAATCACATATGAGAAAGAGCGGGTGTTTGTCATTTTCTGTGCTTATGTACTTCTCTCAGTATAATACTTTCATTTACATCCATTCAGATGCAAATTTCATAATTTAATGTTTCTTTACAGCTGAATACATTTCCATGTGTGTTGTGACACATTTTATATTTTATATCTGTTACTATCATCCCAGTCAAAATACCATGGCCAAGAAGGTCTTAGGCCTCAGTGACAAATTTACTGCAATTTCATACCTACATTGATATTATTCTTAAGTAACTGCTAAATATTATGCTTGGATTCAGCTAAATGTTCTTTTTAGCTCTACTTAGATAGACTTCTCTTTGCTGTGGCTAGCATGACTGCTCAAGAGGCTGAAAATAAGCAACTGCTGAGTTGCTAAACAGATATTTTATAGTACTAGGGAAAGCTCAGGTAACAGTTCTCAGAGTGAAGAATGAAAGCGAGAGTATAAACATAGAGAAAACAACTGATAGCTGCTCTTCTCTACACATGATAAAGCCATTAGAATCACGATCTTACAACAAATGTAGCTGTGTACACTGAGCATGCTCACAACCAGGATTACTAGAAATCAATAATAGAATAGGTAGGCTTTCATAGGGCTCAAAACACTCCTGACAGGTTTGCTACTTACGGAATCTGGGAAAATGGCAGCCATTCTTTTCAGCTGTGTACCAGTGGTCCACCCACCAAGTCCCGGGGGATCTATGCCAAACCATTACCACAGAGAAGGTCCTAGTAAAGCTAATTGAGACATAACAAAACAAAAAGTTATGAATGTGGGAAGAGACTTTGAGGATAGGAGAGTGACAGGGTTTCTGGAGGTAAAAAAGTGTGCAATATGAGAATGAATTATACCCATGTGTGACATTGTCAAGCAATAAAGTTAATGGATCATGTGGCTTGAATTCTCAACAAAGCACTAGAGGTAGCTAAGGAAGGCTCAGAGTGGGAGATGTAGCCTTCGTCAGGAAAGAACACATTAATTGGATATCATATAAAAAATGTTATTAAATGCCAGTCAACCTTGCGAGTATATGTCTGTGTAACATCATTCTGGAGTAAATTATATTTTAAAATATATGTATATAAATATGCATCTCTCCATATAGCCACATCAGTGAGAATGAGGCCATGAATTTGAGAGGGTAAAGAGGGCTATATGGGCACTGTTGAGTGGAAATGAAGAAATGTGGGAATTATAGTATAAATTTAAACTAAAATATAAAAGGCATTCAACTTTTAAAATTGAAATTTTGTGATATGTTTGTGAGTCATGGGGCATTATTAATTTAAAGTAAATACTAAGTCAGTCTTTCTTTTAAAGCATTAACAAAATTAACTGTATTTGTACAAATACCGAGAGATAATCCAATGAAAAATTTATAGAAGTAGGATATACATTCAGCGTTATTGGTTTCTAATGAACACATGGATGACTGTGGGCTTTTATTATTCATATTACTGTGGCTAGTTTTTCTAGAGCATCTAATTCCTCTGGATCAATAAATAATGCATTTTCTACAAACATTAACAAATGCAATATACATTTGCTAGTACTTTTTAGAACATTAACTGGGAAAAAATATAGATAGAATAAATTTGTAACTCAAGGGTATCACTGCGTATCAGTTCATTGACATTTTTATTTTGGTTTGGTTTTGGTTTTTGTCTTTGGTTTTGTTTGATAGTGTCTAGGCTATCATGCCTCTGGCTCCTGATGCTCCAGATAGTGTCAGTTGTGGGCTCCCTCTCATGGCATGGGTCTCATGCTGAACCAGTCATTTGTGAGCCATTCCCACAAGTTCTGTGACACCTTTACCCCATCACATCTTGCAGACAGGAAAAATTGTAGGTTGAAGGTTTTATGACTGGTTTGGTTTCCCAATCCCTCCACTGAAAGTCTAGCCTTGTTGCAGAAGTTGGTTGATTCAGGTTCTGTATATGCGTACTAGTATATATACTCTGTATATGTATTTTAGCAGACTTTGCGAGGGTCACCTTTGTAGATTCCCGGGAGTTTCCATTGCACTAAGTTTTTAGTTCATGCTGAAATACTCTCCAATTCTGGTTCTCTCTCTTACGACTCTCACTCCTTGAATCCACTTGATCCCCAAGTTGCCATCCCCACCTGCCCCAAGCCAATTCTTGAAATTTATTACATTTTTCCTTCTCAGGGAGATTCATGAATCCCCCAACCCCTCTACTTTATATTTAGCCTCTCTGAGTTTGTGGATTGTCACAATTGTATTATGGTTATTCTTTACTTTACAGCTAATATCCACTTGTAAGTGTGTACATACCATGTTCATATTTATGAATCTGGGTTACCTCACTCAGGAAGATTTTTTTTTTTTTGGTCCTATCCACTTGCCTGGAAATTTCATGATTTTTTTTTAACAGCTGAGTAATATGCCCTTGTCTTTATCCATTCTTCAGTTGATAGACATCTAGGTGTTTTCAATTTCTGGATATTATGAATAAAGCTGCTATGAACATAGGTGAGGATGTGACTTTCAGGTAAGATGGAGTGTCTTTTGCGTATATCTTTAGAAGTGGTGTAGCCATGTCTAGATAGAGATAAATTACCAAATATCTGAGAAATTGCCATGATTTCCAAAGTAACTATACAAGTTTACACTTCCTCCAACAATGGAGGAGTCTTCCTCTTGCTCCACAGAACTGTGTTTTTGAGCTATTCTGATAGGTGTAAGATGGAATCTCAGAGTTGTTTCGATTGAATTTACCTCATGGCTAAGAATGTTGAGCATTTCTTTCAGTTTCTCTTGGCCATTGGAGATTCTTCTATTGAGAATTCTTTTTATATCTGTATCTCATTTTTAAAATTGGGTTATTTGGTTTGTTGATGTCTAATTTCTTGAGTTCTTTATATATTTTGTATATTAATCCTTCATCTTTTTTATTATGTTGATGATGCTTTTATCTATAGTTCCTGTTTACCTAGATTTCTATCTCCAGGACTCCCTCAGTGTGTGTTTCCTTTATTGCTCCTATTTCCATTTTCAGATCTTGAATAGTTTTATTCATTTCTTTTTGTTTTTTTGCCCACCCCCTTGGCTTTCTTTGCTTTCTATTGGGGGCTTATTCATTTCGTCCTGTTGTTTATTTGTGGTTTACTGGATTTCTTTAAGGAGTTATTAATTTCTTCTTTAAGGATCTCTATCATTGTGTTCTTATACTGGTTGGGTTATTATATTACTTCCAAACCATCTGGGTTTGAAGTAAATATAGATCTAAGTGCCAATTTCTGAGTTTCTGGTTTTTGCATGAGTGTTTTCTTTTCTTTAGTTTCTGTTTAATCTTTGTCCTTCTGGTCTTTGTGGTCTGTATTTCTGGGGTCTAGCATTACCACTGGGCCTCCAGTGAGTCTCCATCAGAGTTGGAGCCAGAACCCCTGGCAGCTAGTTTGGACTTACTTCTATCAGCAGCATCCCTCATCTTCTGACTGACATGGCTGTACCTGTCCTTATTGGAGTGGCCTTCACCTGAAAAGCTAATATCTACTGATGTAGGGGCAGAGCAGCAGGAGTAGACAGTGAGCAGGAGGAAGTGTCAGTAGTTTGGGTCTTTGAGATTAGAAACAATGGTATAGAATATTTAAAATTCAGTTTTTACTAGGCAGAGTTCTGTAGAGGGTCAGATCTGATTAAATGAATGTATCAATGGCCTATGATTCATCTAGCTCAACAATGATTATCTCCCAATGGAAAGTTCAAGAACCAAGTAGTTGTTCGGTTCATAAGACTGGATGTCACAGCTTGTCTTCAATACACACCAGTATACTCAGGAAGTAGCCTGTAATGCTAGCGAAGGAATTGACTTGCAACAAGAGAAAGGGTAAGCAGGCCAGGAGCAGAAAGGTTGTTATTTGTTTTGTTTTCTTTTTATTATTGTTTTAGTTTGTTTTGTTTCTTCATTGTTCTTTATAGAGACTGCCAGCAAGTGTGACTCAGATTTAAGGTGGGTCTTCTTACCTCAAATGATCCCATTAATTAAAAAGTCGCCACTAGTGAGCACAGATGCTTTTGTTTTTACTTAATTCAAGTTGACAACCAATCATAAGGTACGTATAATCTACCCACTCAATTCATTTTCTTAATGAGGCAAGAACTAGTAACATCTTTCAGTGATTCTTTTTAAGAATGTGTGCATGGGTTTGTGTGTATGTGTGTATGTATGGAGTTGTACAAGCACAAAAAGTATGACCATTGTCTCTAAGCTTGCTATTTTTCACTTTCCTCAATATTATTATATGCAGACCTTAGCAAATGCCACCAAATTGCTATTTAATAATGAACATTGTAATCTTTGTAGAGCATTGATATTTTCACAGATTTTATTTCTCCCCATTATTTCTTCTTATGATAGCACATGAGCATTGTGAAAAGAATTAGAAAACATGATATTTATTTTTCTCATGATGTTTATATGTTTCTCTAGGGGCCAGGGAAGCAAAGTGTTAGCAGCAGACATTCATACTATCTTTAATTATAGAGCAACTCACAATATATTTCATAAAAATGTGAAAATGTAGGTTTTGGGCATTGTTTTTTCTGGTGTCAAAATATGTCTGAGTCAACCAGTCTCCTGCTAACTCTTAGTTTGCTCACCAATGGCTTCTCACTGGTTTCCATGGCACCAGCCAATAGCAATGCTTGCTTTCTGAGTGTTCTCCAGAGCAAAGCTCAAACTATCTTCCCTTGTGTCATGGTTTGTGTCTCCTTTCTATCTAATCTGCTTCTGTTGACCTTTTGTATCTATTTTTGATCAGACAAAATGCAGGCCTTATAATATTTATTATTATTGCTACTGTTGTAGTTAGCATATTTTTCATAGTAGCTAAAACTCATTAAGACACAAAATTTAATTAATGCTTCATACTACCTTCTTCAGTGGGATCCTCAACTTAAGTTTTCAAAGAACATTTGCTCCCAAGTATCTATAGTATTTATAGGTCTTTATCACCTTATATAATATTCATGTTCACCACAGTAGTTCTATATAATTGTATTAAATACATTGGATGTACTAAAGATGTACCTTTGTTTTATGCTTATGAAAGTAGGTCTCTTTTAATTAGATTCCTTTCTTTATTGTAAATGCATAAGTATATGTGCACACTGAAATACAAACAAACTTTGGCTTATTTCAATGGACTATAGTAAATTAAAAAATCTAACAAAGTAAATAAAGTTGTATTTTGTACATTCAGCTTGTACATTCACAGAAAAAGCAAAAGCAAAAAAAAAACCCTGGAAACTGAGTTCTCATGGCTTCAAGTAGCAGGCTGAGCCAATAAAGCTTGGTTTTATAAAAACTTAGACTTTTCAGAGCACAAAATACTTGCTCATCACATTGTTAAGAGAGGAAAGCATTCAGCATGGGCTCTTTAACAAAGTAAGATGCTCAAATACTTTGTGGGTTTGAATCACGTTGAAAATAAAACAAACCTGTGAACCTGCCATGTGATTTAGCTGCAAAAAATTCTATTATCTAACATCCTGATTTGTTCATATTTTGATGGTGCTTCCTAGTGATGCTCAGGCCCTACCTCCTAAACATGAAGGTGATTGGCCAGTGATATCTACCATGATAGATAATTTATTCTCTAATAACCTCAGCTTGAACCCATGGTTGTTGTTTTAGTTGACGAAGAGCTCAGGTGGGAGAAAAGCTCCGCATTTCTTTCTCTTACGAGACTGGCTTGCTTATTCACAAGTGATGCGATTTTTATGGACTCTTTGAAGATGGAAATACCCCACTTGGCGAGGGCACATTTGTTTCCACAGAGCGTGAATGCTTTAGTGATTAACATTGTTGTGTGACTCAGATACATTTGCTTTTGTTGTATCCGCCATGAAATTGTTTCTCCAGCTAAACCATGACATCTTTTCAAGTGGATTTGTAAGAACTGATAGGAAAAATACAGTTTCCCAACCACAAGTGGTTTGCTGGTTTAATAGAGCAAATCAGAGCATATGATGAAAGAAATTATACTCAAAAGCAAGCAGAATTTCATTCCTTCAAAATAAAGGTCTCCTTCCCCAGCAATTTCAAAATGCATAGGGGATATACAAGCAAAATCAAGAGGAAAAACAAGGGTAAATTTGCTAGATGTGTCACATTTTATAAATGTAAAGGAAGAAAGGCTTAAAAATCCTAGTGTGGCAGGTAACCACTGGGAGCACTACTCTGACCATGGTTGGATGACGCCATATTAAAAGTACTTGTGAGGGACAACTATGCAAATTCCATTTAATTTATTTGCAGACAGAAACCTGAAGATATTTGGAAACCCTGAAGAAAACTGTCGAAGGTTATTCTTGCTCAGATGACCTTAAAATTGAAACATGGGTTTGTAATCGTTTCCTGGCAGACACAGACAGCAAATCAATGATCCAGACCTTGCCAAAAGTGACCTCATTGACTTCAGGACAAAGATATGATGCTTCATGAATTTCACTGAAGTGCTCAGAACATTCTGTTGTTCCTTGATTCAGGTTTACACTCAATTATCAGATAGAGAAAGATGCATGCTTTGCTTTGTATCATTTTTACGATATATTTTTAAATTTTTATTTATTCTATTTAGTGAGCGTTTTAACATTTGTTTGCCATAAAATGGAAAGTATATAATTGGTTGGGATAAGATGAAAACTTGGAATTACAAAAAAAATCGTTCAATAATTTGATAGAATACTATTCAAGACAATCAAACACAATTCACCTGAAGTATATTAATAGAAATAAATGACTTTTTGATTTATGTTCACAATTTTCTCCTTTTTAAAACATAGAAGATAATTAATGAGCTGCTTTAACATCTTAAAAAATTTCTCCTGAATATTCCTTCTGAGACTCAGCCTGAAATGTAATTTCAAAATACTGTACTTTCTTGATTATTTCTCAAGGACAAGCTGACCATTTCAATGAAAATCATTTTCAGGCATATAGTAGAAAATAATGTTTTTCAGACACATGTTTTATTTATAGGTTGTATTATTACTCTGTTGTGAGAACATATATATCCATGACAAGAAAACAGAGGTTAACTAAGACATAAGTATATTTGATGTTTGGTTGACTTCTAAAGTCTCTGGTGCATTGCAGTCTATAGGCGGAAATGAGGCTTGCTTCGATTGGAGATCAGAACATACTTTCAGGAAAAGACATGAAGGAGAAAAGGAAATGAGCTATTCTGGTTATCATTTTGGCCAGAAGTATGTAAATACAAATGAAAAGAGCATCATTTGTGGGGTTAAATGCATGTTAGTAGATGTTGTGGTTTAAGTCCTCTAGGGTTTATGAGACCTCAACTTTAACGTCCTTAAGAAGTCTCTTTGTAAAAATATTTTGTTGTTTATTTTTGAGATTGTATTTTATTTACAACCTGTATTCCTTTCCTCACTCAAAACCCTTTTATATTCTCCTCCCAATTCTGATTTATATTCATGTCCTCTTTTTCATCAACCATAGTTATAGACACACACGCACACACACATATATGTATATATTTTTATATATATGTATATTCATAAGTAAACATATTGAGTCCCTAAAATGTTACATGTACGCATATTTTCAGAACAGGCCACTTGGTACCAGACAACATAGTTAGTCTTCTCTTTCCTAGGGAGGCCTACCTTTCGCATCCCAGTTATTCTCAGTTGTCTATAAGTGTCTTTGGATAGGGGTGAGGCCTCAAGGCTTTTTCCAGACCAGTTTAGCGTGTCTTTTAATGTCGTCTTTATTCAGCTCTTGTTTGGGTTATTATGTTGGTAAGACTTTATAGGTATAGCTTCTAATAACAGACACAATTGCACACTGAAGACCCTGAAACTCTTGACTTTTACAATATCTCCACACCCCCCTCTTCTGCAATGTTACCTGAGGCTTATGTGTTGTAGGTATATCCATTAGGTTGGGCTCCACATCTATGCATTTTGATTGGTTGTGGTTTTATAGAATGATCTCCATCTATAACAAGGAGAAGTTTCTGTGATGAGGGATGAAGACTGCATTTATGTGCTGGTAGAAAGATAAATGTTTAGAGTTTATTGTTGGGTATTATGCTGGTTTAGTAGATTAGTAGTTGTAGAGTCTTAGCCAATAGCCAGGATTTCACTACACCTCAGACATTAGCTAGGTTTTCAGTTCTGGGTATGACATCACTCTTACTTAGTTGTTGTTAAGTAATTTGTTCAAGGAAATGAGAAAAGGTGGTCTCTTTAGGGAAATGGAGGAAGGTAAAAACATAAAGTAGGAAGGGGTAGTAATGTAAATGTGGATAGCAGGATACAAGTGATTTGGTAGAAAAAAATTAAAATTGGAAGACTTATTTAAAAAGTGTAGAGATAAGTACTGGAGGAGGAGGGATGGAAGGAAAATAACTATATGAGTTACTAGAAACTCCATGATTATTACCCCAATAAAATTATAATGCATGTAATTTAGTGTACAATATAAACTTTAATAAACTTTTCACTTCTGGGCTGATATCACTCCATCCAAGAGCTAAAGACCACAAAACAAGAAGTATCATTCTTATAAACATTATTTATTGTTAAAAAATCAATATGTAGGTAAACTAGGAGAACAAATGCTCAAGCTACAAGCTCATGTGCCTCATTATCTTACAAATATTTTCATTTAATACTCAAGTTATCTTCCCATAGCTGCTTAATAACTTTGGTAGCTGCTTCAACTCTTTAGCCTTCAATAACCCAAATCCTGGTGTCTCACTCTTGTGACATCTGCTTTTGAGTGACGTTTTCTCTGTGGTCTTATAATTAATGAAACTCTCTTTAAACTGACTCCCAGCTCACTAAATGCCAATGTCTGTCCATTCCTACACCTCCAAATTTCTCACTTTCTAACTCTTATAATATTGTGGTCCAATTTGTACAACTTTCAAAGTCAGTCTCAAAACCAGACAAAACCCAAACCTTGAGAAGGGGATGTGTACAGAAATCCTCACACGTGGCCAAGAAGCCATTTGCAATTGATAACTGCTGGAGTAGGGAACATCATTTGAAGGGAATACTCCTTGTTTCTTTGGAAAACTAGTTGTGTCAAATGATGTTTTGCTAGGGCACACAGGTGAAAGAATTTCTTGCTGTAGCAAAAATGTGAAAAAAAAAATGTTCTCCTGAAGTAAAGACAGGTGAAAGGAAGTTTTGATTGACCAAACATGTGGAAAGACCTGGGATGAAGAAATATAAATATGACCCCACAGACAGTGGGAAACAAGCACTGATCATTCATTGATTTGGTTTGTTCCGCTTCACTATTCTTCACTAAAGACATGAGGCCCTTGGGCCTGAGGGTGTTAGAGGCCCCAGTAAAGGGGAATGTCAAGGTGGGAATATGGGAGATAGGGGGTTTCCAAAGAGGAGACCCAGAAAAGGGGAAACATTGGAAATGTAAATAATCAAAAATAAAAATAAAAATAAAAAAAAAGACATGCATGTATTGGTTCACCTTACATAGCACTGCTGAGCTCAACTCATAGTAAAGCTGTCATTGAGAGAAACTCTCCTTAGAGCTGTTCTTAAGATCTCTGCAGCAGCTTTCTGCCTCCATGGCTCCACCTTAGACCAATTCTCCAGCCTTCTGGTTTCTTCAGGACTAAACTACAGTTGTCTGGTGTTTGCTTGCTGAAATGACTAGTTATGTAGCTGCTGGTTTGTGCCTGGTGCCTGCCTGACTAGAGGACTTATCTGCAGCCACTGAATCATATTTGGTGTTTGTTACAGGACTGAATTGCTGCTAAAGAAGATCAAGATCACTCAAAAAAAAAAAAAAAAAACCAAAAACAAAAAACAAAAAAACCTATAGTTGAACAGGTCCACTTACCCTGTATCCTAATAACTCTTCTCTTCCACTATCTCTGCTGGGTATTGGGTTACAGGAGAGGTTGAATCCTTATGAAAACTAGGTTGCAAAAAAATTTATGCCTACAACCAGTTTTCTCAAATGGATGGATGTCATTGGCTATCTCAGTGACAATCCAGAGGATTTCATATACCCAGGATTAGTAGGCAACACAACTGTACTCGTGTGTATGTGTGTGTGTGCGTGTGTATGTGTGTGTGTGAGTATATGTGTGTGAGTGTGTGTGTGTGTGTGTGTGTGCTTTTGTTGTTGCTATTTTTTGATATTGCCTGCCTTTTTTTATTTGTCTGTTTTTTATGTTGTTTGATTGTTTCTTCTTTTCTTTGAGAAAGAAAGTAAAAAAAGGATCGTGAAATTGGAAAGTTAGGGGCATGAGAGGATCTGTGAGAAGTTTGGGGAGGGATACTAACCAAAACATATTGTATACATTTTTTAAAAAAAAAATAAAACTGGTTAGGAATCAGAAAAGCAAAAAAATTCATTTCAAAATGCAATGAATGATAGTCTGGTTGCATACATTAAAAACCAAATAGAAATATTTATCCCATGTAATTTTCAAACAATTCTACAGTCTAGAAAAGTTTAAGAATCTCAGCCATATTTATAGGCATGCATACACATTACAAACACACACAGAGGAAGCCTACACACTACACACATGTATGTATATTCACATATAAATGCCCAATGTTATATATCATTAAAGCGATAGTATGCCTGAATTTTCTTCTATTCAAATTAAAAAGGAAATTAAATATTTAATGTATTATTTACCCCAAAGTTTTAACATTAAACACTTTTAAAGGTGGTATATATATTTTATCTACTATATCCATCTCCATAACAAAGTATGTATATGATGTGATATATACTCAATAACAGTGCACCAAATTTTAAAGTAATAATATGGTCAGTTATTAAGAACTTGGACAGTTTGACAGAGGTATGTAATGTGTTCTGGTACTGTGACCCCTTACCTTCCTTTATCCTCTTGTAACCTCCTCTATTCTGTGTTTAACTCTTTTCTCTTTCCAACTAATCTTCCTACTACTTAAGGCATCTCACTGGACAAGGGCATAGAGTTATATTTAAGATGCTATTGGATGTTAGTAAAACTCACAAAGCATGAAGGTCTCTTTAGCAGAAATTCATGATATTTGCAATGAATGCAAGTAAGTAGAATACTAACAAAATATAATGACATTTGTATGGAAAAATCTACAACGTTTTTGAGAAAAAGGACAACTCTTATTCCATATTATAGTCAGTTTCCCAATTCAAATGTATAACTGTTTTAACTATTCTCTTTCTGAAGTTAATGTGTGCAGTTTATTTGCCATTTTCAGAACAAAACAAAACAAACAAACAGACACTCCTATTAGTTTGTACACCTTTAATAGGGAAAGACTTAGGGAAGGCTTTGCACTGCATGTCCCACAATCTATAACAGAATGTATGGCTGGGAATCACTAGATAACTCTGCCCCTGCTGGTTTGTATTGATTGAACAAAATGCATTTCATTAGACAAACTGCAAAAACTTTATTCCAAACATTCTATAGATTTTTCTAATGTCTGTAATTGCCCTTGAAATTTGGCCTGTATCTGTCAGTGATTAAACATGTGTGCAATGGGAGGGCAGCACTGGCTGCTGATTTGGTCATATTGATAATCATAATGTGAAGACTCAGTATGAGTTTAATAATTCACATTGATTGGGAACACTCTCTGTGAGGCAAAATTTGAATCTAACTGTGCACTGGCTTCCTTGTTCTTTCCATATGTAAATATGAATTCCCTGAAATTTGGTAAATTTGCCTTTACATTTCAACTGTATCCATGGCAACTGCAGCCTAGAGTCCTCTGAGGAAAATTCCAATGCTTGATTATGTCTTAAAGCACAATTGGCAGATGCTGTTTGTCCCACTCCAGGGTTGAGGCTGACAGCTCTACACTTTACATTTCTCTTCCTTTTAAAGCCTTCCCAAAATAGAAAGCTCAGTGTCTGCCTTGGGACAAGGTCCTGTTTTTGCCTTATATTTTAGGCAAATACAGACAAAGGGTTTACTTCAATATTAAGTTGCTTGTATTCTATGTGACTCATTACTTACTATCCTACATAATATTTATAGGCAGTTAAATAAATATTTTGGTGTACAAGCACATGGTTGAATCCTGATGCTATTGCTCTGCAGGGATCATTGCTTGTGTAAGATGGTGAAATAGTTCTGGTTTGAAAGGTTCAGTCTCAGCATCACATATTCAAGAACTTACATTCTTTTTTTATAATTTTTATTTTTTGATACTTTATTTACATTTCAAATGTTTCCCCCTTCCCAGGTCTCCACTTTGGAAACCCCCTATCCCCTCCCCCTCCCTTAAAAAGGTATTTTTCATATCTAAAGACACGGATAGATCAAATATTTATGCTATCCTTTGGAGGATGCAAATGAGCCCATTTTCCTTCTGCTACCAAAAAAGGCAATTTTCTGATTATCAAATAGTGACAATGCTTAATAAATTCAGTAAATCAATTCTGAAATCTTTAAGAATAGAAATCAAAAAGTTTTAGTAGTAGAATTTCAAAATTCAAGGTAAAACATTTCAAATTATAACTTCAGGAACTTTTTCTTCCATTAGAAGCCTCAAATTAAAAGCAGAAAAAAAGTTGACTTTAGAAAATTATTTTTATTTAATTATATATAAGGGAATTTATGCATTTATGCATTTAGTGTATTAGTATGAAACTCTGTCTTGTTGTGAGTGACACAAAAGAAGATCTCTTCTGGAAGTCACTTTTTTCCTCCTTTTCTCCTATTGTCGTGGGAGTTCACAGGGGGTATAATGCAGGTTGTCATGGAGATTTCCCATGAAATACTGAATTCATTTAAGCACCATGAAAAACATGTGAATAATAAAATAGAAGTCAACCATTTGAATCGTTTAACAATTATTTTTTATAATATACATACTTTTGTTCTTCTATTTTTGAAAACATAGTGTAATTACACAATTTCCCTTTTCCCCTTCTCCCTCCAAAACTTCCCATATTTCAACCTTCTCACTCTTTTTCAAATTCAAGGTCTTTCTTTTCATTAACTATCATTATATTCATATATGTTTATGTGTATACCTGTCTATTCCTAAATATAAACTCTTCGGTGTGTTTAATCTTATCCATGTGTGTACTTTCTGAGCTGACAAGTTGGTATTGAATAGCAATTTGTATGTTCTTCCATGGGGAATGATTATTTCCTGATTCTCACGTTTCCTTACTTGCCTTTAGTGCTTCATGTAGGACCAAAGCTTCCTTCCAGGACTTTCCTCCCTACAATGTGATGTGTCTGTTGTTGTCATTGTTCGGATAACCTTGGGCATGGTGATGGTGACACTTTAATGGCATAACTTCTGACTTTACTAGGAGACAGTCTCACAGAAAACTCCCTAATCTTCTTGCTCCTACAAATTTTCCTCTCCTATTCTCACTGTGAGTGCTGAGCCTTACATGTGGAGCTGTAAAAAATGGAAAACTCAAAATGGAATTTGAGTTTCCTTTTCTCTTGTGCTTTTTAAACTGGAGAGTCTTATAGCTATCCTTACTTTCTTTTAAATATTTATTTTGTCATTTTGAGAAGTTCATACACGAGTAATGTATTTACATTATTTATGCCCAACATTCTGCCCCCCAATCCTCTTCCTCAGTTGTTGTTTCAAACATGTAACATATGAAGTACACACATGCACATGCACACACATGCACACGGAACTCCTGCTGAGTTCATTTAGTTTTCTCATGCTTACGGATGGCCACTTCGAACTATCAGGACTCTCATCCCTGGAGAAGACTAGCCCTCCTGCCTTCAGCACACATTAACTGGCTGTAGCTCTTAATCTCTGGGCCAGGCCTTCTTTACTGGAAATATCTTGGCTGGGAATAGAATATCTTCTACATGATCAGGAAATGCAAGAAAAAAAGGACTCTGGTCATTTTTGTTTATTTAATGTATGTTATATAGAGATTGTATTTTAAAGAAAATTCTTTCATCATTTCTGAAAAGATAACATTAACTATAATGATATATGTAATATATACATACAGTGATATGGTATATTGAGACCACATCTAGTACTGTGACTGCTGCTTTCCTTTCTGAGAATGCATTGAAAGTTAGGGTGACATATTTCCCTCAGAATATTCAACAGTAATAATTGAATCTTTAAAGCAGTAATACTTAAGATTCATGAATTGACTTGAATATCTTTTTGCCATTCTTAAATTGAAAATTTGCACATTTGCTCCTTGGGAGAATGTCTTCTTTCTTTCTTTCATGTTGTTTGTTCACAGAAGGGATCCTAGTTCCATAGTCTTATGGTCTGTTGATTTCTGTCTACAGTTACAGAAGCTGGACCTTCTGCAATAGTTTTCAGAATGAGTATAGAGAAGAAAGGGAAAGATTAATATATGAAAGTAGCTAATCAATGCAAATACATTACAATATAAAATAATATATATTAATATATATTTTTACATGTAAAAATCTGAGCCCAATAAAAAATTATATTTTAAAATACACTGCTAATATTATAATTTCTAAGGACTGTTGTTTATGATGTTTAGCATGAGATTTATATGTCAGAAACATTGTGAAAACCAATTCCTTTGTTACTGTCTATAAACTTTGAAATAAATAAAAATAATTGGAAGGTATTCAACAATGATATTCAAGACTTAGCAAAGACTAGCTTAGCAAAGAAATATTTAAGTGCTTAGGCGGCTCCCTTAATTGTTTTTTTGTAAATGTCCATGGACCTTGTAAAAATCCCATGACTAAACATGTGTTAATATAACATTATGGAATGGTGGTGTCAGAGGAAAACAATACATGTAAGTGTTATCTATAATAGAATAAAATGTTTTGTTATACATATACATGCAAATTCATGTAACATTGGTTATAGAACACATGCATGACTGCATATATTGTTATCTTCAGTAACCAGAAAACTGCTATACACTGCTTGTCATAAACACAATTGGTTTATTGTGTTGAGGTACACCAGAGCATTTGCTTCCTGGAGAGATAACTTTTTTGTTTCATGTCATATAGCCAACTACCTTCTCATTGTTTTAGCAAATGATGAGGCCAGAGTTCTGCTATTTATTTCTGTAGGGACACAGGACAGATTAGTTTTAACTGTAAACTTAGTACAATCTAGAAGCACCTAAGGAGAGATTCTTAATAAAAATGAAGTAAAGAATATTGACTTGTGGGCATTCAATGGGTCACTCTTTGCTGTTAATAGATGTTCATAGACAATGCCTATTTGTAGGCAGTGAAATTCACTAAACAGACAAGAGCATCCTAAACATTAAGAGAGGAGAAAATTCGACATCGTGAGACAAAGGCTATTTGAGGTCTCTTCCTCACCCCCCTCAGTGCTTGACTGTAACCTAAAGCTATAGGCAAAATAAACTCTCTCTCCATTGTTTACATAAATGCATTTGTTACAGGACCAGAAATGAAAGTTGGACAGACAATAGTCAGATTGGATGGGATCGTGCACTGGTTACCTCATTTAATGTTAATGACTTCTGAACAGGTACTGTCAGATAATAAAAATATGCTAAATGATGTGCAGTGTTAGAAGATCAGTGTATTTTGTTTTGAGAAAATACGTTTCAGTCCACAGATACACACACACACACACACACACACACACACACACACACACACACACATACACACACACACAGGCACATGCACATACACATAGCACATTCAAGATAAATTTAATTTGTGTTTAGTTTTCATTTTTTTTTATTTTAATTTTTGATACTTTATTTACATTTTCAATGTTTCCCCTTTTCCAGGTCTCCTCTTTGGAAACTCCCTATAACCTCCCCCTCCCCCACATATATGAGGGTATTCCACCTCCCACCCACCAACCCACACACTCCTGTATTCCCAACTTGACATTCCCCTTTACTGGGGCCTCTAACACCCTCAAGCCCAAGGGCCTCTCTTCCCACTGATGACCAAGAAGGCCCTCCTCTGCCACATATGTGATCTGAACCATGAGTCCCTTGATGTGTCTATTTTGGTTGCTGGTCTAGTCTCCAGGAGGACAGGGGTGGGGGGGGTCAGGGCAGTTGACACTGTTGCTCCCTCCATGGGGCTGCAAACTACCTCAGCTCCTTCAGACCCTTCTCCAATTCCTCCATCTTGGACCTCACTCTCTGTCCAGCGGTTACTGTAAAGTGAAACTTGGGTATTCCGACCTTTTGGGCTAATATCCACTTATCAGTGAGTACATACCATGTTCGTTCTTTTGTGACTGAGCTACCTCTCTCAGGATGATATTTTCAAGTTCCATCCATTTGCCTGCAAATTTCATGAAGTCATTGTTTTTAAGAGGTGAGTAGTACTCCATTGTGTAAATGTACCACATTTTCTGGATCCATTCCTCTGATGAGGGACATCTGGGTTGTTTCCAGCTTCTGGCTATTATAAATATGGCTGCTGTGAGCATATTGAAGCATTTGTCTTTATTACATGTATATGCCCAGGAGTGGTATTGCTGGGTCCTCAGGTAGTATTATGTCCATTTTTCTGAGTGTCCACAAAACTGATTTCCAGAGTGGTTGTACCAGCTTGCAATCCCACCAACAATGGAGGAGTGTTCCTCTTTCTCCACATCCTCGCCAGCATCTGCTGTCACCTGAGTTTTTGATCTTAGCCATTCTGACTGGTGTGAGGCAGAATCTCAGACTTGTTTTGATTTGCACTTCCCTAATGACTAAGGATGTTGAGCATTTCTTTAGGGGCTTCTCAGCCCTGTGAATTTCCTCAGTTGAGAATTCTCTGTTTAGTTCTGTTCCCCATTTTTTGAAGGGTTATTTGGTTTTATGGAGTCTAACTTCTTGAGTTCTTTGTATATATTGGATATTTGCCCTATAACAGACATAGGATTGGTTAAGATCTTTTCCCAATCTGTTGGTTGCTGTTTTGTCCTATTGACAGTGTTCTTAGCCTTACAGAAGCTTTGCAATTTTATGAGGTCCCATTTGTCGATTATTGATCTTAGAGCATAAGCCATTGGTGTTCTGTTCATGAACTATTCCCCTGTACCCAGATATTCGATACTTTTCCCCACTTTCTCTTCTATGAGATTCAGTGTATCTGGTTTTATGTGGAGGTCCTTGATCCACTTGGACTTGAGCTTTGTACAAGGAGATAGGAATGGATCAATTCGCATTCTTCTACATGTAGACTGCAAGTTGAACCAACACCATTTTTTGAAAATGCTGCCTTTTTCCCACTGGCTGGTTTTAGCTCCTTTGTCGAAAATCAAGTGACCATAAGTATGTGGGTTCTTTTCTGGGTCTTCAATTCTATTCCATTGATCTACCTGCCTGTCACTGTACCAATACCATGCAGTTTTTATCACTATTGCTCTGTAGTACAGCTTGAGGACAGGGATGTTGATTCCCCCAGATGTTCTTTTGTTGTTGAGAATAGCTTTTGCTATCCTGGGTTTTTTATTGTTCCAAATGAATTTGAGAATTGCTCTAAGTCTATGAAGAATTGAGTTGGAATTTTGATGGGGATTGCATTGAATGTGTAGATTGCTTTTGGCAGGATGGCCATTTTTATTATATTAATCCTGCCAATCTCTGAGCCTGGGACATCTTTCCACCTGAGATCTTCGATTTCTTTCATCAGAGACTTGAAGTTCTTGTCATACATTTCTTTCACTTGCTTGGTTAATGTCACCCCAAGATACTTTATATTGTTTGTGACTATTGTGAAGTGTGTCATTTCCCTAATTTCTTTCTCAGTCTGTTTATCCTTCCAGTATAGGAAAACTACTGATTTGTTTTTGTTAATTTTAAATCCGGCCACTTTGCTGAAGTTGTTTATCAGCTGCAGCAATTCTCTGGTGGAGCTTTTTGGGTCACTTAAGTATATGATCATATCATCTGCAAATAGTGATATTTTGATTTCTTCCTTTCCAATTTGTATCCTTTTGACCTCCTTTTGTTGTCTAATTGCTCTAGCTAGAACTTCAAGTACTATATTGAATAGACAGGGAGAGAGAGGCCAACCTTGTCTAGTCCCTGATTTTATTGGGATTGCTTCAAGTTTCTCTCCATTTAGTTTGATATTGGCTACTGGTTTGCTTTAATGCTTTTACTATGTTTAGGTATGGGCCTTGAATTCGTGATCTTTCCAAGACTTTTATCATGAAGGGATGCTGAATTTTGTCAAATTCTTTTTCAGCATCTAATGAAATGACCATGTGGTTTTTTTCTTTGAGTTTGTTTATGTGGGGGATTACATTGATGGATTTCCGGATATTGATCCATCCCTGCATCCCTGAGATGAAGCCTATTTGATCATGTTGAATGATCATTTTGATGTGTTCTTGGATTCGGTT
Source organism: Uromys caudimaculatus (assembly GCA_028551405.1). Taxonomy (NCBI): domain Eukaryota; kingdom Metazoa; phylum Chordata; class Mammalia; order Rodentia; family Muridae; genus Uromys; species Uromys caudimaculatus. The sequence goes on from CM052709.1 coordinate 14,333,861, forward strand.
TGCGAGAAATTTATTGAGTATTTTTGCATCGATACTCATAAGGGAATTTGGTCTGAAGTTTTCTTTCTTAGTTGGGTCTTTGTGAGGTTTTGGTATCAGTGTAATTGTGGCGTCATAGAAGGAATTGGGTAGTGTCCCTTCTGTTTCTATTTTGTGGAATAAATTGAAGAGTATTGGTATGAGCTCTTCTTTGAAAATCTGATAGAATTCTGCAGTGAATCCATCGGGTCTGGGCTTTTTTTGGTTGGGATACTTTTAATGACTGCTTCTATTTCTTTAGGCATTATGGGACTGTTTAGATGGTTTATCTGATCCTGACTTAACTTTGGTATTTGATATCTGCCTAGAAAATTGTCCATTTCATCCAGATTTTGCAGTTTTGTTGAGTATAGTCTTTTGTAGTAGGGTCTGATGACTTTTTTGAATTTCCTCAGAATCTGTTGTTATATCTCCCTTTTCATTTCTAATTTTGTTAATTTGGATCCTGTCTCTGTGCCCTCTGGTTAGTCTGGCTAAGGGTTTATCTATCTTGTTGATTTTCTCAAAGAACCAGCTCCTGGTTTTGTTGATTCTTTGTATAGTTCTTTTTGTTTCTACTTGGTTGATTTCAGCCCTGAGTTTGATTATTTCCTGCCTTCTACTCCTCT
>CM052709.1:14335007-14355301 GCA_028551405.1 Uromys caudimaculatus
TCTCCCTTTTCATTTCTAATTTTGTTAATTTGGATCCTGTCTCTGTGCCCTCTGGTTAGTCTGGCTAAGGGTTTATCTATCTTGTTGATTTTCTCAAAGAACCAGCTCCTGGTTTTGTTGATTCTTTGTATAGTTCTTTTTGTTTCTACTTGGTTGATTTCAGCCCTGAGTTTGATTATTTCCTGCCTTCTACTCCTCTTGGGTGCATTAGCTTCCTTTTGGTTCTAGAGCTTTCAGGTGTGCTGTTAAACTGATAGTGTATGCTCTCTCCAGTTTCTTTTTGGAGGCACTCAAAGCTATGAGTTTTCCTCTTAACCCTGCTTTCATTGTGTCCACAAATTTGGATATGTTGTACTTTCATTTTCATTAAATTCTAGGAAGTCTTTCTTTATTTCTTCTTTGACCAAGTTATCACTGAGTAGAGCATTGTTCAGGTACCAAGTGTATGTGGGCTTTTTGTTGTTATTGTTGCTATTGAAGACCAGCCTTAATCTGTAGTTATCTGATAGGAAGCATGGGATTATTTCAATCTTCTTGTATCTGTTGAGGTTTGTTTTGTGACCGATTATGTGGTCAGTTTTGGAGAAGGTACCATGAGGTGCTGAGAATAATGTATATTCTTTTGATTTAGGATGAAATGTTCTATAAATATCTGTTAAATCCATTTGGTTCATAACATCTCTTAGTATCACTGTGTCTCTGTTTAGTTTGTGGTTCCAAGATCTGTCCATTGATGATAATGGGATGTTGAAGTCGCCTACTATTATTGTGTGAGGTGCTATGTGTGCTTTGAGCTTTAGTAAAGTTTCTTTTATGAATGTGGGTGCCCTTGCATTTGGAGCATATATGTTCAGAATTGAGAGTTCTTCTTGGTAGATTTTTCCTTTGATGAGTATGAAGTGTCCTTCCTTATCTTTTTTGATGACTTTTGGGTGAAAGTCGATTTTATCCAATATTAGAATGGCTACTCAAACCTGTTTCTTGGGATCATTTGCCTGGAAACTTGTTTTCCAGCCCTTTACTCTGAGGTATTGTTTGTCTTTATCATGGAGGTGTGTTTCCTGGACACAGCAAAATGCTGGGTCCTCTTTATGGATCCAGTCTGTCAGTCTATGTCTTTTTATTGGGAAATTGGGTCCATTGATGTTAAGAGATATTAAGGAATAGTGATTGTTGGTTCCTGTTATTTTCGATGTTACTTTTAGGTTTGTGTGGCTATCTTCTTTTGAGTTTGTTGAAAAATTGCTTTCTTGCTTTTTCTAGGGTGTGGTTTCCCTCCCTGAGTTGATGTTTACCATCTATTATCCTTTGTAGGGCTGGGTTTGTGGAAACATATTGTGTAATTTGGCTTTGTCATAGAATGTTTTGGTTTTACCATCTATGTTAATTGAGAGTTTGCTGGGTATAGCAGCCTGGGCTGGCAGTTGTGTTCTATTAGGGTCGGTATGAGTTCTGCCCGGGATCTTCTAGCTTTCATAGTCTCTAGTGAGAAGTCTGGAGTAATTCTGATAGGTCTGCCTTTATATGTTCCTTGACCTGTTTCCCTTACTGCTTTTAATATTATTTCCTTGTTTTGTGTATTTGGTGTTTTCACTATAATGAGACGGGACGAATTTCTTTTCTGGTCCAATCTATTTTGAGTTATGTAAGCTTCTTGTATATTTATGTTCATCTCTTTCTTTAAGTTAGGGAAGTTTTCTTCTATAATTTTGTTGAAGATATTTACTGGTCCTTTATGTTGGGAATCTTCACTCTCTTCGATACTTATTATCTTTATGTTCTGTCTTCTCATTGTGTCCTGGATTTCATGGATGTTTTGGATTAGAAGCTTTTTGCATTTTGTGTGTTCTTTTACTGTTGTGTCAGTGTTATCTATGGTATCTTCTGCTCCTGAGATTCTCCCTTCTATCTCTTGTATTCTGATGGTGATACTTGCATCTATGACTCCTGATCTCTTTCCTAGGTTTTCTAACTCCAGGGTTGTCTCCTTTTGTAATTTCTTTATTGTTTCTATTTCTATTTTTAGCTCCTGGATGGTTTTGTTCATTTCCTTTGTTTGTTTGTTTGTGTTTTCCTATAAGTCTTTAATGGATTTCTGTGTTTCCTCTTTAAGGGCTTCTAGTTGTTTTCCTCTGTTCTCTGGTATTTCTTAATGGTGTTAATTTCTTTCTTAAAGTCTTCTATCATCATCATGAGAACTGATTTTAAATCTGAGTCTTGCTTTTCTGGTGTGTTGGGGTATCCAGGGCTTGCTGTGGTGGGAAAGATGGGTTCTGATGTTGCCAAGTAGCCTTGGTTTCTTTTCCTTATGTTCTTGCCCTTGCCTTTTGCCATCTTGTTAACTCTGATATTAGCTGATCTTACTCTGTGTAGCTGTGGCTTGTCCCTCCTGCAGGTCTCTATATCAATACTCCTTGAAGACCAGCTATCTTTGAGAGGTGTTTGGGTTTGGAGAGCTGTGGTACAGAGTCAGCTCTGGGGTACAGACAGAAACCAGAAGGAGCTTGTCCCTAGCTGTCCCTTGGTTCCTGTGTCCTGATGGCTCTGCAAGGGTCTCTCTTGATCCAATGAGTTTGAAGAGAAGTGGTGGTTTTGCCTATGTCTGAAGGTGTTTCAGCACTCCTGTATACCAGCTCTCTCCTGGAGCCCTGTGGCCTAGGCTGAGGTCCCCAGGTCCTGGTGAGCAGTGGTGCTCGTCTTAACCCCACTCACGGCTTTTCCACACTCCTGGGAGAGTATCTTTCTCCCGGCACTGCTTGGCTATGGAACCATGATGGCCCGGGCAGAGGTCTCCCGCCACGGATCTAGTTTTCATTTTTGTAGTAGGGTTCTGCTATGGATGCTCAAATGGGTTTGAGCTATCTTTGCAGACCATGCTAGTCTAGAAGAAGGAAGACCAAGGTGTGGATGCTTCAGTGTTTCCTAGAAGGATGATCAAAATACTCATGGGAAGAAATATGGAGACAAAGTGTGGAGCAGAGACTGAAGGAAAGGCCATCCAGAGACTGCCCACCTGGGGATTCATCCCAAATATAGTCCCCAAACCTTGTCGCTATTGGGGATGCCTGGAAGTGCTTGGTGACAGGAGTCTAATATGGCTGTCTCCTGAGAGGTTCTGCTAGAGCCTGACAAATACATAGGCAGATGGGATGCTCGAAGCCAACCATTGGACTGAACATGGTGTCCCCAGTGGAGGAGTTAGAGAAAGGACTGAAGGAGCTGAAGGGGTTTGCAACCCCATAGTAAGAACAACATTATCAGCCAACTAGACCCCCCAGAACTCCCATGGACTAAGCCACCAACCAAAGAGTATACATGACTCCACACTGTGTATGTGGCAGAGGATGGCCTTGTTGAACATCAGTGCGAGGAGTGGCCCTTGGTCCTATGGGGGTTAGATGCCCTAGTGTAGGGGAATGCAAGGGCAGGGAGGCAGGAGTAGGTGGGTGGGTGGGGGAGCACCCTCATTGAGGCAGGGGGAAGAGGGATGGGAAAGGGGTTTTCCAGAGGGGAGACCTGGAAAGGGGGTAACATTTGAAATATAAATAAAGGAAATATCCAATAAAAGGAAAAATAAAGTACAACAATCTTCCAACCTTAGCTTCCCAGGTGCTAAGTATTGAGACATGTACCATCATGTGTGGAGAGGAAGCCTGGTGAGGTTGAGCTGGGTTTGAAACCCTGGAGACCCAGAAGGGAAGGTAGGAGCTTTACCTTCTCCCAACATCAAGCCCAACCAGAGTATACACGGGCCATCCATGGCTCTTGCTACATATGTAGCGGAGGACTGCCTCATCTGACATCAGTGGGAGGGGAGGTACTTGTTTCTGTGGATTTTTGATGCCTCAGAGAAGGGGGACGCCAGAGGTGTGAGGCAGGAGTGGGTGGGTGGGTGGGAGAGCACCCTCTTAGAAGCAAAGAGGAAGCCTATGGAGTAGGGGATGCGTGGAAGGGAGGGCAATAACATTTGAAGTGTAAACAAATAAAATGATTAATAATAAATTTTAAAAAAGAATTACAAATGCAGCAAAAAATAAAATTCTCAGATTATGTGTTGAGCTGCCTATAGGCTGAGAGCTTGCATGGTTGTAGTGTGTGACAAGCCACTAATCTCTGTGTCTATGTGGGATTTTACATTATACAGCTTTTTTTTTAATCATTCCTGCTGCTTTTAAGTAAACACTCATCCTTTATTAACTCCAATTAAAAAATAATCTGATTGGTTCACCAAACTGAACATTAGTACAATGGTTTTTCATAGTTTCCATTTCTGAAAAATAGGTGTGTAGGCATGTTCACGTGTATGTGTTTGTGAGTGTGTGTGTGTGTGTGTGTGTGTGTGTGTGTGTGTCTGTGTTGTGTTTATTCCTCTGTCTCTAGGAAAATCTGTCATGCAACACCCTCTCCTATCCAGAGGAGATGTCATTTGTATGCAAGAAGGAAGAGAACGTTCATCTTTAGAAATTGCATTGCACTATCGCTTGTTAAATGGGGCAGAATGCAATAATACATAATTAAAGAGGAAAATAAAATGTGCAAATTTGTGTAAATCCATGAAATTTCTTATAGAAAGGAATATATTTATGCATAAATTAATTCTGTATAGATGTGTCCCTAAAGCAAAATACAAAGGTGTGTGTAATTGATAATCCGCAAGTTGTCAGAAGATTTTTATAGTACATTTCCATGGTTGCTTCAGGGAATATACGATCAACACTTCTTTCATAACGTCTTTTTTTGTTTAGGAGAGCTTGTGGGAAAAACACTTATTCAAGTACATTAAAATGAGGAATTGTTATTCTAAAATCTTTCTATATTGTGGAACTAGAGATTTCTAAATTTGATAAGACATAGTTCTGAACAAACTAATTGTTTATATACTAGTATTTTTAGCATATCATACTGAAACACTAAAGTTTAGATGAGGGTAGTTGGTCAGTTATGTACACATTTGCTGGGGAAAGATCTTTTAAAGTCTAAAGAGAGACTGTAATACGTCATTTCCCAGATTTCCCTCCAAATATACATCATACCACTTGTTCTCAACCTTTGGGTCATTACCTCTTTTGGGGATGAACAGCCATTTTACAGGGGTTACCTAAGACCATCAGAAGTCTCAGATATTACCACTATAATTCATAACAGCAGCAAAATTAAACATATGAAATAGCAACAAAAATAATTTTATGATCTCACTGTACTGCCTGGTTTTGTGTCAACTTGACACAAGCTGGAGTTATCACAGAGAAAGGAGTTTCAGTTGAGAAAATGCCTCCATGAGATTCAGCTATAAGACATTTTCTCAATTAGTGATCAAGGGGGGAGGGCCCCTTGTAGGTGGTGCCATCTGTGGGCTGGTAGTCTTGGGTTCTATAAGAAAGCCAGCTGAGCAAGCCAGGAGAAACAAACCAGTAAGCAGCATTCTTCCATGGCCTCTGCATCAGCTCCTGGTCCTTGACCTGCTTGAGTTCCAGTCCTGACTTCCTTTCATGATGAACAGCAGCATGGAAGTGTAAGCTCAATAAACCCTTTCCTCCCCAACTTGCTTCTTGGTCATGATGTTTGTGCAGAAATAGAAACCCTGAATAAGACACTAACCACATGAGAAGCATTTTAAAAGGTCTCAACATTAGGAAGGTTGAGAACTACTGATATTTCTTGTCAAATAAAATAAAAGAAGAAGAAAAGAACAATTTGCATCTCTTTCTCCATTTTTTATCTGACTTTTATCTGAGCTAGTGCACAGTACCAAACCTGGTTGGCTGAATTTTCTTATAATTTTATGTTTCATGAGAAGATAATGGTGTGTTGAAATCAAGTATATTTTGTTTGTATCACCAAATTTCTAACACTTTCTGCTTAATATACTTTAATGCTCTGTTATATGGCTCATAAGATTTTATGACTATGATATTTTCATTGTACATACTATTTTGTATCAATATAAAATGATGTTTTCTGTATACTTGAATGCTTTCTTCATTAATTATACCTTGTCTTAAATGAAAAATTTGACTTTTAACTTTCCCTGTTTTCACATTACATCCTTGCCCATCCTCTTGCTTTTTTGATTTTTTTGAACGGTTTATTTAGGCATACCTTAAGTAGTGTTAAAACGTTTTGGGTCATTAATCATTTTGTATATATCTACTTTATATCTGTTTTTTTAATAGTGTAGGATATTAATATGCATTGATATTACTGATTGGTTTATCATCTTCTTGAATTTGACTCTAATTCCACTTATTTGAATGTTTTAATATTTATTGATTTTTTAAAAAATATCGATTATTTGGGTTTTAGATTTTATTGCAATATTTTGTTTCTAAAGTGATTGATGAACTAACTACATATAGTATAGCTGTCAGTTTTAATTATAATCATTTTTATTAATAATTATCCTATTATATTTTAAAATATTATCAAACTTTATATAACTGACATATCTTGGAAAAAATTACACATGCACATTTTCAAAAATTTAAATAATTAATTAGCAGTAAATAGTCATAAAATTAACATGCAGTCACAAAGACATTTGATTTTGGTTCTGTTTTTCTAATTTGTCTTTTGATATATGCTTTTATATTCCAAGATTAATTGTTAATTAGACCATTTATTCTCTATTATCTGACTGATTGGTGCATTTTTATTGTTAATTACTTTCAAAGAAAACAATCTTTCTTTAAAATCTTTAGTGAATAATTTTAAGCTTTTTGAAAATTTCCTTCAATTTAAGAAATTGAATGGAATGAAATATTTCCTTTCTTCTTCCTAGTGGGAGAAACTATTAGGATGTTTTGAATCTGTTAATTCTGTATGAGGCCATTGTAGCTGAATGGACTTATTTTCAAAATTCACATTAGCTATTGAAATTTGAAATAATATTTTTGGAGGATATAACTACATATTTTTCACTGACTTTATTATCATTTATTCTAAAGTAATTTTCTACTTTTAGTAATGTGAACTATGAATTCAGTCAAGGAGAAATAAAATTTTTTAAAGAAAAAGAGAAATAAAACTCTGTTTCAACTTATCCTGGCACAGTCTTATGCTTGCATGATATTCTATACTTGCCTAAAATATAAGATGATCTGAAGTTAGGGGCCAATGTTTTTATTTTAGTAAGATCTTATAACAATGCTAATTAAAAAGGGCAGGGAAAATAGCTTAGTAGTTGGGTACTGGCCAGTTCAAGAGTCAAGAATCAGTTCCCAGAATTAGAAAGGTCATGTATCAAATTATATTTAACTGGATATAAAGTTGTGATTTTATACCTGTTTTTTTTATAACATTGTAACAAAGACTTTTTCTTTCATTTATTTCTTACGTTTATTTCTTACATTTATTTTTAAAAATGGTTTCATGTACTTTAACTATTTGTTTTCATATATATTTTCAACAAATTTATCAAGAAAAGTCTCTCCCTGTTCCCCCAGACCCGATTTTCAGGATAGTTCAGAACACCACAACAGATCACCAGCAGGATCCTCCCCTCCCATCTGTCCCCACCTCCTGTGGATCCCTCAGAATCCTCCCACTCACCTGTCCTTGCCTGATCCTGGATGTGATTTAGCCCTCAACTTGGGCAGACACACCCTCCTCAACCACAGGTAGCCACATTAAGACCTTGCTAAATTAAACAACTGATTTTCCAGAGACTTTCTTGGAAAAGAGCTTTGAACCTACATTTGTAGTGTAACCGATTTTAATGATAGTGGTATATTGCATATGTTTGCTAACATAAAAAAAGCCATTACCAAAATCTGACTTTGTGTACTAAATTGAGTAGTGCAGATATTTTGTCTATTTATAACAAGTTCTCTCCAAATTATATAAGATAGCAACCGCTAGCAGAAACTGCCCTGTCTTTGGAAGACTTTCTTACAGTTGGAAAGAACTACTGTAAACTGAAGATAAATTGCTAGTCAGCTGAGTCTGATCATAATTGCCTATGATATAATGATTGTTCTCATCAAGACATCTGTTAGGTCAGTCTTTGTTTCAACTTATTATGGACACTGGATTGATATTTCATATATAATTATAGTGTTCAGAGTTATGTATGTGGTTTTGAATGGTACCTGATGTTGTTGTAAAGATTTATTAAGTCTATGTCTCACTAATTCCAGAAAAAATTTAGGGCTCTCCAGACAAACCCATTCTTATAGATACACTCTGCTAAAGGACATAAGGATTTTGAGTTATAACCTACTTCAATATTATGTAGTTTCTTAATTTAATTTTTATTAAAACATGGCTCCAGGCTGGAGATATGGCTCAGCAATTGAGGATATGTATTGGTGTTATTACAGAGAACCATAGTTCCTAGCAGCCACATCAAATCAGCTATCTCATAACTACCTGTAATTACATATCTGTGGCAATTGATGTCTTTGTCCTCCATAGACATCTGTATTTCTGTACACATATACATATGAACACACTCATAAACATAATTAAAAACCATACAACTAAATCTTTTTTCCACGTCCTAAATTCTATATTCCACTTCAGTATTCAAATCAAAGAGAATTCAAAACAATTCATCCTAATTTCTTTCATTTTTCCTAATCAACTAACTAACTTGAGAACAAGTTTGCTCTGAGTAGTTTTATAGGAAAATTTATAGAAGCCCAAGTGGTTAAAAAACATAAAATACGTTCATCACTCTTAACTATTAGGGAAAACAAATTAGAAGCACTTTCACCGTATCCCATTCAGCATGGACATGATTTACTAAAACAAGTGACAGCAGGTGCTGAGGAGCATGAAGAGAAAATGGAACACCCATTTATTAAGGTGATAATAGAGCTACAATATTCAGCTATACTACTTTTAGACATATACACAAGGACTCTACATTTTAATATAGAAACACTTGGCCATCCATGTTCACTGTGATTGTTTGCATAATAGACTGAATTTCTGCTGGCTTAGATTTTTCAAAGATTGCTTCATTTAGGGCTTAAAAATGCTTCAACCTCCCTTCTAGCCCATGACCAGAGGTAGGGGCAAAATTAGGTGACTAGGAAAATGGTGTTGTGGACCTGTTTATCAACATACCAGACCTCCCCAGAGCTCCCAGGAACTAAACCACCAACCAGAGTACATATGGAGTGACTCATGACTCCAGCCACAAATGTAGCAGAGGATGGCTTTGTCAGGCATCAGTGGGAGGAGAGACCCTTTGTTCTGTGAAGGCTTGATGCCCCAGTGTAGGGGAATGTGAGGGTGGGGAGGCAGGAGTGGGTGGGTGGGGGAACACCCTCATAGAAGGAGGAGGAGGGGGAGTTGGATAGGGGGTTTTGGGGAAGGGGGAATCCGGGAAAGCAGATAACATTTGAAATGTAATTAAAGAAACCATCCAATAATTTTTTTAAAAAAATTTAAAAAAAGAGAAGTAATTCTTTAAGGAGATTCGATACTTCATTGTCTGAATACCAATCCAGTCTAATAATAAACATCAAGAACCAGTCAATCACACGGGAGCAGGATTCTGCAAACTCAGCAACACTCCACCAAATCAACAAGAATATTATGAGAAGTTTGTTGGTGAAATTCTCTCTGTGAAGTGAAGACCAGGGAAGAAGTGAAACTGGTAAGGCTTTGCATGGCCAGAGAAGAAGAGCAAATCACTGCACTTCTAGTGACAACCAGCAAAGACCAGCCAGCTTTTAGTGGCACAGGAATACATGAGTGTATGCTCCCTGTTTATGGGGTCTCATATATATACTCTTTCCAAATATCATGCACCCTCTCAAGCATCCACTGCAGGAAAACGTCACATGCTCTCTTGCTTGTCTGCATCAGCAAAACATTCTCCCACAAGGCAGCTTCCAGAAAAACATCACATGACACAACTGAGTTTCCATGGAAACCAGAAATTTCCACTTCAAGTTTCTGTGTTTTATATAAACTCAGTCCCTGATATTCTAATTTTATTTTCAAAAGAAAATTGGAAACACACTTGATTTTTTTATATTACTATTTATTTATAGAAAAATACCATCATATGTGCCTGGTATACATGTGATTAAAAGGTATTCACGAGTACCATTTCTGTGCGTAAGATTTGTTAATTCAGAAAGAATCAATATTTAATAGAATTATTCCAGGAAATGATTCACACAGGAGAAAAAAGATCTGATGGGGAGGAAAAGTGAATATTATAGTTAAGAAAGAAATTTTAAAAAATTATTTAGAGGTAAGAAAATTTATGTACTGAGGTACTTTTAACACCGTTTAGTCTATTCTCTTGAGAATTCTGACCTGTGCCTTGGGTGCATATTATCCTTTTATGACACTTCTGTCATTTCCTTAGTCCTTGAGCCTAAATCTGTGATTAAAACCTTTCTTCTTAAGAAACTCCAATATTAATGTCAACTCATCCACCCTAAATTTTCAGTAGTGATTTTTTTTGCATGTCAAATACAGTGCACCTTAATCCTTTTAAAGATACTTGAAAGTGGGAAACAAGGTTAGATCTCTGAAACATCTCTTCCCCAAACCTCCTGTTGCCTTGAATCATACACAAATTTACTTGTTTGTTTCAAATCATGCAAATAAAATTAGGATTTCATTGTGTTTGCCAGGAAAATGCTCAATGTCATAATGTGAACCAAGGCTACAAACCCTCAGCTGAAATGTTTTTATTTTCTAACAGCTCTGGATATTCACGCTGCCCTGTTTCTCATTGCACTTGGTCCCGGAGGAAGCAAGAAATGCTGCTGACTGATTTTTTCTGTAGTGGGGATGAGTGTATTGAGTGTATGAAGTGCTGACCAGCGTGCTTGGAGGACAGTAAATCTGCACTTAAAAATAACCCTGCAAAATGATAAAAGAAAAAAGTGCTGAATAAAGGACATTGGGAGTTTGGTGTGCATGGTGTCCAGAAATGTAGAAAGCCCTACATCGAAGCCCAGGCTAAGGAACCGAGCCGTGCATAACGCTAATAACATGACACTTGACACTGTGACCTGGCTATGACATTCATTTAAAATATAAATAGTGATTATTATGGTATCCTATATCACAAAATATGAACGTAATCAATTATTATAAACAAGGATATGTTTTACTCAAAATTATACCTATCTTTATATTTATGTATATGTGTATGTATGTATATACAAATGAAGGGATAAATTAATTGAACTTCAGCAGTTAGTTTTTCTTTCAGACACAAAGTTCCACTTAAGAAAAGAACAACTAATTCTATATAAGGTCTTTCAGACTTTATCTATATATGCTTCTGCCATTTTTAGATCAGAGTGCTATGTCTATTAATCGGGGTGATGACTTCTGAGGGGTGAATAATCCATCAGTCAGGCAGATTACTTGGTTAAGATACCACTGGCCATCAAAATGTCTAATTCTGTGAGGGAGCTACTTGAAAGTTTCATAGGCAACAGCCACAGAGCTATGGTGTTTTGTTTGTTTGTTTTGTTTTCTGTTTTAGTTTTTGCTCTCTGTTCCTTTCTTCATTCCTTCCCTTCTTCCTTCCTTTCTTTCTTTCTTCCTATATTGCTCCTCCACTTAAACTCAACTGGAAACCTAAAGGTGCCAAGATCCATGGGCAGGCATAACTGTGTGAGCCTTGCTAATCTCAGGAATAGCAATTAAGCATGCAATTAGTATATCTTTGCCCGTAAAACATTAATTTGAAAATTTATTTCAAAAGATGCTGTTCTAATTATTTTAGATATGTAGAATGTTTTAAATGCTAAATGCCTTAATGAGTAAAATTTCTACTTTATAAAATAATATCCAATAGATTTAAACATTCTTAAATTCAAATACTCTCATTTTCAATGTTTCAAGAAGATAATGAATCTAGAAAATTATCATGAATATGTAAAACTTGTTATTAGATATGGGACAGCTAACCTTTTATCGAAGGGAATGAATAGCTAAAGCAAGAATCCTCTGAGTGATCAGCTAACAGGATGAATGCTGGACATTGTGTAGCAGTAGATAAGTTGCAAAGCAAGGCACAGAAAAAAAAAGCTGAACCTAACAGAAACCCATCTCTGAAGCTAATGAACAATTTTTTTATATTACCCGAGTCAAAGGGAAGTACACACACACACACACACACACACACACACACACACACACTTACAATAGACTCAAAGTACAATAAACGTTACAAAGCACAATAAAACTTTAGAGAATAAATGAAAGTGTTTCTTCTTATGTAAATTATGAAAAGGAAAAATAATGTTTACAGATGATGTAGAATTAAGAAATAGACTAAATAAAATCTATGTCTGGACACTGCTGGTTGTGAAGTTCTCTAAGAACATTAATAATATTTTTTAAAGCCAAAAGTTAAAAAAAAGCTGAATGTTTATTAATATGCGAATTAGACTTTGTTAATTGCATCAGCATTTTGTGAAAGTTTAGTATATACTATTTCTGTGTTTATGTAAAATAAGTAAATGCAGAATTTGAAAATCTTTTGTTGTGTTAATCATTATAAATATATACTTCAAAAGTGAAATAATTTTGAACATTAAAATTGTCTATGTGGAGAGCCGTGCTAGCCTTCTGTGTGCAAATACAACATATTTGATAGAGTCTTGATGCCTATGGAATGGGGATACCCGGGGAAGCTGGGATGGGGGAGAGAACCCTCTCAGAGGCCAAATGGAGAGAGGATGGGGTGAAGAACTCTGAGAGAGGGAACCAGGAGAGGGGTGGAGTAAAAGAATTCTTTGCTGCTGAGCAAAATAAACAAATAAATACATAAATAAATTAGAAAACAAACAAACAAAAAACCCTACCCATGTGACTAGATGGAGAGGTGAATTTTATCTGATACAGTTTTATCTCATACAGTTACATTTTTATGCACTAGATCTTTAGTTGTTCATTTTAAAGTTTTATTACTACGTTAGTGAGTATGATCAGATGGTTTCTAATCTATCAATTTTCATTATTCTCACATTCCAGTATGATAATGTCAATCTCTTGTTCAACTTGCAAATTTTTCATGGAATTCTGCTACAAAATTCACATAAGCTCAGGCTTAATGTGTATGAATCCGAGTGTTCACACCAGGTTTGCAAAACAAGCATCCATTTTGAGCTAATTAACAGCTCCCAAATTTCTCTTTTCTGCATGATGCATATTCCTCTAATGTGGACATGAAGAAGTTTCTCGTATAAAGCAATTCAGCCTGTGCTATACAAACTTTATTTTAAATGATTGACTCGTAGGTCTGACACAGAATACTTTTATTGCTTTCTTTTCTTTCAAATTGTTATTCCTTACAACTCCCAGGGCTTACTTCATGAACACATTCTCTATCTGTGACCCAGTTGATGGTCAATACTCATGGTACAACTGGACAAATATTCCTCTCTCCAGCTTTAGCAATTTGTGTGGTTCTTAAAAAGCTTTAAAAATGCTTGGAAATGTATGTCTTATACAGTTTGTGCTGGGCTAACCACCATGGCCATCTTACCAGAGAGACAGAAGGAAGTCATAAGAGATAATGAGTAGTTGTCCTCAGTCACACATGTGCCAATTTGGCCTACTATGTGCCTTATTTCCTAGCCAAAGATTATGGTTATCTCTTCCAAAATCTCACTTACAACATTTACTTTTGAAATTTGATGTCATTATATCAAATTTTGAAATTATATTATTAAATCACTTCACTTTCGTTTCCCCGTTTCCCCTTTTAGTTCTCTTATCATACAACTTCAATTTTTTTTTTTTTTTTTTTTTTTTTTGGTTTTTTGAGACAGGGTTTCTCTGTGTAGCCCTGGCTGTACTGGAACTCACTCTGTAGACCAGGCTGGCCTCGAACTCAGAAATTCACCTGCCTCTGCCTCCCAAGTGCTGAGATTAAAGGCGTGCACCACCACTGCCCGGCTCAAACTTTTATTTAAGAAAATAATAATTATAATTTGATATTTTCCTATTTCTATTTGTTTTGAGACATTGTGTTTCACCATTCTAACCTCATCTCCCTAACATGTGTTCTTATGCCCAGTGGATGATCCTGACAACTCTATGATAATCAATAGTAATACCTCAAATTCAATTTTTTTCTTTCATTAATTTATCTATTCACTTTTCATCCTGATCAATTGCAGCCCTGATCTGCCCATTCTGCCTAGTACTTCCCTTACAAACTTCTCTCCTTATTACCCCTCCCATTATCTACAGTGAAGGAGAAGTGGCCCTTGGATACCACCCTGTTCTGGGACATCCAGTCCTAGCAGGACTAAGCAAATCCTCTCCCTCTGAAGTCCAATGAGGCAGCATGGCTATGGAAAGAGGATCCAATTGCAGGCAAAAGAGTCAGAGACAGCCCCTGTTCCAAATATAGGGGACCACATTAAGACCAAGCTGTACATCTGCTACAAATGAATAGGGGGCCCACGTATAGCTCCTTTGTGCTCTTTTGTTGGTGGTCCAGTCTCTGTGAGTCCCTGGGCCCAGGTTAGTTAACTATGTTTGTTTTATATTCTTGACACCCCCAACTTCCTCAAATCCATCCACCACTCTTCCACAAGACTCTTGCAGGTCTGCCGATGTTTGGCTTTATGTTTGCATCTGTTTCTATCTGCTGATGGATGAAGCCTCTCAGGAGACAATCCCTGTCTATAAGCATAGCAGAATATCATTAACAGTGTCCGGAGTTGGTTGTCTCACATAGAATGGGACTCACATTGGGGCTGTTATTGATTGGCTTCTCCCTCAATTTCTGCTCCATCTTTTAATAGATCATCCTCTGGCTAACTAAAAATATCTATTGGAGCATCTGCAGACACTGGCAACAAGAGTATTCAACTCTTCCCTTTCTGTTTGTTCTTAGTCCAGGCAGATTGTAGAGGTCTTGTCCTGGAGCAACTCACAGAGACACTGATATCAACATGTACCATGAATTGCAAACTTGATTAAGTGTCCTTAAATAATGATTGGGGAAAGCTAATAATGATCACCACAATACACCAAAAGCTAAGCACATTCTCTCTACAATCTTTCATTCTGCTTGTAATAAAATATTAGTATTTTAGTGCTTTTGCATCTCTAAAGTTGAATTTTGATTAAGTTTATTTTATGAGACTCAGCAAAGTAGTTTCACATTGCTATCAGTGTACTCGTTTTTCATTAGGTAATTCTATCCTTTTATAGTATAACATGATCATATAAGGGTATTCTACATGTCAAGGACTCGCTTGCTTAAAGTGTCCATTTACATAAATATCACTCAGCAGGTTAAATTTGAGTCAATTATCCTTCTAGGGTTTGTGTTGAATGTTAAATTGTGAGGGATACTATATTTTTAAAATATCCCATGTATCATAAAAGATCCTGCACAGCAAAGGGTTTGGTGAATACACGTGCTTATATAATTACAGCATTACAGCTTGTGTTCATTAAAGCCTCTCATGATCCTTGAATAGTGTCCTGTCTCTTCTGACAGAGTGGATGGTTTATATCAGTTTCGAAGTCCTCCTATAGGGAATGCTTTAATTCTCAATCCCTTGGATATAGTTTGATGCAGCAGACATTTCTGTAATCTGCTGCAATGTAGATAGATACCTTCATGGTGATAACATCTTCCAAGCCTAAGGATTTTTTTTTATAGTCTCAATGTTACTGATATATATTTTCTAGTGTAACGAAACTAATTAGATCATCTCAAAGCTCAGAAAGCAAGCAAACAAGGAAAAAAGATGAATATACTAGTATATGAAACTAAGAAAGAAGACAAATTATACAGTTAACAGCAAAGTCAGATGATAAAACTACCTCAATATTTCAAATAATGTTTTCAGTCAGATCCTATTCCTACTATGTATAAATTGCCATGCACTGCCAAGAGGGCACAGGCGGTCTTCCTCTTACCTGTCGGAACTTTTCCAGATATAATGTTCCCTTCATGCCTGTGCTGAGGCTCATAAGCAGTTGCAAGTCAGCTTGCAGGGACTGCCTCAGTTTCAGAAATGTGCCCCTGTAATATCAAGATCTGTGAGTCAGCACACACACAGAGGTGGACACAGGATGATCAAAATAAGAAAGACTGCAATAATTAGCTATTTATTATTAAAACAAATTCTCATTGTCTGGATGCAACAGTTCTCAAACACTATTGTATTTGAGGGCCCGCGTTAACAAACGGGAGTTCTTTAGCAGTTCTAGAGCATCAGCTTTGTCACTACCCAGTTTCCTGTCTTCTCGCTTCTCTTTCCTCTGGATCTGCCTCTCAGAATTGTCACTCTCAGCTCGGAAATGGTTCTGGGCTTATTATTAGTCCTCCCCAGTCATAATCTTGCCTCTCTGTGTGGACAGGTAGGAGGAATTTTTACCAAGAAGACCCAGTAGTCTTACCAGAATAAAAGTTCTTTAAAAGCAATGATTATACAAGCAGATTTGTCTTTTGTATTTGGCAAAGCTTGAAATGGTTATAGTTAATAATGAAACGTATCTTGGATTCATAGGTTGGCTTTCTAAGGACTACAGTGATTCTTCATATAGAGCATTACATTTTCCTTGCCTGTGGTGATGCCTAAGGGCTGAAAAGCACTGTTGAGGAAAATATATTCATGTTTAGAATAATCTGAAACAAATGCTTATCCCCCGTTGCCAAAACTTCTTGTTTTTTTTTTTATTTATTTATTTTTTTATTTTTGATACTTTATTAACATTTCCAATGTTTCCCCTTTCCTGGGTCTCCTCTTTGGAAACCCCGTATCCCCTCCCCCTCCCCACCTCTGTGAGGGAATTCCTCCTCCCACCTACCCGTCCATCCATTCACACATTCCCACCTTGACATTCCCCTTTACTGGGGCCTCTAGCACCCTCAGGCCCAGAGTCCTCTCCTTTCCCCCTGATGGCCATCGAGGTGATTCCTCTGCCTCATATGTAGTCCAAACCATGGGTCAATAGATGTGTATTCTTTGGTTAGTGGTCTGAACTCCAGGACGACCAGGGGGAGGGTCAGGCCCATTGACGCTCTTGCTCCCTCCATGGGGCTACCAATTCCCTCCGCTCCTTCAGACTTTTCTCCAACCCCTCCATCTGGTACCTCACTCTCAGTCCAGCGGTTACTGTTAAGTGAAACTTGGACATTCCAAAACTTCTTTGTTATATCATGTTTTCCTCTTTGGAAATGTCTAGTGAATTTGATGTAAGCTAATTTTTTAAATGTTAATTTAAAAACTATATTTTTCTTCTCGTATCTGCTTTCCTCTGATTGTGGAAAAACAACAACAACAACAACAACAACAACAACAAAAGAAAAGCAAGCAAGAGAAAAAAGACATGAGCTTTTTTGTACAATTGCTTTCTAATGAAAATGTTGGGATTTAGTGAGCTATAAAATATTTCATTTTGTTCCTGAATTCAGCTAGCCCCAAATTAAGTGAGGACACCATAGAGATATTTGCATTTGGCTGCATTCCTTGACATGGATTTTCATGCCCCTAGGGGAACAGACAAGTTGTCTGTTCACACAGATTCAGCATACAATGGCAGCACAGATTGGGAGGAAGCAGTGGGCAGTTGTTTCCAGTCCTGACCAGATCTGAGTCATAACTGGGCATGTGGTGTCAATTTCTTGATTCAGATGGGCTTCCTTGGATTTCCTGCCTGTGGATTTCCTTGCTTTCCATATGCCTTACAGCTTCCCCATTGATTTATGCTTCTGTTTCAGTCGAAAACTTCTCTGCTTTGGGAGGAATGGTGTTTAAAATGCCCTTTTCTCAGGTAAAACGTAGGGATTCAGCCTTCCTTTCACTTGAACATCTGTCTGCCCTTTTCAGTCAATGGTAATATTGTTCCTCGAAAAAAGTTGATGGAATTCTTAATCACTGACTGCTGCTCTGCAGCAGTACATGGACTTTCTACTCATAGACGTCTTAGAGGTTGGTCTTCCCTAACTAAGATCTCACATAGGATGCAGTGGATTAATATTTTTAAGAGTTTGGCAGTGCAGTTCACTAGTCTTCATGAGAGCTGGTGCAAGGGCCCAAATCATTCTTTAGAGAGAAAGCACTGGAGAAGATCATTCTATGTTATTCTGGGGTCTTAATCAAAGGCCCTGTAGCCAACTGTGCCTTAATTCTCTGGTGTTATGTTTTACTGTGGGTACTCTTGTTTTTTGATCTTTGTATCCTTGCTTTCTGTAACTTTACATGTATTTCTGCAGATGGAGTCACAATCCCAGCATTCCATGTCTTTACAGTGCTAACTGAAACTCAAAACTTTGTTATTGGAATCAACTAGATCTTCCTGGGTGTTATCATAGGCAGAAAGCAGAAAGTAGCACGTCTCTTAGGTGTACAGCTGACACTTCCTGTTTTCTGAAACGTTTCCCAGCTTGTCAGCTGAACTAACTTTCCCTGCAACAAGCATTTCCTTTTCTCATC
Source organism: Uromys caudimaculatus (assembly GCA_028551405.1). Classification (NCBI taxonomy): domain Eukaryota; kingdom Metazoa; phylum Chordata; class Mammalia; order Rodentia; family Muridae; genus Uromys; species Uromys caudimaculatus. The sequence continues at coordinate 14,353,403 of CM052709.1, forward strand.
ATCTTTCTAAACTTCCACTTGCTAAACTCTATCAGGTTTAGATACCACATGATCACAAAACTAATGTCATATCTTATATATTTGTTACATTTAACTTAGAATGAAAAAAATAAGCTCTGTAGTTCTATATGTTCTAAAGTTGCAAAACAAATGAAAACAAAACCTTCACGCCTTCCCTCTGAAGTCACATCATTAGAGAAGAAAAGTCCAGAGTCATTAATTGTTATGACTGCTGAAATTTACAAACAATGACACTGAGAATTCAGGATCTGTTTGCTATGTATTCATGTAGAAACTGGCCATTGAAAGAGCTAAATGTGCAGAATTATTAGAGAAAGATATGGAGAATTATAAAGCAAAGATGATGAAAGACTGTAAAGGAGATCACATTCTGAAACAATGAAATGTAAACGAAAAATTCCTTTCTTTCTGTGACACACACACTTCATTCTCCTGTGCCATGAGAACAATGATATGGGAACATTTCTGAAAAATACTAAGAGCAGCTGCTGCTCTCTTTTTGCTTGATTCTGACTATTCTCACTCTGGCTCCTTGGAAAATTAATAATCCTTTCAAATTTCACTTTTCTCTGGAAAATATAGAAATGGGTGAAATAAGAGATAAATATACTTCATAACATGCAGCATAGAATTGTTTATAGATGGAAGAAATTATCAATAGAATATTTTAATAAAATTAAGGTTTTGAAAATGAGCGAGCAGTGGACATTCTGTCCAATGGAATGATAGAATAAAATACTCAAAGAAAAGGATGGAGTTAAATTTTGAAGAAAAATATTATTAAGGATTTGAAGAACTAGATTATAGGATGTGATGGTAGACATAAGGCGGGGATGATAGCATGTTTTTCTATAGAGGAGGAGCAGTAAATAAAGAAGAAAAATACAGGATGAAAAGATGTGGACCAAATTTGATGGGGAACACAAGTCTAACTGAATCATTACCCCTTATTTTGACTGTATTAAATGTCAGTATTAAAAGACAATGGTTTAAAAAATGTGGAATCAGGAAAGACGGGGAGAAAGCAAAAGTATTCAGCTTCTCCTGCTAGGTGATATTCTTGTCAGGACCTCAGAATATAAATCAATAATTTACTGATTGTACTCGTTTAAAACATCACGCATATTCAGTGGATTTGACTGTTTCAAGCCACATTAAACATAATCTTATTTCATCCCCTTTAAATTCTGAATTTGCATCATAAAATATCATTACAACCTTTAAATGCTCTGGCAAAGGTTTTATATATATATATATATATATATATAAAGGTTTATATTATATATATATATATATATATATATATATATATATATATATATATATAATGCAAAGCTCAGCTACAACAGAATGTACACACAACACACACACACATACAAAATGTATGTGTTCTTTATTCACCATGCTGGAAATGCTCACTAAGCAAAAGCTGAACTTGGATTGATCCTCAGGTTTTAAAATACCACATTCAAGTTTCCAGTAGAATACGCAGCTGGTAGGCCCCAACAAAAACCTCCAAAACCAGAATCAGTTACATGTAGTTCTGACTGGGTTTGAAGGGTGTAAGTCTGAAAGTTCACATGTTAGGAGAAGATATTTTTGCTTGGCAAAAAGAAATGGGAAAGGTTTATGTCTACTCATAGAACTCTACACAGTAATTTTCCTGAGTCTATTAAGCATGGAAAAGATAAATGGGGAAAAAAAAGGGAATTTTTGTCAACTGGCCAGACCCTCCACAGCTCCTGGGGACTGGACCACCAACCAAATAGCACACATGGAGGAATCCATGGCTCCAGCCACATATGTGGCAGAGGAGGGCCTTGTTGGCCATCAGTGGGAGGAGAGACCCTTAGACCTGAGGGGGTTCGATGCCCCAGT
>CM052709.1:14355801-14393446 GCA_028551405.1 Uromys caudimaculatus
AGAGGCCTCAGTAAAGGGGAATATCAAGGCGGGAAAATGGAGATGGGTGGACGGGGGGGTGGGGTGGGAGGTGGAATTCCCTCCTAGAGGCGGGTTGGGGAGGGGATGGGGGGTATACAAAGAGGAGACTCAGAAAAGGGGAATAACATTGGAAATGTATATAAAGTATCAAAAATTAAAAAGGAGGAAAAAAAAAAGAAAAAAAAAAAAAAGAAAAGCTTTTGTATAGCAAAGTATGTCATCCTTCATGCAATGTAGAAGTCTACAGAATGTGAAAATATTTTTACCAATTATATATCTAATGAGAGTCTCTAAAATATATTTTAAAAATGAACATTAAAACAATTAAAATTAAGATACACTTATAAGCAGAGATTTCTAAAAATATGAAATAAAAATTGCTGACAAAAACTAAAAGAAATGTTAACATCCTTATCTAGTAAAAAAAATACAAATATAAACTACTTGGGGATTATATTTTACTCAATTCACAGTGAACAAGATCAGAAAAAGAAACGACAAAGCATACTGGTGAGGGCGTAAAGTGGGGGGGGGGCACTCATCTATTGATGGTAGAGATGCAATCCTGTACAGCTACTGTGGGAAGCAGTGGGAGGTTCCTCTGAGGGCTGGGAATAGATATTCCTCTAGATCCAGATATAACACACTCTTGGGCATATACCCCAAGGACTCTACTTCCTACTGCAAAAATACCTACTTACCCGTATTCATCATTGCACTGTTCATAATAGCAGCAAAGTAGAAACAGCCTAGATGTCCACCAACAGATGAATAAATAGTGATTACAAGGTACATTTACAAAAAGGAGCATTATTCTGCAGTTACAAAAGGAAAAATTATGAAATTTTCACATACATGGATGGAAATAGAAATAATCACCCTGAGTGGGATAGATGAAACACAAAGACCAATAATTTATGATGTGTTTCATATATATAGACGTTATATACTAAGCCTTAAATATCAGTTTGTATAACCACAGAATTTAGGTACCTAGTAAGGGACTAGAGGGGAGGATAATATTTCCCAAGGAAGGGAAAATAGGATGTATTGTAGAAGAGAGACAAGGGGGAAATAGGATGGTAAAATAATGAGGAGGCTAGGTGATAGGGATGAATAAAGGTGAAAACGGGGAAGCATAACCAATGAGAAGGCCATTTGAAGAACTGTTTGGAAACCTACTACTGTAGTAGCTTTGTAAAATACATATGTATACAAAAGGAATCTAAATGATTCACACTAAATAATAGGTGAGACAGTGCCCCATCTAGATACTATATGATGCTAAGTAAAGCATTTAGGCCCAGGAATAGAATAGATATGGCCAACAATGCCCCACGGAAACCTCCAAACATTACAAGCTACTGTCAACTCAGTTTATTTGTGTCTGCCATCAAACATGGAGAGTTAGAGAGGATGCATAATTAGAAGCTTCGTTAACACTGACTGGTCCTCAGGGTGTCCAAAGGTACTTTGCTGATACCCCAGGAGAAAAGTAACCATCAGCATAGGTACAAGCCCTGTAGTCTACAATGGCAACCTGACTGCAAGATATGTTGGTGCAATACGGGAAGAAATATTGTGGATGTAATCAGCCAGTCTCTGAGATGGAACCCAAGCCTCACAATGGTCATACAATTTAGACATTGTAGACCATGGGCATAGGTGGAAACCAAATACTATGGTCTGATAAAGAAGCATAGGCATGAGTCCTAATGACTGCTATAATCATAGGTCAGGGCCTCACTCCACCATCATTAAAGAAACGTTTTGAAATAAATGAGTCCAAACATATTGAACTACAATAGGACAAGGTGCAGAGATTCGGAGACTTTGGAGGACTCCATTCTAAATACAAAATGTTGTCTCAGAAGCCTAAATGATACGTAAAATGAGCAATATGATTTTGTATATTAGCTGTATTGGTAGAGTGCTTATCCTGGGATAAATCACAAAATCTGCATACAGTCCAAGTATGTCTCCCCCAAGCCTCAGAAATCTACAAAGGAGTAGAACCAATGCTTGTAAGAGCTAGCATTGATGGATGACTCCATGAAAACAGTACCTTCCAGACATACTTGGACTGTTGATCTCATAGAAAGAATGGCAGCAAGTACAGTCTTCACAGGTTCAAGCTAAAGAGGATCCCAGGTTGATAGGCTGCCAATCCTTAACAAAAACTTTGTGCAGTGGATAACTTCTGGCCAAAAAAAAAAAAAAAGATCAAATTTCTCCAATGGAGAACAACTGGATTTATTAACCACACTTCAAGATAGGTACTACATTCAAGAATAATTGGCAAATACAAAAGTAATTCATAGACTTTTTCCTCTCATTTTTCTCTATTAGGGATTTTTTAATCTTATTCAACTTTGATTATATATTTTGACAAGATTTCAATTTTTAAAGGCCCAGTTTTTAAAAATTCAAACACTTTAAAGGTTTAAATATCCTTTTAAAAGACCCATAGACTCTCTTTTTTTGTTTGTTTTTCTTTCTTAATTTTATTTCACTTAAATTATTTGTTCCATTTTTCTGCACATGACATATTCTTCAAGGCTGATTAATATAAATACATGCTTTCTTTTTTTTTTTTGATAATTACTTTATTCACATTTCAAATATTTTCCCCTTTCCAGGTCTCCCCTTCTAAAACCACCTATCCCATACCCCCCCCCCCGCCTCTATGAGGGTTCACCCCTCCCCACCAGCCCACTCCAGTCTTCCCTCACTAGCTTTCCTTTACACTGGGGTATCTAACACCCTCAGGCCCCAGGGCCTCTCCTCCCACTAATAACCAACAAAACACCCAAGACACAATGAGAACACTAAACTAAGGATAATAGGTATAGAAGAGAGTGAAGATTCCCAACTTAAAGGGCCAGTAAATATCTTCAACAAAATTATAAAAGAAAACTTCCCTAACCTAAAGAAAGAGATGCATGTAAACATTCAAGATGCCTACAGAACCTATTATCCTTAGGTTTGGTCTTCTCATTGTGTCCTGCATTTCCTGGATGTTTTGGGTTAGGACCTTTTTGCATTTTGCATTTCTTTGACTGTTGTGTCAATGTTTTCTATGTTATCTTCTGCACCTGAGAATCTCTCTTCTATCTCTTGTATTCTGTTGGTGATGCTTGCATCTATGACTCCTGATCTCTTTCCTAGGTTTTCTATCTCCAGGGTTGTCTCCCTTGGTGATTTCTTTATTGTTTATACTTTCATTTTTAGATCCTGGATGGTTTTGTTCATTTTCTTTGCCTATTTGATTGTGTTTTCCTGTAATTCTTTAAGGGATTTCTGTGTTTCCTCTTTAAGGGCTTCTACCTGTCTACCTGTTTTCTCCTGCATTTCTTTAAGGGAGATTTTTATGTCCTTAAAGTCCTCTATCATCATCATGAGATGTGATTTTAAATCACTGTTGCGGAGCAGTTGCCTGTTATGTGTTCCATTGACAACTGTTCAAAATGTATTTTAGCCATATTTTGATTCTAAGATTTTTATTTTTCTTTAGTATTTACAATTTTACTCCAACATATGTAGGTGTATACCTCTTATTAATCTTAATTTAGAAAAATGCTTTGTTTCTTAAAATATTTATGCATCTCATTAAATATGTAAAAATATTTATCCAGGTTAATTTTTCTCTCTTTATATTTCTAATCCTGCAAACAGTAGAAAATGGAAATATTCAAGGAGCTCTACTTAAATACATTATTCTCTTCATTCAATCTAAAGTTTTTCTCTTGTTTTTACTTACATCATTGGTCACAAATTTCAACATTTTCCATCTGTATCGTCTTTAAACGTCCTTCTACTTTGTACCATGCTTTAAAATGTTCCTGTCACAATTGCATAAGTTAATTCTATCCATGTTCTCTTCACTCATGTAAATTATGTAATGTTCTACATGTTAAGTAAATTTTTGCTCCGATTTTTATTCTTTAAATCAACATTCCTTTTTCTTCTATGAAGCATAGCCTGTATGTTTCTTTCTGTTTTGTTATAGACTTCCATGTTTGATATATTCTTTACTGTGCTTATACAGAGTTCTTTGGATGTCTCAGCAATCACTAATGCAAATGTGCTCCAGTAAATATATGTATCATGTATCTTCTGAATATTATCTTTTGTTAATAAGATACACTAAGGGATAATAATGCCTAGGCACATACAAAATGTTGTCTCGGAAGCCTAAATGATCTTACATAAAATAAGCAATATGACTTTGTATATTAGCTGTATTGGTAGAGTACTTATCCTGGGATTAATTGCAAAATCTGAATACAGTGGATAAGAGTGTATATGTTTATAAATTCAGTACTTGGGAGGTGAGGCAGGACAATTCAGACTTCAAGGTCATTTGGAGTTCAGGATAAAAAGAAAGCCAAGCTGTAAAATAGATTAAAATATAAAACTTGAATATATAATACATGACTTAAAAGGTGCTCATAAGGAAAACTTAGTAAGCGAACAGTTATCATGTACAAGGTACATGATATAATGAATTAAAGCTTTCAATCAACATTTGTATTGATGAAAGACTACACATTTCTACATATCCAAATATGCTTTTATTATTGGAATTAAAAAATATAAAAACAGAAGAGATTTATTTCTTTTCCCCAAACAATCTGTAAATATATTTTACTATATAGACTTGCAATTTTATTTTGCAGCTTAAGAAAGTAAAAGTCAATTGAAATCCCCTATGGGAAAATTGATTCTTATGTTTGGTAGTGTTATGTTGCCAGGAATCTCCATGTAAGTGAGTTCTGAAACGAATAGCTTTAGTATGATCTTTGTGTTTGTAGATCTAAGCTTTTCAGCATCCTTGTTGCAGTGAATAAGCAACTAGTGGATGAGTAACATTAATCTGTCTTTGGAATTGATGGTTTATAAGCATGAGGTATTTTTACAGGAAATTATAGACTCTGCACTTCTGCAGAAGTATAGCTGTTATTTCTGCATCCGTATAACCTAGCATTTCTTCACTTACTCTGCAGTTCAGTAGCTCTCAGTCTCAAGATTCTGGTTGTATGTGAAAATAAAGAGTGAAATGAAAATTTCTAAGAATGCAAGGTACAATACTCTAAAAGTATAATTTTTGATTCATATAGTAATAAAGCTTAAGTATATACATTGAAAAGCCCATTCTGCCATTCTGAGTGCATGTTGATTTGTCCTCAGATCACACTGTGAGAAAAAAGTTAACACCATTTCTCATGAACCTGGATATTTGCCAAGCAAAGCAAATGGACAAGCAACAGGAGTATGCTGTCAACACAGAGTCCCAGCAGAGAGACTAATACCTTTGAGCCAAGGCCAGCTATACCACCATGTACACAGTTGGTATGGTGATGGATGTGGATGACATAGGAAGGCGGTGATTGATCTGTTGAAAAGATCATTTGCATGTTCAGCATTTATTTAAACTATTCTAGAAAGGAAAATAATATTATTCAAAATTTATCTATATTATATCTTCACCCACCTAATTGAACTAAACAAATTAACCTTATTAAACAAAAAGAGATATAAGAAAGAATGATTTAATAACTAATAATAATTTATATATTTAAGTATTTATATTTATAGTGACAAGTATATTGATCCTTTTGGACTGAAAGGAATAAATATGGGTAACTTGATTTGTAGGAAAAAATTGATAATTGAAGAAAAACCTTCACAAGTAAAGAACAAATCAATAAAGAACAAAGAGAGTACAAATTATATTGATGAGTGTCATCAGTACTTGAATATTGCTTCAATCAAACTTGAATACTTTTCTAAATTTCTATTCAGTTTCTCTATTGCTATATTGATGCATCATTAATCAATGCCTTTATTTTAAATAATAAAATGTGCGACAACACATTTCTATTTTTGTGTATGAAGTTTTAAAAAAGTATTTTTTTGTTCTCTGCTCGTAGCTCCTAAAATTTTAGTTTACTGATGTGAAAACATAGAAAAATATGCGTTCTTAGGCCTTCAAAATTCCAAACCTTAAATTGGTGATACAAAAATATAAAGAAACAGACAAACAACAGCCAACAATGATGTAAGAATAGCTTCCTTCTTCGTCCCACTTCTGCCTCTACCTTCCGTTTCTCTCTGCTCTGATTTCTCTGTCCTACCCCTCTCCCTCATCACCCTTCTCTTTCTGCCTCTTTTCTTTTCCCCTTTACTTTCCAGATGCATCTCTTTCAACTGCTACAGTCTGAGCCCCACCATTAGAGGAGAAGGACAAAGCTGAGTTTAGGATGACATTGACACCATATATTCACAGAAGTCTGTGAAGAACACCAGGCCTTCTTGTAAACTCCAACACCTAATTTCAAACTGGAAACTTAAAATAAACCTGGGTTTTCAGTTATATGAACTAATAAATCCTATTTCTTGCTTTGGGAAACTGATGAAACGGAGGTTGGATTTACTTGTGGAATGAACCAGTATTCTGGACTCTACTGTCCAAAGAAGTAATACAACCTTTAAAAATGACAGGCTAAAGTCAAGTAATGGCAGACACAGCTGATCAGGGATAAGACCTTCTGAGGTGATGAGAGGTTAAAAGCAGGATCATTTTCTGTACTTCAGACCATCTCCAGGGAAGAGGGAGAAATACACATTTTTAAAACCTGATTCTAGCCCTTCGCAGAGCAGATCAAAAGTCAGGACCTTTTCTTTGGTATTCAAGGCTGACTTGTCTGATGGAAACTCAGAAACCTACTATCTTTCCATAAGAACTTTAAAAATTTTTATTTGTGGTTACAGTGCTCACAGTATACCACAAGAAGCACAATGACGCACTCTCCACATTACTAATGAAAATTGCATTCTATCAAATTATATCATTTAAAATTTTTGAAATGACTTTATAACCTACCAGCAACAGAAGACATTAATAGAATTCAGCCTATTAACATTTCTAAGAAGACAGGGGTGTGAGATTTCATCAACTTCTAACTTCTTCCTCTCCACCAGGAGTTTAAAGAGGTACAGTTCAAATCTTGGGATTTAATGTCCCCTAGCTCCCAGTCAGAAAGTGGTATTCCAGGGTGAGCAGGAAAGCCTGAGATATTAAAGACACGGTTTGCAACAAAACAGTCAAACTTTGTGAGATTAGCAAAATGTATTTATCATTTAAGTTTTAGATTTTATTAATTGTAAGGCTCTGTGATTACTACATTTTTGATATTGTTCTTGGTGCAGTAAACACATACACATATATGTATATGTACATGCACACATAAATTTGCATACATGTGTATATCCATATATTATGTACATATCTGTAATATAGATTTTATATATGATAAAATTTGATTTTGCTTTAAGGAACTGTGTCTTTTTGCCTAGAAACTGAAGTAAGAGCGGAAACATGTACTGTCAAGAATATCCTTTGTGTTGAGTGTATCTCTACTGTGGTATCGAGTATTTAATAAGGATTTTACTGTAACACCTGCTAAAGTTTTTCTTCTGGGATTGGGTGTCCAGTTTAAACCAGATTTTAATTAACTTTAAAGAAATCCATTAAGTCTTTAGTTCATCTGTTTTAGAGTAAGGGGGTCAATGAAAAGTCAAGATTTTAAATTCAAATTAAATTAACTGTGCTCTGTGAAAATATTTCTATTCAGAGCCTCCTACAAGAAGTGACAAGGTTTAACCTTCTTTGAATTATTCTTCTTCTGCTTAATACCTGTTTAAGGATATTCATTTTTCTATTTTAGACTATATCCTGATTATAGCTGCTCAGCCTAGTGCACAGACATATTACTGTGAAGCTGGGTACATAGCATTTTGATATATTAGTGCTTCATTTGTGTTTAACAATTTTAGAAAGAAGCTTGCCTCAGATTCAGATGTAAAACTATTGAAATATATGCTGTCATTTAGTTTTTAATTTTGAGAAATATATATATATATATATATACATATATATGTGTGTGTGTATGTATGCATATATATTATGTATGTATATGTATATATATATAATCTTCTATGAAATCACATAATGCATTTATATAATATCTATAAAACATTATTTTATAAAAATATCATAGCAATTAACTTAAAATTAAGAATGAAAATGTCCAAAATATGTTAAAGCATGGCTGCTATCTATGCATTTATTCCTATTATTTATTCCTATTACAAGGCCTTAAATTGCAATTTAAAAAATTATGATGGAGGCCAGACCATGAACAAACTGATAGAGGCATGACTCCAGGAGGCCCACAAACCTAGTTATAAATGAAGCCACTCCATAGAGTCACCTTTTCATTTCTGCTGTAAACATGAAGTCCAGAGAGCTGCACCATGTTGAAGTGGACACCAGGAAGTCTTAGCTTAGAGGAAGAATCACCAGAAGTAGTTTCCTAAGCCAGGATCCTTTAGAAATATGATCTCAAGGAAAGATGCTTTGTTCTCTAATTCTAAATCTTGCCAGATGTGATATTCTGCAAGTTCAGAAGAAGATACAAACACTGAGGATGCCTTGGGGTTGTTTTTCACGGAGCTAAAGCTTCTGGCCGCAAGCTGGTGATGCATTCAAGGTCAGAAAACATCCCAAGATATTCTGAAGGACTAAATTTAGAATCGTCTTGTAGGAGAAAGAAGACAGGTACTTAGATTTACTCATTTTTCTCCCTTCCTGTTACCTCCCTCCATAGTTCACATCCTTAGCTACAAATTCCTCCATGCATTTGAATGAAGCCTTTTCTCCAGCCTGAGACTGTGCTTTCAAACACACACCTCAGCTGCAGAGTTGTGATTGTTTTCCTCAAGCTCATGCTCATGACTTCTGGTTTCACAGAAGCTGTTTCAGCTCCCTCTCTTTCTCTCCATCCCCTTCCCTTTCCCCCTCTCTCCTTCTCCCTCCCCCTCTCCCGCTCTCCCTCTCCCTCTCCTCCCTATCCTTCTCCCTATTCCTTCCACTCTCCCTCCCCCTCTCTTCCTTTCTCCCTCTCCCTCTCTGCCCCTCCCCCGCTCTCAACAGAAGCAAGAGAGAATGAAGGCAGATTGTGTTACTTCCCTCTCACTAGAGCTGAGTTAAAGCCAAATATGAATTTTAGTGCCATGATGAAAAACAGCTACCCAAGACATGTGATCAGATGAACAGGAAGCCCCCTCCTTCCCAAATCCAGTTCTCAACTATAAAAAATAAATGCTGAGTAGATAAAACGCATTCAGACTCTCAGACTACAATGCCTGGCCATCAAATACATTGATTAACATCACTTTTGTAATAAATTAATTAGATAAAGAAATATTCATATTTAGTCATATAACAGTTTATAATAAAACATTCATCTGGAATTTGGCGGAAACAAGAGAGATGAATAGATGCAGCTATTAGGAATATTTTGAATACAGTCTAATCATTCTCCAAGAACCGTCAAATTGTTTAAAGATTTCAGGTGAAGGCCATACGCTGCATGCTTCATTGTTACTAGACATATTTAATAAGCTTCTGTCACTAAAATTACATATATGTTAAAAATTAGTGTAAACAAGAACCAGTTTAAACCCATATTCTTCAGCCTTGAAGGGCAAATCATCTTTACAGAAACAAGCATCAGTTCTACATATTAACAGCACATTGCTGTGCCTAAGAAGCAATAGCTTGAACAGAGTTGAATAAATTATTTTGATTGGCTGACATGGATGACTTAATCACAATCAACACCTCTTCAATCATGGGCACCATCTGTCTTATCCTGAATGATTGTTTCTAGTAGGTAGACATGCCACGTATTATAAAATACCCTGTAAAAATTTAAGCAATAAAAGTTAAGTAAGTAAAATAAAGCCATTGTGTCTCTCTGGATATTGGTTAGAGAGACATAAACTGACATTCAATCTTATTTTCTTTAAATGCACTATGAGCTGTTTTCAAATAATTGACAGTGTTTAAATACACTTTGTCTCTTATGCAAGTGCAAACGTACAATGAAGAGTCAGGCTGTTAGAATTCTTTACTGTTCATAGTTTAAAAAGAGTTTATTTTAGATATTCTGAGACAAACTGTAGAACACGATTGGTTTAAAGAAAGTGACCAATTTTTGTGAAAGTTATAGTGCCTGATGTAATAATTTTTTGTTACTAATATAGGTAGATGTCTGAAAAAATAAATGATACATTAACAGGATTCATGCTAAGTATTAGTGGTTTATTTATATCACATAAACACTGCATACATGCCTCTGTGTTGGCATTTGACATTTCCAAACTTATGAATTGAGCCAAAGAATCATAGCATTCCTTTATAAAAAAGCATGTTTTATATTTTGATTTTTTTGATATTATAAATGTAGGTCCACCATTTTCTCCTTCCGTTTCTACTCACTAAACCCTCCTTTATATCTCCCCTTGTTATCTATAAAATACATGTTATATTTTTACATTATGTGTTGTAACATACGTATATGTAAGTTCATATTCGTATCTATTCAAAAATAAACAAATACTACTCTCTCACTCAGCATAAAGCTAATGGAATCTGTGTAGTCAGCGATGATCATTTGGAATGGGATGACCAGTCAGGGGGATCTTTGGTGCAAAAAAATATTCTTTTCTGTTCTCTGCATTCTTTAGTTGCATACAGTTTTTGAAAAGCCAAGAATGGATTTAAAACAAAATTATATTTAATATGTAATTGTATTATATTTTACCAACATTTTTATGTGCCTCTTTCTGTTGATAAGTGGCAATTGGATATTCACATTTCAACAAAATATTTTTAAGAAAAATATATTATAACTTATTTATTATATCATGAATATGTCACTTATGTTTCCCCTTTCAATATATTAGTATTAATTATGATTAATGAGGATTGAGCTTTTAAGATAACTATCATATTAAATGACAAATACCTGAGTCATGCTCTAACAATTTTTAAGAGGCTGTTTCTTTACTGAATTAATACCTCTTCTGCAATTGTAACATGTATCTAGGTGTCTGAATTATCAATATGGCTCTACAAAGTTTAATACAGCTTTATATTGCTGTTTTTGTATTCTTTTGCTATCTACAAGTCCACAAAGAGAAAAGAACCCCAAATGAGTTATCTAATTCTATTTAAATGAATATTACTTAAAGTTCAATAGCAGATGCTTTAGCTGTAATCAGAGCACATATATACCTGTAGAAGATCCTCAATGTTGTGTTTGGAGCTACTGATATTATAAATGTTTAAAAGGGTGGGATGAAGTATTTATATACCTGATAAGGATTTCAAAGAAATGAAAGATAAAGTAAAAATGCAGTGTTTACTTAAATAGTAAGAAGTAAAATAAAGTATATGAAGCTCCTATATTGTCTTTAAGTTCAAGGAAAAAAGAACCCCTTTGAAATTTAACTTTCATTATTTTCAGCTTTTTCAATACAAAAGAGTAAATACCATTTGCTCCTTCAATACCATTTGTTGAATGGCTGAATATTGGCAGAACCTGTGAATAAAAACACAACTTCCTGTCCTCATTTGTGATTGTTCCACTCTGAAGTAGGTACCATGAGATCTGTTTGTAAAATTCTTAAGCAATGATAAAATTTTTATTAGTACAGATAATAAAAATATCTTACTATTCATTAGTTCTGAATGTGAATGACTGTCACTATATTGGTTAGAAATACTAGGTGAGCTGAAATATACTTGTCTCCTGCTCAGTTTCCCCAGAGAACAGGCTTCAGAACACATTGAGTAATGGAGTTATGAATTCTCTAGTCATATTTACAAAATACAAAATTATCTACACATAATTTATATTTGAGATACAATTTAAATGGTATATTTTAGGAAAAAAGGTCAAGATCAGAATTCTATGCACTTTTTACTAAACACAGAGAGAGAGAGAGAGACAGAGAGACAGAGAGACTGAGAGACTGAGAGACTGAGAGACAGAGAGACAGAGAGACAGAGAGAGAGAGACAGAGAAAGAGAGAGTGTGTTCAGAGATGATTTCACGGTTGTTCAAATATTCACATGTGGAGTCCATGGACAGGGACTCGACAGGGTAACTACAGACGTACATTCAGGGCATCATGGAAAATATTGTTGGCTCTACTTTTCAAATATATGACTTCTACCATGATTTCTAACCTTTTTGTGGTATAGAAAAATGAATCCCTTCAGGGAATCCTATAAAAATCAAATGAGGTAATTACATATGCTAATTGCTTAGAACTATTTTGTCTACAGTATAAATTTCTCAAAAGCATAGTTTATTATTATGTCATGATATAGAAATTTAAACATCTTTGATAAAGTTACTACTTAGCATTTAATGCTTACTATCACTAATTTCATTTTATGTAATTTTATATTCAAGATTTCAGAGATTTTCTGTCTGGACAAATTGCAAGGCATTGTCAGAACACTGTCCTTTTATTTTATTCTGATTTTCTTGGCACAGCTGTTATAATATTCATACTGAATTTATCCAAGATCATTTCTTGACATCTTGTTTGTACTAGCTACTGTGTAAATACCAAAGTAAGCACTGGTGAAACATCTTATGACAGTAACATTTTAAAAAGTTTGCTACATACACAATCTATGTTTATAATATATAGTTTTTATTTCCCCAAAATACAACACAAAAGGAAAACTCAAAAACATTTTTCTGACTTCTAAAATTGCTTACAAATATTTGTTTTTTTAAAAAATGTTTCTAGAGTAACATTGATTTGAAATACTTTCAAAAATTACCTAAACCTGAGCTATTATGTTTGAATATTCTGTAGTTCAGGCCATACTTAATATAAATCAAATGGTTCACGTAAACTTTGCATGCCAGCTCTACAAATAAAAACTGATAGAAAATAATATATGTTGTGCTTATATTAACTAATAAAACAGCACATTTAAATTCTATTAAACTATCTGTATAAACTATGTGTGTGCATGTGTGTGTGTGTGTGTGTGTGTGTGTGTGTGTGTATGCATGTCCCTGAACTCACACATAAGGAGGGCAAGAAAAGAGTCATTTGTTTCTACTTGGTTCTTGCCTCCTACCCCTTAAGACAGCTGCTAAAGATTTCATTTTGCTCAGTGAACTGGTCACTGGCCAGCATCCACTTGTCTCAGTGTCCCAGGACTGTGATACAGGGACCTACAGCCAAGTCCAGCTTTTGTTAGGGATTTGACTCAGGTCCTCATGGCTCTCTAGCAAATGCTACTAGCCACTGAGCTTTTCCCACAACAGTCTGTGGAGGAATGAAAGATACACCAACTTACATAGGTCATAAATTATGCACTTGTAGTCCAAGAGTTGAGGTTTAAGAAAATTCGGCAATAATAAAAGAAGAAAAATACTTCAAAGAAAACCTGTAAGACCATTAATTATTTGATAAAATTTGATTAAATGATAAAAGACATTTGTCTTTGCAAAAGAAATATACCGTTTTTCTTGGAAAGGTAACAACCTTAGATGTTTTAATGAGATTCAATATATAAGTTCTTATCATAATTGCTCACTACCCTAAATAAAAAGGAAGTAGTATTTTCACAAATTAAAATATCCATAGCTAATTAAGGGAAGAATCTGTTTTTAATATTATATAAAATAGATTGATCAAAAATTTGTAGATAACACTTCTTGATTATTTTGGTATGGATGATCACAACTTTGAGCTCTGAAAAGAAAATTGTCCTTTAGGCTCAGGATTATTTTGAAAAATAAATGAGATAAAATGTGGTTATATTTTATATTAAGTTTATAATATTATTAAAATTTATTGAACAAGAGTAATAAATAGGTTGACACTTTATAAAAATAATCACTCTTACCCACAAATAAAACATTTTCTAATGGATAAATTGATATGTGAGATTCATATATGAAATGATTAATGGAAATGTGAATTCCATTGCAAATTGTCACATTGCCAAGTGAAACATGGTATTTGTACACAATGTGACTAGTTAATTAATGCCACATGCTCTAATTACAAAACCAAATATCTTGTCTCTGTGAAGCTACCACTGTTAATTGAGTTCACTTGTTTTAAAAATCCTGCGACTACGGTCACAAGGAGCTTATCAATTTTCTTTTTGTTCATTAGCAGAATATGTTGATTCCTTGCTCCCTGATGATGTTGAAGTATAAAGATTAAGATTAAAGGTTTTCAGGCTTGATCTAACATGAAAGACTCCTTCCTGTGATCCTGCTTTCATAGTACCAGAAAGTACTATGCAAGCTGCCATAGAAGAGAAGCAATTAAATTCCCTATTCAACTGTGGCTCATATGAACTACAGCAATGGCCAGCAAAGCAAGATATGCATAAACATGCAGTAAGTGACTATCAGACGGTAACCAACATCTGTCGAACTGGACTTAAGGCCATTCAACATGAGGGAAATCATCCCTGGTACTAGAAACTAAGCAACCTTGCCTGGCTAGTGGAGTCATGAAACAGAAGAGAATCTACTACTGCCACTTTGATAGACCAATGCAATTTTGAACTATATTCCAAAGCTTTTCCTAATATCAAATGATAAGTGTGGCTGCCATTCCTCATAAAAGAAACTAGTCTTTATGACACTGAAGTCCATCACAGAAAATTAACTACACACAATTCAGGGATCAATGAATTGTAGGAAAGCCAGTTCTAATTGATACCAGAGCAGCACAGCTTCCACATCTATGGCTCAGGAAATATTGTGAAAGAGGGGAAGAAATATTTTAACAGCCACAATACCAAGAAGTCTGCTATGAGACCGTCTTTCCTAGAAATGGCTACATACACATAAAATATGATAGGTTCAATAAATATGCTAATGTAGAAGAGGGAGAAATGATACTGGTCTCACCCTAGAAAAGAACTACAAGTAAGTAATGGTTTGTGCAATTGGTAGAATTAACTGCTCCCAGGGATAAGTCCCCTAAATGTGTATGTGTATGTAAAATGCCTTGCAATTTTATGAGGTCCAATTGGTAGATTCTTGATCTTAGAGCATAAGCCATTGGTGTTCTGTTCAGGAACGTTTTCCCTGTGCTCATGTGTTCAAGGCTCTTCCCTGCTTTCTCTCCTATTAGTTTCAGTGTGTCTGGTTTTAAGTGGGGATCTTTGATCCACTTGGATTTGAGCTTTCAATGGGACAAAACAGCAACCAACAGATTGGGAAAAGATCTTTACCAATCCTACATCTGATAGACAGCTAATATCCTCTATATACAAAGAACTCAAGAAGTTAGACTCCAGAGAACTAAATAACCCTATTAAAAAATGGGATAGAGCTAAACAAAGAATTATCAACTGAGGAATGTCAAATGATCGAGAATCACCTAAAGAAAGAAATGTTGAACATCCTTAGTCATCAGGGAAATGCAAATTAAAACAACCCTGAAATTCTGCCTCACATCAGTCAGAATGGCTAAGATCAAAAACCCAGGTGACAGCAGATGCTGGTAAGGATGTGGAGAAAGAAGAACACTCCTCCACTGTTGGTGGGATTGCAAGTTGGTACAACCACTCTGGAAATCAGTTGGCAGTTCCTCAGAAAATTGAATATAGTACTAGCTCAGGACCCAGCTATACACTCCTGGGCATATACCCAGAAGATGGTCCAACATATAACAAGGACACATGCTCCACTATGTTCATAGCAGCCATATTTATAATAGCCAGAAGCTGAAAAAAACCCAGATGTCCCTCAACAGAGGAATGGATGCAGAAAATGTGGTACATTTACACAATGGAGTACTACTCAGCTATTAAAAACGATTGCTTCACGAAATTCTTAGGCAAATGGATGGAACTAGAAATTATCATGCTGAGTTAGGTAATCCAGTCACAAAAGAACACACTGAAAAGTGAATATTAGCTCAAAAGCTCAGAAAACCCAAGATACAATTCACAGACCATATGAAGCTCAAGCAGAAGGAAGACCAAAATGTGGATGCTTCAGTTCTTCTTAGAAGGGGGAACAAAATACTTAGGGGAGGCACAGGGTGGGAGGGACTTGGGAGGAAGACAGGAGGGGGAGGGGGAGAAAGTGAGCAAGATCAGTTATGAGAGGAGACAGTGATGAGATACAGAGCCTCAGGAATTTGAACAGAGTTGTGTAGCAATGGGGGATGGGGAACTGAAGGTAGCCACCAGCAAGGCCCAGATGCCAGGAAAAGAAGAGGTTCCTAGGACCCAACAGGGATGAGATTAGCTGAAATGCCCAACAAAGCGAAGGGAGAACATGAAGAGAAAATGTCCAGAGGTTAGGCAAGGCCCCAGGTTGGGCGATGGTCCCACCCACTCATCTCCAAATTCTTAACCCAGAAGGGCTCCTATCTAAAGGAAATACGAGGACAAAGTGTGGAGCAGAGACCAAAGGAAAAGGCATCCAGAGACTGCCTCACCCGGGGATCTATCCCATCTACAGACACCAAACCCAGACACTACTGTGGATGCCAAGAAGTGCTTGCTGACAGGAGTCTGATACAGCTGTCTCCTGAGAGGCTCTGCCAGACCCTGATAAATACAGAGGCAGATACTTGCAGCCAACCATTGGACTTAGCATGGGGTACCCAATAGAGGAGTTAGAGAAAGGACTGATGGAGCTGAAGGGGTTTGCAACCCTATAGTAAGAACAATATCAACCAACCAGACACCCCAGAGTTCCCAGGGACTAAACCACCAACCAAAGAGCACACATGGAGATTCCCATGGCTCCAGCTGCATATGTAGCAGAGGATGGCATTGTCTGGCATCAATAGGAGCAGAAGCCCTCGCCCCATTTTAGGCTAATGCTAGGGCGGTGAAGGGGAAGTGGGTGGATGTGAGGGGGAGCATCCTCAAAGAAGCCGGAGGAAGGGTATGGGAGAGGGGAGTTCCAGAGGGGAAACCAGAAAAGGGGCAACATTTCAAATGTAAATATATAAATTATCCAATAAAAAAATAGGAACGAATTTTCTTTCATCTTCAAATGCCTTATTTTGAGGACTATGTTTTGTAGCTGATACCCTTTATCTATATCAATGTACCTGAACATGGATTCCGGGTACATTGTATCTGTTTCTCTTTATAATTCATTGCTTCTATGATACAATATATGAGATCATACATGTGTGTGCATACAACAACCCCACCCCCCGGTTTACATACAGCTTGTTCCCTAGGGATCTTGACATCAGGACCTTTATGATGCTGTGGTCTGTGAGATCTCTAAGTAGAAACTGCAAGATCATTCTGCCATCGAAGCTGAGGTTGTTGAGAAGGAGTTAATAGATCTTCTCAGACTGATATTTAGTGCTCAGGAGAGTGAGTTGGTAGAAGAAGAAGAGTTTTCTTGCCCTTCCTGTCTGAAGACATCCTTTCTTAATATATTACCACCACAGTGATATTATGGGCTACAGGACCTTCACCAGAGGTTCAGTTATGCTGGTTTGATACCCTTGAATATCTGGAATCAAATAAGTGTCTATTCCTTATGAATGTATTCAATTAAGTATTTTGTTGTAGTATTGAAAATGGAAGAATATAAGATCACTGCCAGAACACACATAAATCCAACTTGAATTTCAAGGGCCCTTAAAACATCATCTGCATTTAGTGATAATCCTCACAATGTGCATATCTCATGGACCAGGTCACAAATCTTCACAACTTTGTCTCATTGAAAGTAACAGAATAAAAAGATAAGCATAATCTGACCTCCTAATTTAGACAGGCATTGCGTCTGAAGTCTTGCATTCCATGTGCTGTGTGCTAGCTATAACTTCAATAAACTTCAATAAACACAGTAATATATATATATATATATATAATATTTAGTTCTAATAGATCATGTATATATGTTGAGATACATTGAGATACATGAATGTTTTCATACTTCAGCCTTGCTACCTCAGCACCAAAACAAAAGAACAACAACAATAACAAATGCACAGTAAGAATCATTTTATCTATTTTAATCAAATGTTTTTCTTTCCAAACTATGCTGATTACTATTGCCCAAGCTGATTTTTTAATTAGTAACCATAGCAATTAGAAATTGCCTATTTCAGTTACTAGTGGGTATAACTATGACTTCATAAAATAGAAATCACATAATCATTCTGCACGTACTACTATACATTGCACAACAGGTAAGTTCTCAAGTAAGTAAATCGCATTTGTAAAACAAAACTGTATCTCATAACTCTGTTAAAAATTGTTACAACTCTATGCACAATGCACAAAATAATATGTTTTTCTATATATCACACAATTTTTGAGCATGAAGCAGCTACTTGCTTATGATAATTCCAGGATAATTCCAATACTGTTTGTCATAAACAGTATACCTTAAAAATATTGTGGATTAAATATAAGGTATAGACAAACTAAAATAGTTTAGAAGTTTCATTTTGTTCTACACATCTTTCTATCATCTACTTGAAAATATTATATAGTAATTGGAAGTTTTCAGTCTAAAGTGTTTTGATGCTATTGTTGTTCATTTATTTGCTAATCAGTAGACTATATGCTAGTTAAATAACAGTTAAAGACAATCTTTTCTAGAAATTTATCATTCTGTGAATACTTCTTTCAATTTCCTGGAAGGTAATAACTGAGTAAAATTAGAGAACGTGGTAATGGCAACTGTAAGTATGCTGATTTCATCAACATAGGAAGATTGGAAGGGAAGCTAGAAATTCTTCGAAACTAGATCTGTTGTTCACTGGGCTTCATATTGTTCTAGAAGGATATTTAAGCTGATTCCACATACCCTTGTATAATAATGCAAAACACTTGATAAGAGTATTTCTGTGGGTAAGCATGAATGCATATTCAAATGAGTAGCTACTTTCTTGTTCACCATGAAGCTCAGCTATTCATTACAGAACTCCTAAAAGATATATGGTTTTATAAGTCTTTCTAAAATGTATCATTTCTTCTAGCCTCAAAATTATTTCACAAGGATTAATGAAATAGAACATGGGTTATCACTTATAAGAAATGATATTGCAAGGAAGATTTTAGTTAAAAATGAAATAAAAGTGATCTTTGATTAAGTGCTATGCTTTTTGCCTTCATTCTTAAGCATTATAAATTCTGCAGTGTCTCAGGAAATTTAAAGAGTAAATCTAAAGAGTCAGTTCACTCACCAGTACTTTATCCAAGCAAATCATTGCTGCACAAAGAGTTTGAGCCAAAATATGTAAAAGAGCCTTGTTAATTCATTCAACAAACTAAGTTATTCTTCCTATAGAGTAGCATAAAGGGAATATAAATATGAAATATTGGCCCCCAACTACTCACATATCTTTTAACTGTAATATATGGTAATGTTTTGACTTGTTATATCAAATTCATTTTGTCAGTACATATCTGCATTATATAACACTTGCATACCATTTGGATATGAATATATTTCTAGGTTTATTCTTCTATACATTTATTCTTAATCTCATTTTGATATTAGTAAATCAGAAGACATGTGTGCTAGTGAAGGGAAAGTGGCCGAAATTAACAAAAAAGCAAATTATCCAATAGAAAAAATAAAATCAAGAGGACCCTTTAAAGGTGAGACAGATTTACTACAAGGTCTTAGCTCTCAGCTCAATGGAGAGTTCACACACTGAGAGAAGTGATTCCTTCTAGAAAATTCTCATAAATTAATCAAAGGATAGGATCACTAAAGTAACATATATGAATGGTAAGAAAAATGTATTATTTTGTCTTAATATTGGACACAATATTCAAGCAATTTAGTGTAGTCCCTAATGGTTATGTATGTTTTCTAATAGAACATACATAAAGATAAAGAAGACGAAGGAAAGGTCTTCACAAAAAATTCATCAATTGTATTACTTTCACTGTCCTGCATCATACATTACAGGTAAATAGAAAAGTAGTGTGTTCTCTGCTGTTTACCTTACTTGATTCAACATTGTATCTGTGACTGCCTTTCCTGTTTTATAGATAGCATCATCTGGATAGTTGTTGTAGCTTCCTAGTAGTCCAAAATCTGTTTGGTGGCAGTGCTGCTGATGTACACTGAATTCTGAATCCAAAATATTAAATAACACAGCATCTATGAACAAGCTTTTGCACAAATAGTCTCAAGTGTTTGTCCCCATTTTCCTTTTATAGAACCATGGGATTTAAATATCTTACACTTTGTAGAACATCATATCTAGCAATATAAGTTGTCACAGACCTTTCAACAATGATTAGAGCAACTCAAATGGCTATCATCATACAGGGAATTTTAATTTTCAGAGACTACATAATATCTGTGCTAGTATTTATTTTTATCTCCAGCAACAGGCATGTTAAGAAAAAAGAAAAAGAAAAGGAATTTCAAGTTGCCCTTTACAATAATAGTAATTCAAACAAACACTGGTTATTGAGTACCCTGATCTGAAATGACATTTCAATACTTCATCTTATTTTAAATTTTTATTTGACAATTTTAAACAGGTAAATAATACAATAGTATGCCTCCATTCTTGAACATTCTACTATTCTCCTCATACATATTTCAACCAACTCTTCCTTGCCAAAGTCAAGTCCTCAACTTACAAGCTATTTTCACATCTTTATTACATTTTGTTTTGTTTTGTTTCTTGGTTTTTTGGATCATTGTGTCTAGCCAGGGCTGGTTATATATGAATGGGTGTGACTCTATGCATTGGAGCATGGTTATCTCATCAACAGCAATTTTACTGAAGAAAATGACTCTTTATCCATCTTCCTATAACCCCAAATTGCCATTTTCTCATGTATGTAAACACAGGGTCCAATGAGTCTCACCCTAACCTATAGCTGAGTACTTACTGGATCAGTCTTTTGTACCACAGTGCAGACAACCACAGATGTTTTTATTTCATGAATGCCACAAATATGTTATACACCTTAGGCAATATATCACAGGTCACTTTCTTATCCTTTGCTTCTTACATATGTCATTTCTTCTTCCAAGGCATTTTCTAGTTTTAGAGATGATTATTTGGTGAATATTCAAAAATGATTTGTTTCAATGCCTTGACCAACCATGATTGTCTTTATTAACTGTTCTTACTGCAAATGAAGAGTTTTTAGTGAAGATGAGTATTTCTCTAATCTACAGGTACAGAAGTACATTTAATAGTTGGTTTGACGACTATCTGTTCATTAAAAAAAAAAAAAAAAAGATTAGTAGACTAACTCCTCTTGTCTATCCTGTCTCAGACACGAACATTTGACAAGGTCTATTGATATAGACATGCATATTTCTCTATACAGAGTGGGCCACAAATCCAATCAGAAATTAGTTGACTTCTTAATAGTTATGCCACTATTGCATTTGTAAGCACCTGTTGCCTAGAAAATTGGTGTAGTAGTCTGTAAAGTTTATTAAAATCTAAACTGTCTGCTTGCATATATATTTAATGTATCATTTTGCTTTCACTTGATTTATGTATATTAATACTTTGTTATTCATTTATCTTCTCTTATTATTGTATTGTTTGTCTTTGAGATAAGATCCTTTTCTATATCGCAGATTGTTTCACACTTACAATCCTCCTCCTCAACCTCTTGAACACTAGGATTTTAAGTGTGTCCTCTCATGCCTGGATTCTTTTCCTATTCCTTAATAGTTTAGTGTCTATGAATGAACATAAATTCAAAATCTTAATGAAGTCCATTTCATCAAGACTTTTTAGTGATTCTCATTAAAAATAAAAGTTTTGTGTCCTCATTAAAATTTATTCGGCCATAAAAAAGAATGATATCCTCTCATTTGTAGCAAAATGGATGAACTGGGGGACATTATGTTAATTGAATATACCAGACACAGAAAGAAAGTACTGCATGTTCTCTCTCATATGTGAAAGTTTAAAATATTTCATTTTGATGGTAAAGTGGTAATTACTAGAAGTTGGAAAAGGTGGGAAACATGGTGAGTATAGAGAAGTTGATAGAGTCCTTCTCACTGAAAACATATGAGAATCATTATTTTTCTCTCATATGAACGACTTTCAATAAAATAGCATTACTTCTTTTGCAAATTTTAGGAAAAATCACCTGTGTCAGAAATTGAAATGGAAAATGATTCTATCTATCATGTGTAGGTTTACTAAAGTATAGTTCTATTCTAGAATAAATAATCAAAAAGTACAAATTGTTATAGACTAAATATAATAAAATTTATTTAATGACTTTTTGCCATATGATTCATAAGCCTATTGATAATGTTGTCAAGTTTAAACATAACTTAAAGACTCATTAAATATAGGAGAAAATAAAAACGAATCACTATAAACTTCTAATTTAACTATTAATAAATGTAGACATTATAGAAAAATTAATTTCAACCAATTTTATTACAATAATACAAACCTTATTAATGAAGTACTGTGTGCAATTGTAACAGCATTTATCAACTATAAGTTGTTAAATATGTACAACTCTAGATTTACTCATGTGAGTAGGCAGCTGTCCATCTAATCATTATATTTGAATGATGACTATATACCAAAAACTATAAGTTCTATTGGTTATTGTGGGTATTATGTTTACCATCTGAGCCATATTTCATTTGCTGCTCTCCATTATCTTTGCCTAGCGTTTTCTATCCCTGATTGTTCTTCTCAACTTTACTAACACTTTCCTTTTATTTAATTATTTATTATTTTAAAAGGCATGGAACATTAATTTTCCAGTATCTTTCTTTTATAAACCATACTAATTGCAGTAAATTTTCACTGCATTATTTTACTGGAATCTTTAGCTTATTCTAGGATGGACTTATTTTTGTTGTCACAACTATGTAAATAAATAATTGTAGTGATGTAGTTATGTTTTTATCATTGAGTATTCCAAAGTTCTCAAACATCCAAACATATTTCAATTTAAATTTTGGTGATACCTTCTTAAATCAACTATGCTAAACATGATATCATTCTCATGATATTCATATTTATATTCTCCAAGGATGTCTTGTAAACAATGTAGATGAACTAAAATCATGTGCACTTTATATTATGGTTTATGTATTAAATGGCGTTAAGTATATTTAACACTATTTTCTCTGTAAAATACTCTCTCTCTTCTGCTGCATTTTCCTCTCCTCTTGTCTTCTTCCTTCTTTCTTTTCTTTCATCTTTAAATCATTTCTGTTAGGAGTTGAAGAGATGAATGAATTGAAGTATTTGACATAAACATATGAGGATAATTGACTAGATTCCCGGCATTCAAACAAAAAGCTGGACACGGCAATGTGTACCTTTAATTTTAGCACCATGGAGATTGAGACAGAAACATTCCTATGCTTACCTAGACATCCAGCCATGCTTAATTGGTGAACTCCACATCCAGTGAGAGACCATGTCCGAAAAACTAAAATGGAGAGAAATCAATGAAGTCACCTCGTGTCAAACTCTGGCATGTGCATCTATACACACGCACACACACACACACACACACACACAAACACACAAACACACATACACACACACACACACACACACACGCACGCGCGCGCGCACACACACACACACACACACACACACACACACACACACACACACACACACACACACACACACACACACACACACACACACACACACACACAGCACATCCTCTCTCACTGAGGCTCAACCAGGCAGTGAAGGTAGGGGGAAAGGGATTAAATTAAATAGAGATAAATCTAAAGCAATTCCACTAAAATCAGGGAAAAGGCAAGGCTGCCCACTCTGTATCTCCTCCTCATAGCACTTGCAGATCTAGCTAAAGCAATAAGACAAGTAAAGGAGACCAAGGCAATACAAATAGGAAAGGAAGTAGTCAAAGTATCATTATTTGTGGATGAAAGTGAATATATATGTATCCAAAACTTATACCAGAGAATGCCTAGAACTGAAAAAGCACCTTGACTGGATACAAAAGGAAGTCAATAAAAAAGAAGAAAAAAGAAAAATAAGTAACTCCTTTTATGCAAATGATACACGGGCTGATAATAAGAAATTAGGCAAACATCACCCTTTACACCCTTGGTATAATTCTCTCCAAGCATTTTGATAGACCTGTATGACAAGAAGGTTTTTTATTTTTTTAGAAATATATCATTATATGTTTCTTATTATTTTTGCAATGAATGAATCAGCACTTGAAAAGAAGTTTTTAACTAGTGTTCCTTTCTTTCTCTTTTCTTTCTTTCTCTTTCTTTCTTTCTTTCTTTCTTTCTTTCTTTCTTTCTTTCTTTCTTTCTTTCTTTCTTTTTTTGAGGCAGTGTTTCACTATGTAGCTCTGGCTGTTCTGGAACTCATTAGGTAGACGAGGGCTGGCCTTGAACTCAGAGATCCACGTGTTTCTGCCTTTTTTTTGTTTTGATTTGTTTTGTTTTTGTATTTTTTTCATTTTTTTTTTTTTTTTGGATATTTTCTTCATTTACATTTCAATTTTAGTCCCTTTCCAGGTCTTCCTTCCTGAAACTCCCTATAATATCTCCCTACCCCTGCCTCTATGAGGGTGCTCCCCCACCCACACACTCACTACCACCTTCCAGCCCTAGCATTCCCCTACAATTGGGCTTCAAACACCCTCAAGCCCAAGGGCTGCTCCTCCCATTGATGTCAAACAGGCCCTCCTCTGCCACATATTCAGTCAGAGCCATGGTTCCCTCCATGTGTACTTTTTGGTTGGTGGCCCAGAAGCATGCTTCAGTGCTTCTTAGAAGGGTGAACAAAATACTCACAGGAGAAAATATGGAGACAATGTGTGGAGCAGAGACTCAAGGAAAGGCCATTCATAGACTGCCTCACCAAGGGATCCATCCATATTCAATCACCAAACTCCGACGCTATTGCAGATGCCAGGAAGTGCTTGCTGACTGGAGACTAATATGGTTGTCTCCTGAGAGGCTCTGCCAGAGCCTTATAAATACAGAGGTGAATGCTCACAGCCAACCATTGGACTGCCTGCAGGTTCTCCAATGGAGGAGTGGAGAACGGACTGAAGGAGCTGAGGGGGTTTGCAGCCCCATGGAGGCAGCAACAGTGTAACTGGCCAGACCCCCCTGAGCTCCCAGGGACTGAACCACCAACCAAAGAATACACATGGAGGGACCCATGGCTCTGGCTGCATATGTGGCAGAGGATGGCCTTGTTGGACATCAGTGGGAGGAGTGGTCCTTGGGCCTGAGGGTGTTCGATGTCCCTGTGTAGGGGAATGGCAGGGCGGGAAGGTGGGAGTGGACAGATAGGTGGGGGAGCACCCTCATAGAGGAAAGGGGAGGAGGGATGGGATAGAGGGTTTCTGGAGGGGAGACCTGGAATGGGGCTAACATTTAAAATGTAAATAAAGAGAATATCTAATAAATCACAAAAAGAAAATATTCCTCTGTAGGCAACTCGGTGGAATATTTTTAGGATTAATGTTTGATATAGGAAGGCCCCAGCCTATTTTTGATGGTGCCACATATGGATAGGTGGGTTTTGGCTGTATAATATAATAATGGTGAGGCAAGATTGAAAGTCAGTAAGTATCACTCTTCTGTAGTCTTTGTTGTCAGTTCTTTACCTGAGCTCCTACCTTGACTTCTGTCAGTGATGGTTGTGGCCCGGAAGAATAAAACAAATAAACCTTTTCTACTAAAGTTGTTTTTGGTCAGTGTTTTATCATAGCAACAAAAACAAGTCTAGCACAGGAAATGATACCAGATAGAGAAATTATTATTTTTTTAACAGAACTGATGATGGTGTTTTAGGGAGGTTTTGTAGAAGTGTTAAGAACTTTGTTCTGGAAAAGCCATGGAATATGCAAAGCTTAATGTGGTCTTTTCTGAGAGCTTGGAAGGCAAGAGTGTTGAAAGGAATTCAGACAATGGAGGCTTGGTATTTGATGTTTCAGAAGGAAGTTTGTAAACTCTTAAAAACTCTATTGGAGATGTTTGTAGATTATATTTTAATTAAGAATATAGTTTATGGTTTGCTAGGACTGAAAAGTCAGTTGTGATTAATTAATAAACAAAAAACGAGCACTACTAGTGTAAATTTTTGCTTTACTGGGAGAATTAATTCTGGTTATCTGCAACAGAAAACTCAGCTAGAATTAAGAGAAGACTGAGACCACTGAATTGAAATCTTCTGGGAAGTATTTTCTCAAGCTCAGGACACAGAGGCTTTGGTCTACAGGGCATCAAATAGTCATACGAATTTGACAACCTGCAAGAGTATCCCATAAAGTATCATTTGGGGAAGCATGAAAGAGTGAAGTGTTCATTCATTGAAGATGAGGAGATAAATTTGGTACCTTGCGACAGTGTTGTTGTTCTCAAAGATACACCAGGAGAGACAATTGGTTAATTTCTATACTCCATCAAGGTAGAGAGTCCCTGCCCCAAGGATATTGGTGATACCATGGTCATAGGGCCAATCTTTATTCCTTCAACTAACTACTCTTTGTTTGAATGAATATTATTCAGACTTCATGATATTGTGTGGTTTATAATGTCCATTATATTTTTAGTTTCTACTTTGCTTCATTCTGGCATGGTAGGAAAAAATACATTATCTTGAATCTTTTATACGTATTAAATAATTTATGCATAATGTTGTAATCAATTTTGGAGTAATTTTCATGTATACAAGTGAATGTGTATCGTCTTTATCTTGAATATAATATTACATAAATATCCATTAAAGCCAGTTTATCTATGATAAAATTTCGCTATGAGATAGCTGTGATGATTTTCAATTTGGAGAACCTATCTAGAGGAAATCTATATAAATGATTAGGAAATTGAGTGTCCCATTATTATCTTGCCTGAGGGATATGTGACCTTTTATGCTTTTCTGTGTTTGATTTCGTACATACAGGTTTCTAATTTTTGTGTCTTCAAAGATTGTTCATTTTATTGCTATGTACTAGGCCTTTTTTTATCTCTTTTGAATAGCTGTGATATGAATTCTGCTTTATTAGATAGGAGAATATTTCTATTTTCTTGGTAGGTTGAATTTCATCTCTGAGACTGGAATTATGATTGTTTTCATCTCAGAAGATAGAGAAACTGAATTAGGAAGAACACAATATGAATGTAGAATTTTGAAACACTTGACTTCTGAAATTAGGACTAAAGGACCTAAATACTGATTTAGGGGAAATTTGTCAAACACAGTTTTTAATTATTCCCTATTTCTATCTCTACACATTTGAATTGTTATACAAATATCCAAAGACTCTAACTATAGCTATCTAGTAATGGAATGGTTTATGCAACTGTGGTATCATCAAATTATTTTTCAAAGAGCCTTTGGAAGTGAACTTTAGATAAATAGAAGTTAAAAATTATTTTCGTGAGGGGTAAGAGATAAAAAGAAGAAAACAATGTATAGTTTTTGCTTTGATGTATATATTACAACAATATTTAAAGTCTAGTAGGCCATAGCTATAGGAAGGAATAGGGAGCAGGGTATGAGATGGGTAGGAGAAAAGGAAGAAATGATGTAAGTTGTTTGACTAACCCTTTACCAAAATCTTTGCCTGATTCTACTATCTTGCCTACGTTTCTAAAATTTGCCTAATTTAATAAAATATTTCAACAAGTTCAAACATTTAAAGACGTTCACTTTTTTGTGGAATTCTGCATACGTTCTTAAGGATAATATATATGATTAAACAGATAAATATGGTCTGGAAGCAAAACAAAAGAAAGGGCTGCAAAAACTAATTGATTACATGCATCATGTTTGTGGTTTATGGATTGACATTATAACACAGTGTGGCAATTTTAATTTGCATACCTACGGAAATTTTTATTCTGTCAATTATTTCATTAATAAAAATGGAAAATTTTATTTTTCTAATGACTATCATTTTACAATGGGTGAGTAAGCTCTAATCGTCACTTTATATATTGGTGAGAACTGCTAACTAGAGCAGGTATGATTCAGCATCAGCCTTCTCTTGGATGTACAAGACAGGAAGACAAAAGGGAGACTGTATTCCTCATAATCCAATCAAAATGATAGTGTTTTATGCTCCCCAAATCAAACCAACATTATTAATAAAATGATCCTGTAGTGAGATTTGATAGTTTTTAGATACTGAATTTAAAAACCCGGCCTAACTTGGGATCCATCTCAAAGGGAGACTCCAAGGCCTGATATTATTAGTGATGCCATGGTGTGCTTAAAGAGAGGAGCCTAGCACGACTGCCTTCTAAGAGGCCCAACAAGCACCTGACTGAGACAGATGCAGATGCTTGTCCCAGTCATTGAAGTGGGGGAAACTTGTGATTGAATTAGGGAAAGGCTGGAAGAAGCTGAGGAGGAGGTGACCCCATAGGAAGACCAGCAGTCTCAGCTAACCTGGATCCCTGGGATCTCTCAGACACTGAGTCACCAACCAGGCAGCGTACACTAGCTAGTCAGAGGTCCTAGACACATATACAGCAGAGGACTGCTGGGTCTTGGCCTCAGTGATAGGAGAGGCACCTAAAGCTTGAGAGATTTGAAGCCCCAGGGAATGTGGAGGCCTGGCAGGGATGGGGAGGTGTGGACTTACCCTTGGAGACAGGGGGAGGCATAGTGGTATGAGGAACTGCTGGAGGGCAGACCAGGAGGGGGGCAACAGCTTGACTGTAAAAACAAAGTAATTTTTTTAAAAAAAGGAAAAAAAAAAAACAAAACTGGCCTTTCATTTCCTAGCTTCTGGTCACTTGTACTTCACCTAAAGGCATCCCGTTATTAGGAAAGGATCTGAAGGCTCTAGATCAGGATTATAAGCTAAAAGTCAGGGCTCAGTGTCAAACATTTGTACAACACTTTGAGAAGTACAGCATCAAGTCAAAACAAAACATTATTCCTTCAAGCACATGGAAAATATACGAACTTTTCTTTATAAAGCCTACCAAATGCATATTTAGGAGCCCATTAAATGATTTATCATTGTTGTGAAATACCCAATTTTCGCGCTGTGATACACCAATAGGTAACTGAACCTACCACCTATGCTTGTCCCTACACAGTATGCACTCCATAAGTCATAAGTTATGTGACTTATTATTACAGGAAAGAAATATTACATAGTTGGTATGCTGTTTAATATCAGTCCAACGTCCTCTTTGATTTTACAACAAGGCCTTATACTACTGCTTCCAACATTTTTATCCATATTTATTCTGTATCTTGATACATGATTATGCTCTTTAACAGTATCTCTTATATACAATGTGTATTATTTTATCTCTGGATAATATATATCTCAGGTTATTATGTATTTTCTTCTAGAAAAATATAGATGCCATTTGTTACCTTTGTATGTCTCTATTTGGAAGAGTTGTGTGAGGACTTAAGTAAAACATCCTTCTTAGAATGTTTTGGCTTTGTTACAGAGCAACCTGTCAATATATACAGTGCAAATCCCATGAGCCATCAAACAAAAGAAATACTATGTCATGTGTTGGTTCATTGGAAACTATTTTTATTTTCATTTAGGTTCATGAAAATACTTTCCTTACTTAATTAGTAATCCAGATACAGATTTTCAACCCTTAGATCACATTATGAACAGAATTTTGAGTTGATAAGGGTTATATCCCAGAGTTTGTAAACTAGTCAGGTGGCACAATCCTTCTGGAGTATTTTTATTTCTGAGAATCTTTTATTTATTTATTTATTTATTTATTTATTTATTTATTTATTTATTTATTTATTTTAGTTTTGTAAAAAAGCTTTATAAATATTATATCTGATAGAGCAGTAGTATCTTGAATGTACAAATAGCGACAACAACAACAAAGATTGAACACTAAGAAAACAAAAAAACCCAATTAAGAAATCAGAAACAGATATAAACAGTTCTCAAAGGATGAAACAGTAATGGCTGAGAAACACTTCAAAAATATTCATTTTTAGCCATTAGAAAAATATAACTTAAAAACTACTTTGATATTTCTTCTTACTCCAGTCAAAATGGCCAAGATTATTAAAAAAAGAGATGCAGTAATAGGGGGACATTTATTTATTGATGGTGAAAGTTCAAATTGATAGAATCATTATGGACATTGGCATGGAGTTTCCTTAAATAGTTATACATTCATCTGTCACAATATCCATTTTTGCCCTCCTTAGGCATATACAGAAAAGACTCTAGAGCAGAGGTACTTGCTCATCTGTATTCATTGATGCTCTATTTATTTTTTGCTTTGTTTTTTGTTGTAGCTTTTAAATAACTAGGTCTAATTTACTAGTACTGTAGGTGAATTAAAGTAGAATGACACATAACAATTATCTAATTGGACCTAGGGGGAGGTAGAACATTTAGAATTAAAATCAACATGTAGAAGTAATTTTCCTTCCCCTGGACTAAGGGAACTGGAAGATTGACAAGTCCACCTTGCCATGGAACCAGATACTTCAGGTGAAGTTCAGGGCAGCTTTGAAGCTGTTACTAGAAACCAAAACCACAATCTCCTCACTGCTAAATTAGGTCATCAGAAAAATATGATTCTACTATTTCTAAGTCCAAGGTTGTATTGTGAACTTTCCATTTGTGAAAATAGTTTTTGTCACAAATCTGAGCTGGAACAGTCTGTATGAAAATAAAAATCAAGTTGCCAAAATACTCTGATTCATAACATATATTTTTAAAGATATATTTGATTGCAGGTGAAGATCAGGCAAAATCAAAAGAAATTTAGATTCCTGGTTTATCATTTGGCTAATTTGGGTTCATGATATCCAGTAAAAATGTATACCAACTTTCATATTACGTGCCATATTTATGATCAAAATTAAGCATGTGGACCCCTAATCTAAACATGTAAATTATCAGAGCTTATCAGAAAGGACATGTTTTAACTTTGATGTGCCATTTGATATGATGAAAATTATACCACATTCACATTACTGAAATTCAACCAACATGAAATAAATATTTAGCAGCAGAATTTTCAAAGAGTGATGGAGGTCAAAGTAATGTTTCAACCATGAAGCAGTTGATTCAGAAATGCTTGAGCATTTAATCCTCTTATTGCTCATTTTACATTCCATCAGGTACTACATGGCATGGATATATGCTGTCCTGGTCAATTTGCTTGCTACCACGATTGAATTGTCCCATTCTTGCCTGCTGCCTTCCTCTGAAAGTTAGAGTCCCTTGGGGGACAACTATATGATCATAAAAGTAATGAGGGATTCTAATCGCTTAGGGTTTATTTACTGAGGATTACCTCATTTTGTTTGAAATAATATCCAGGAACATGTTACATAAATCAAATATTTTTCCTGAGGCTACATAATGCCAAAATATGTATCATATATTTTTTGCATGTTATATTTAAAGGAAATACTAATGAGGAAGAATGAGTCTTTCTCAAATGTTTGATTCATAGACCTGAAAGTAATGTCTGTCTTTACTCAAAATAGATTTTTTAGACCGATATTTTTGGCAAGGTTTCTATGTTAATTTGGATGCAGGTCAGGAAACTAAGAAAGCTGACAGGCTGACAGGAGCAGTGGCCTGACAACCTCTCTCCAACAGTTTAAGGACAAGACACATCTTTACTTATCCTTCAAGGTGTATATTAGATTATTGTGGCATTTAATTAACTTACAGTGTATTCATGATTTAGACAACCAATGAATGCAGTTTGGGTTTGCTTTTTATTATTTAGCCCTGGTAGATTGATATAAATGTGAAGATTGTTCTAGAATACTTTATGCAGAGGAGCTCAGAACTAATATATGCAACATTATAAGATAAGAAGATATGGGTCACAGCAAGAAAATAATCAATCCTGATGGCAGATGCTTTATCTATATCATGAGCATCTTTGGATTTTCAATAAGATGTGCTTTCATGAAATTACATGTTTTAATACCCAGTTTTTATGACATACATAAACATATAAGGAAATCTTGACTGAATACTTAGAATATGTCACTGATACTATGATTGTTCCAAATTCAAAAAGCAATTAAATCAAACAAGTATATTGATTTTTACAATATTTGCATAGCCCTTTATTTTGTAAAGAGAAACTACTCTTCCTGTGAAAATCATTTCACTGGGTAACCACTTTAACTCTGCTTTTTTGAAAATTTTAGTCCATAAAGTTACATTTTCAATCAATCACAGTGTTATTTTTAATTTTTAATATAGTTTTTGTATTCAATGGTTTTATATAAATATGTATGCATGCCAACATGTTTATATACTGCTTATACTTTATTAATTGTAATTTAAATTACTGATATCTGTAATATATCAAACACTGAGGTGTTTTTTCCTATTTTTGATATCATGAGAGAAAGTGTAAACCAGAATTTATAAAAACATGTATCCATCCTCTTCTTCAAAACACCTTGGAACATTTTATCAATCCAAGAGCATGAAAGAAGGAGAGTAGAACATTAATACAATGAGTAATTTAATCATTTGCACTTAGGCAACAAATGGTGACATAATTATATATTGTTATCAAATCATCACTGAAAATTTCAACATATATTAATAATATAAAACAGGGAACATTATTCCAATTGATTGAAATCATCACATCTAATTAGTCTGGAATAGGCACTCTTGTCTGCATATATTGCTCATGGTATCCTTCCCAAGGATTGTGAAATACACTTTAATCTTGGTTTCATTCCTCCTATGTGTATTGACACTCTGGACTAAAGTATTTTAGGGTGCCATGCTCTAGGATGGAAGAAAATGGCAAGTGCTCAACAGTTCCAGAAAGTTCATTCTTATCTCAGTAAGTATCATCATTCTTGCATTTCAAGGCTGTGTTGGGGATTTCAAATTCCAAGAATAGAGTGGTGAAAGAGCTTGGTTGGCAAAGCCACTTGATCATCTTTCTATAGAGACAATAGAATCTCTCTCTCTCTGTAGATGGGTATCTGGAATGTCACTAGTAATGATTTCTTCCAATTTCAGCAATAAATAGAGAAAACACATCTCTACAATCAGTAATTTATTACTTTATAGGCATATCAATAATAATTGCTGCAATAAATTAGACTATATAAATTTCTAAGTCACTTGATTTTAACACTACAAGCATAAGACTTAACAGTCAGTGTCAGCTTGGTATTTCAAGTACTCAACTTCCATATGCAATCTATAAAAACACCATGTTGCTGAAGATTGATTTCTGCCCTCATAACACTTAGTTGAAAGTTAAGGGGACAAACAAAGGTATGGAAATGTTTTAAGTGCAATAAGCAATTTAGTCAACAGCTCAAAGACAAAATATAAGAATCACTTAGAATCTTTTTGTGTAGAAACTCAATGAATTCATTAAAATATGATAGCATGGCATAAAAGAACAAAGTTAAGTAGTTGAGAATTACATAAGTGAGATTCAGAACAACAGGGAAGAAGTGAGCACCACTGACTGCTTTCATGTACTAGGACATAACAAAATATGCTTGAGTATGGGACAGACAGCAGAAAGGTGTGGTTTTTGTTCTGTTCTATTGGCTATTCTCTATGGAATACATTGATTATTCATTTCAGTCATATAAAATAATAAGAATGTAGAAAGTTAATCATAGATTATATTATGTTCTAATTCTAGAACTCAATACATTGTTTTACAAAGATTGATCCACTTATGTAGATAATCAAAATTTTATTTTATTCAATCTTCAATAAGAAACCTGAGCAAGGAAGTGAATCACTTGTTACTTATTATCAAACCACAAAAGACCAGAGCAATTGGTCCAATGTAAGATATCTGGTTTCTAGAGACTATATCCTGGATATGTGAAATATATACATCCTAAAGACTACCAGAACTGCCAGATTCTTTGTAAATAAATATATTTACAATTTTGCTTGTAACAATTCTACATGTGAGAAAGATATTGCGGACAAATGCAAGGTCTAGAAATGCTTAGGGCTTTGCTCCAAATGTGACTATCACATGAATGCAGCAAGGTAACTCAGTACCTCAGATTCCCTTTTTTTGCACGTGTTTCTCAATTTCTAACAGTTGAAAACCCTTTCCACATTCCTTTAGGATAAATGATCTGGTGCTCTGAGAAGACAAACAACACTCTGCTGTGTCTTCATGAATCTCACAGAGAACAGGAAATCAGCGACTGCAGACTATTGATATTAAGAAAAGACAATAAACGGGTAAACCATATAAAGAGTAAGGAAATAAATAGAGCAATATTGAGTTTTATATTGACAAAGGAAACAATCGACTATAAGGGTATTGAAAAATAACAGAGGAAAGCCAGAAGATCAGACCTCAGCTCCAACTTGAGCAAGAAACACGACAGGTGTCCAAAGATATGGAATGAAACATGAGACATAGGGATCTTTCTGTATTCTATGAGAGGACACGCAGTGTGAGCTCTTATTCTTTTTTCTTTTTGAAATTAGTTTTATTTTTCACACAGTATATTATAATTACATCGGCAAGTTTTCCTAGATTCTTCACTTGAGCTGTGACTCTCTTCCTCTAGGACAGGAATGAAGGAGAGAGAGAGAGAGGGAGAGAGAGAGAGAGAGAGAGAGAGAGAGAGAGAGAGAGAGAGAGAGAGAGAGAGAGAGAGAGAGAAAGGAGGGGAGAGAGACAGAGGGAGGGACGGAGGGAGAGGGAGAGTTGAAACTATGAAACTGTTCTGGGAGAAAAGAAAAGGTGGCTCTATCCCATCTCCAAAGCACTATGTCATCCATGTACTAGACGGGGGAAGTTGCTTTAGAGTCACAGTAAGAGAAGTAATCTGAATCTGAAACAATTGTGTGCGTCCAGATACACAGAGGTGAAGACTGTGGGTCTTTTAAGGGGACACAACTAGGGAAATGATGGGCAGAGAAGAAATCAGTGACAAACGCAAATGCCGAACTGGTGTGCTTGTCTCTCTTCAGAACACTGGGAGATTGAATTCCACAGAAGGAAAGGAGGAAAATGCAGTATAACAGAAAAATCGTGGGACTTGAGGGATAGGAGGCATTGTAAGGTTAGGATTAGGAAATTCCTCTGAAGAGCAGGATTTTTAGGTTCAGGAACCAAAGCCAGCAGAGAAGATGATCAGGTTTTCCTTGATTGAAGCTATAAGGACAGCAGCGATGTTTTCCTACAAGCAGAGTGATCACCCCTTCTGCCTAATAGGGGTTTGTGTGGTGGGAAAAACCTC
The DNA here is from genome assembly GCA_028551405.1 of Uromys caudimaculatus. Taxonomy (NCBI): domain Eukaryota; kingdom Metazoa; phylum Chordata; class Mammalia; order Rodentia; family Muridae; genus Uromys; species Uromys caudimaculatus. The sequence continues at coordinate 14,390,899 of CM052709.1, forward strand.
TTCCGTTCAAAACAGAATAAACAATGAAAACTATGACTTTCTACTTCATTTCATTCTTATTATTAAAAGTTGTGCTTCTGTATTTTAATTGTTGAACCTTTCTTCTTACTTTAATGAACAAGACCATACTGCTGAATATTAAATTTAAAAGCCAAGAAATATAGAATAACACAGCAAATAATATAAGTAGACAATTTCACTGAATTTTCTGGACATCATAAAGCATTTATATCGGAATCCTGAAAATAGGCCTCAAACCAAAAACTTTACCAGAAGACATGGAAACTCTCATATACATTGATAAAATAATAAATCATTAAGAATATATATGCATATATATACAATTTTATAGAAATATATTAATTAACAAAATTTCTAATATCCACAAAACCTATAATATTGCAATATTATTTCTTTCTAATAACTATATACTTTTCAAAGTCAAAATTAGTGAACTTTAAAGTTAATCTACAAAATATATTATCAGTTAATTGTGATCTTGAAGACATTTCATCCAACAGTTGCTGTATAATGCACATTCTTTTTTTTCTTTTATTGGATATTTACTTTATTCACATTTCAAATGTTTTCCCGTTTCCAGATCTCCCCTTCAGAAACCCCCTATCCCATCCCTCCCATCTCTATGAGCTTGCTGCTCTACCCTGCCCACCCACACCAACTTCCCTCCCTAGCATTCCTGTATACTGGGGCATTGAACACCCTCAGGCCCAAGAGCCTTTCTTCCCACTGCTGTCCAACAAGGTCCTTCTCTGCCACATAGGAAGCCAGGACCATGGGTCCCTCCATGTGTATTCTTTGGTCGGTGGTCCAATCTTCTGCAGCTCTGGGACTTCTGACCAGTTGACACTGTTGCTCCCTCCATGGGGCTGCAAACTCCCTCAGCTCTTTCAGTCCCTTCTCCAATTCCTCTATCCGGGACCCCATTCTCAGTCCAATGGCTGGCAATGAGCATCCGCCTCTGCATTTATCAGGCTCTCCCTGAGCCACTCAGGAGACACCTTATCATGCTTCCATCAGCAAGCACTTCCCAGCATCCACAATAATGTCCAGGTTTGGTGACTGTATATGGGATGTATCCACTGGTGGGGAAGTCTCCGGAAGGCCTTTCCTTCAGTCTCTGCTCCACATTTTGTCTCCATATTTCCTCCTGTGAGTATTTTGTTCACCTTTCTAAGGAACACTGAAGCATCCACATTTTGATCTTCCTTCTTCTTAGGCTTCATAAATTCTGTGAATTGAATCTTGGGTATTCTGAACTTTTGGACTAATATCCACTTATCAGTGAGGACATAACCTGTTTGTACTTTTGTGACTGAGTTACCTCACTCAGGATGATATTTTCAAGTTCCATCCATTTGCATGTGAATTTCATGAAGTCGTTATTTTTAATAGCCAAGTAGTATTCCATTGTGTAAATGTATCAAATTTTCTGTACCCATTCCTTTGTTGAGGGACATCTTGGTTGTTTCCAGGTTCTAGCTATTATAAATATGGCTGCTATGAACATAATGGAGCATGTGTACTTATTAAAGTTGGAGCATCTTCTGGGTATATCCTCAGGAGTGGTATAGCTGGGTCCTCACATAATACAATGTCCAATTTTCTAAGGATCCGCCAAACTGATTTCCAGAGTAGTTGTACCAGCTTGCAATCCTACCAGCAGTGGAGGAGTGTTCCTCTTTCTCCATATCCATGCCAGTATCTGCTGTCCCTGAATTTTTTATCTTAGCCATTCTGACTGGTGTGAGGTGGAATCTCAGACTTGTTTTGATTTGCATTTCCCTGATGACTAAGGATGTTGAGCATTCCTGTAGGGTCTTCTCAGTCCTCCGAGAGTTTCCTCAGTTGAGAATCCTCTGTTTAGCTCTGTTCCCCATTTTTTAATAGAATTATTTGGTTTTCTAAAGTCTAACTTCTTGAGTTTTTGTATATGATGGATATTAGCCCTCTATCTGACGTAGGATTGGTAAAGATCTTTTCCCAATCTGTTGGTTGTCTTTTTGTTCTATTGACAGTGTCCTTTGCCTTTCAGAAGCTTTGCAATTTCATGAGGTCCCATTTGTCAATTCTTGATCTGAGAGCATAAGCCACTGATGTTCTGTTCAGGAACTTTCCCCCTGTACTCAGGTATTCGAGGCTTTTCCCCACTTTCTCTTCTATTAGATTCAGTGTATCTGGTTTTATATGGAGGTCCTTGATCCACTTGCACTTGAGCTTTGTACAGGGAGATAGGAATGGATCAATTTTCATTCTTCTACATGTTAACCACCAGTTGACTCATCAATATATGTTGAAAATGCTATCTTTTTTTCCACTGCATGGTTTTAGCAGTCAAAGATCAAGTGGCCATAGGTATGTGGGTTCATTTCTGGGTCTTCAATTCTATTCAATTGGTCTATCTGTTTGTCACTGTACCATTACCATGTAGTTTTTTTTTTTTTTTTTTTTTTTTTTTTTTTTTTTTTTTTTTTTTTTTTTTTTTTTTTTTTTTTTTTTTTTTTTTTTTTTTTTTTTTTTTTTTTTTTTT
>CM052709.1:14393546-14474178 GCA_028551405.1 Uromys caudimaculatus
ATTCCAAATGAATTTGAGAATTGCTCTTCCTAAGTCTATGAAGAATTGAGTTGGAATTGTGATAGGAATTGCATTGAATATGAAGATCATGTTTGGCAAGAGGGCCATTTTTATTATATTAATCCTGCCAATCCCTTAGAATGGAAGATCTTCCTATCTTCTGAGGTCTTCTTAAATTTCTTTCTTCAGCAACTTGAAGTTCTTGTAATACCGATCTTCGCTTGTTTGGTTAGAGTCACACCAAGATATTTTATATTGTTTGTGACTATTATGAAGGGTGTCATCATCCTAATTTCTTTCTCAACCTTTTTATCATATGCCTATAGGAAAGTTACTGAATTGTTTTAGATAATTTTATATCTGGCCACTTTGCTGAAGTTGTTTATCAGCTGTAGGAGTTCTCTGGTGGAGTTTTTGGGTCACTTAAGTATATGAACATATCATCTGCAAATAGTAATATTTTGATTTCTTCCTTTCCCATTTATATCTTTTGACCTCCTCTTGTTGTTTAATTGCTCTAGCTAGAATTTCAAGTACTATATTGAATAGATAGGGAGAGAGAGGGCAGCCATGGCTAGTCCCTGATTTTAGTAGGATTGCTTTAAGTTTGTCTCCATTTAGTTTGATGTTGGCCACTGGTTTGCTGCATTGCTTTTACTATGTTTAGGTATGGTCCTTGAATTCCTGATCTTTCCAAGACTTTTATCATGAAGGGATGTTGAATTTATGAAATGCTTTTTTAGCATCTAATGATATGACCATGTGGTTTTTTTCTCTGAGTTTGTTTATGTAGTAGATTACATTGATGGATTTCCAGGTATTGAACCATCCCTGTACCCTTTGGATGAAGCCTACTTGATCGGGGTGAATGATCATTTTGATGTGTTCTTGGATTCAGTTTGTGAAATTTTTTTGAGTATTTTTGCATCAATATTCATAAGGTAAGTTGGTCTGAAGTTCTCTTGCTTTGTTGGGTCTTTGTGAAGTTTTGGTATCAGTGTAACTGTGGCTTCATAGAATGAATTGGGTAATGTTCCTTCTGTTTGGATTTTGTGGAGTAGTTTGAAAAATATTCGTATTAGGCCTTCATTGAAGGTCTGATAGAATTCTGCACTACACCCATCTAGACCTAGGCTTTTTTGGGTTGAAAGACTTTTAATGACTTCTTCTAGTTCTTTAGGGGTAATGGAAGTGTTTATATGGTTTATCTGATCGTGACTTAACTTTGATATTTGGTATCTGTGTAGAAAATTGTCCATTTCAGCCAGATTTTCCAATTTTTGCAGTATAGGTTTGTGTAGTAGGATATGATGATTTTTTTGAATTTCTATCAGTTCTATTGCTGTATCTCCATTATCATTTCTGATTTTGTTAATTTTGATACTGTCTCTGTGCCCTCTGGTTAGTATGGCTAAGAGTTTATATATCTTGTTGATTGTCTCAAAGAAACAGCTCCTCATTTTGTTGATTCTTTGCAAAGTTTTTGTTTTGTTTTGTTGTTTGTTTTTGTTTTGTTTTTACTTGGTTGATTTTAGCCCTGAGTTTGATTATTTCCAGCCATCTACTACTCTTGGGTGTATTAGCTTCTTCTTTTTTTTTTTTTTTTCCTAGAGCTTTCAGATGTGCTGTTAAGCTGCTAGTGTACGAGATTATTTCAATGTTCTTATATCTGTTGTGGCCTGTTTTGTGAACGATTATATGTTCAATTTTGGAGAAGGTACCGTGAGTTGCTGAGAAGAAGGTATACTCTCTTGATTTAGGATGAAATGTTCTATAGATATCTGTTAAATCCATTTGTTCTATAACTTCTGTTAGTTTCACTGTGTCTCTGCTTAGTTTGTGTATCCATTTTCTGTTCGTTGATGAGAAGGGGTGTTGAAGTATCCCTCTACTATTGTGTGAGATTCAATGTATGATTTGAACTTTAGTATAGTTTCTTTTATGAATGTGGGTGTCTTTGCATTTGGAGCATAGATAATCAGAATTGAGGGTTCTTCTTAGTAGATTTTTCCTTTGATGAGTATCAAGTGTCCTCCCTTATCTTTTTTGATGACTTTTGGTTGAAAGTTGATTTTATCCGATATTAGAATGGCTACTCCAGCTTGTTTCTTGGGACCATTTGCTTGGAGAATTGTTTTCTAGTCCTTTACTCTGAGGTAGTATTTGTCTTTGACACTGAGATGTGTATGCAGCAAAATGCTGGGTCCTGTTTTTGAATCCAGTCTGTTAGTCTTTTTTATTGGAATATTGAGTCTATTGATGTGAAGAGATATTAAGGAATAGTGATTGTTGCTTCCTGTTATTTTCAATGTTATTTTAATGTTTTGGTGGCTATCTTCTTTTGGGTTTTTTGAAAGAAGATTACGTCCTTGCTCTTTCTGGGGTGTAGGTTCCCTTCTTGCATTGGCGTTTTCCATCTATTATCCTTTGTAGGGCTGGATTTGTGGAAAGATATTGTGTAAATTGAGTTTTTTCACTGAATATCTTGGTTTCACCATCTATGATAATTGAGAGTTTTACTGGGTATAGTAGCCTGGGCTGGCATTTGTGATCTCTTAGGGTCTGTATGACATCTGTCCAGGATCTTCCAGCTTTCATAGTCTCTGGTAAGAAGTTTGGTGTGATTCTGATAGGTCTGACTTTATGTGTTTCTTGACCTTTTCCCCTTACTGCTTTTAATATTCTTTCTTTGTTTTGTGCATTTGGTGTTTTGACTATCATGTGATGGAAGGAATTTCTTTTCTAGTCCAATCTATTTGGTATTCTGTAGGCTTCTTCAATGTTTATGTTCATCTCTTTCTTTAGGTTAGCAAAGTTTTCTTCTATAATTTTGTTGAAGAAATTGTTGGCCCTTTAAGTTGGGAATCTTCACTCTCTTTTATACCTATTATCCTTAGGTTTGGTCTTCTCATTGTGTCCTGGATTTCCTGGATGTTTTGGGTTAGGAGCTTTTTGCATTTTGCATTTTCTTTGACTGTTGTGCCAATGTTTTCTATGGTATCTTCTGCACCTGAGATTCTTCTATCTCTTGTATTCTGTTGGTGATGTTTGCATCTATGACTCCTGATCTCTTTCATAGATTATCTATCTACATGGTTGTCTCCCTTTGTGATTTCTTTATTGTTACTATTTCCATTTTTAGATCTTGGATGGTTTTGTTCATTTCCCTCATCTGTTTGATTGTATTTTCCTGTATTTCCTCTTTAAGGGCTTCTAACTGTTTACCTGTGTTCTCCTGTATTTATTTAAAGGAGTTATTTGTGTCCTTCCTAAAATCCTCTATTATCATCATGAGATGTGATTTTTAAATCTGAGTCTTGGTTTTCTGATGTGTTGGTGTATCCCAGCCTCACTTCGGTAGGAGAACTGTGTTGTAATGATGCCAAGTTGATTTGGTTTCTGTTGCTTATGTTCTTATCCTTGCCTTTAGCCATATGGTTATCTCTGCTGTTAGCTGGTCTTGCTCTCTCTGACTGTGGCTTGTCCCTCCTGCAAGCCTCTTTGTCAGTTCTCCTGGGAGACCAGCTTTCTTTGAGAGGAATTTGGGTTTGGAGAGCTGTGGTACAGGTCAGCTCTGTGGTGCAGACAGAAACCAGAAAGATCCTATCCCCAGTTATTCCTTGGTTTCTTTGCCCTGATGGCTCTGTGAGGGTCCCTCTTGGGACAGGAATTTGAACAGAAGTGATAGTATTGCCTGTGCTTGAAGTAGTGTCTGCATTCCTGGGAGACCAGCTCTCTCTTGGTGCTCTTTCTGTATGGAGTCCTGTGGCACAGGTCAGCTCCCTGGCTGCAGACTAAAAGTGGAAGGCTGCTCCTAGGTCCCTGTGTCCTGAGAATTCTGGGCAGGTCTCTCTGAGCAAATGTGCAGGTTTTATCCCTGCTCAAAGGCTTGTCCACTCACCTGGGAGGCTAGCTCTCCCTGTGTTATTTGGGTATCATAATGCACATTCTTAGGAGATTTCTTAGAGCAGTGATTCTCAGTCTTCCTAATGCTTCAGTACAGTTTCTCATGTTGTGGTAGCTCCAATGATATAACTTTAGTTTTCCTACCGTTATGAATTGTAATGTAAACATCTGTGTTTTCCTAGAGTATTGTGTGACCTATGTATAAGGGTCATTCGACTCCCAATAGTGTGCAAACCACAGATTGGGACTGGTGACTTGGAGCTTTTCTAAAGTGTATCATATTCTCAGAAATCAAGGTTTTAAAACTATTAAAGAATAAAAGTAGCATTTGCAATCTTATTAGATCACAGTGAAATAAAACTTGAAGTGAATATGAAGATGAATTATTGACACTATACAAATAGTTACAGGTTAAGCAAAACACTCATTGATATGTAATTAAAAAACATTAGTGTAGAAATTCTAGCAGTCCTAAAGTTGTGTGAAATGGAAAGCACAACATGTCAGATCATCAGGGATGCATCAAGGTAAGTCTAATAGGAAAATTTACAGGTACAACTTCTTACATTAAAAAGTGAGAAACTTGTCAAATAAATAATTTAGCAATCTGTTTCAGTGCTTACCAAAATAAGAACATTTAAACTCATAAGCAATGAAAGGAAAGAATGAACACAGATTGGGTGAAAATTAATAAAATGTACACTAAAAGAATACCACAGAGTATAAATCTAACAAATAATGTTTCTTTTAGATTAAATTAAGCTTTTAAAATTCATAGAAAAAGCCAGGCAGTGGTGGCGCATGCCTTTAATCCTAGCACTTGGGAGGCAGAGGCAGGTGGATTTCTGAGTTCGAGGCTAGCCTGGTCTACAGAGTGAGTTCCAGGACAACCAGGGCTACACAGAGAAACCCTGTATAAAAAAAAAACGAAAAAAAAAAAAAAACTCATAGCAAAATAAAAAAATGAAAGAAGAAATATCCCAAATTAATAAAATTAGAGACTTGTTACCATTAATATTAAGGGAAATAGTGAACTATTCAGGTATACATTTAAATCAATAATCTAATATATTATCAAATTTAAATAAATTGATTAATGTCTAGCTATACGAGCCCTGCCATTATTAAATCAATATAATATAAATTATATTATATATAAGTAAATAATATAAATATTCTAAGTAAATATATAATAAGCACTGTGATTCACACAATAATAGAACTGACCAAAAAAGAAGAGTACTAGATCATGTAACTTACTGCTTTTTAAGAACAAAGCAATAATCACCAAAGTGTAGAGAAAGGCTTCACAGAGTAGAAAAATATGTACTTTATTAGTTATTTGTCTTATAAATATTTTGAAATAACTAACAAAAATCAACCTTCACAAGGAAAGATTTATTTTAATTCATAGTTCAAAATTGTATTCCATGATGCTGGAAACATCACGGTTAACAGGAGATGAAGGTACCTGGTCACATTGTGACTGTAACCAGAAAGCATGGAGATGAAGGTTAGTTTTCAGCTCTTCTGTCTTTATTAGGTCTAGACTACAAGTCAGAGGATGGTGCCATCTATAGTTGGCTTTCTGCCTTCAATTGATCTAATTTAGAAACTGCTTCACAGATGAGTGTTCATATTTGTGTCCTAAGTAAATCTAGATCTTTTCATATTGACAGTAGTATTCATCACACTCATTATACTTTTATAGTGTAGATTAGCAATAGCAACAGCAACAAAAACAGAACCCTACACTTTACAATCAATAAATGGAAAATGAATTGGCTATGTCTGAAAGGATATGAAAATGTGCACCAAGATATTATTCTAAATATGTCAATTCCCAAGGAATCCACAACAACATTCAAATTAAAAGTGTCTCAATATTCAGTCTCATCCATTTTTGAAATCCTATCAAGAAACCAAATTGTAGCTGAGAATGATTGTTGATTGATTATTAGCACTTGTTTTTTCTTGTAGAGGAGAGATTCCATTCCCAACATACCTGCAGTGGCTAACAGCCACTATAATCATGTACATGGTATGCATAAATGCATTTAGGTAAAACACTTGCATATATAAATTTTAAAATAATAAATCTAAGGAAAATACAATACAAATGTTTTCAAAGCTTTGGGGAAATAATTCTGTTTATAAGCTGTTGATAAGAGGGGTTAAGGTTGTGAAATTCAGTTTGGAAAATAAAACAACTCAAAATAGAATGGTGATATGAGGAAGATATACCATTATGTGTATATACTCAGGAGTGGGTGTACCCCAGAGACTTATATATCCATGTTTATTGCTGTAATATCCAGAATATCCAAGATATTGGAACAACATAGATTTCCAAGGCAGAATGAATGAGTAAAAATATAATACATACATACATAGTGGAATTATATTCAACTATAAGGAAAAACAAATGCATCATTTTCAGGAAAATGACTAGAGATCATATTAAATGAAATGTTCATAATAAAAAAGAGAATTTCTACAGGTTTCCACAGTACTATATATACATGTAGCATATCGCACCCATGTGATATACATGACATGCATATACATGCAGCATATCTCATATATATATATATATATATATATATATATATATATATATATATATATAAATATATATAAAACATGACATGACATGACACCACAGCAGAGGCTATTTGAATGGAAGGAAGAAATAGAGTAAGAATGACAATGACTTAATGAGGAATGGCAAAAGTGAGGATAAATATGAGAAGAAAAAATATATAGGTGTATGCATATATACTTATATATAAAACATATATAACACATATATACGCACATATATGCATATATACATATACATACACAAAAAGATATAATAGAGACACCTAGTATTGTATACAACAATTAAGGCTAACTAATATGAAAAGAAAATTCATTAAACAGTTACTGAAAACTTTATTACATGATTAGAAAAAGAAGGTGTGACTGAGCACTAGTCAGTTTGATAATATCAGAGAGTTAAATAGCCTTTGCTTTTCTTATATGCCCAGAGTTATTTTGACAAACACCTATGTAATAATTCATTTATAACTGAAAATAATTTATATCACTGGTACTCTTTTTCTTCTCTATATATCACAAACTTTAGACAGAGGAAGGTTAAATAAAATATGCAAGGATCACAGCATATGTTAGACACACAGAGAAATAAATGCTATAGATTTACTTTCTTTAAGTAAGCATATTTTCTGGAAATAAGTTATTCTTCATGATTATTAGGTCTATCCTCCTAGGAATGAAGTTAGACTGAGCCACAAAGGCTGTTTTAAAATCAGGCCCATTCCTCCCTACTCATGGCTCATTAGCTTTGTAAATGATAGCTGTGCATATACTTTATCAGGGGAGCATGAGGGAAACAATGTTTGATTGTATTGGATTTTGAAGATTAGTTTATTTCATCCCTAGATCTGAAACATAATAGAAACTCAAAAATGTTTCAATAGTCACATTTTCATCAATTTTTCTCAGTCTTACAACTTTTCTTAGATTAGATCACCTCTTTGTTCAACTATTCAAATTACTGTTATGCATACATCAAAGGATGTTTATCTAAGATTTAAAATGTATCTAAATGTGTCTGAGTATATGTGTATATGTATTTGCACCTGTGGGTAGATATGCACAGTGTCAACTTATAAACAAAAACTATATTTCCATGATTAAGGTATAGTGTGTAAGATTAACTGAAATTTTAGATTCCCAAGTATTTTCCTAATTCAATTTGTTTAAGATTCCATTACTTTGGCAACTGTCATGTCCTATCATATTTCATAGGTATGTGTATTCTGAATTTTCCAGAAGTACAATTTTAAGGTTTAAGTTTTAGGAAGAACTGCTCAGATGTTTTACAAAGTTTTCTTCTAATGGCATTTACCTTAAGTTTTTCTAGCTATTAGACTTGGGCGATATTTCTAAAGATGACTACAGAAGTAAGATTCCATTCTTTCCACATCAACCAAAATATTTTATGGACCACAGCAGATCACTGTCTATGTGAACCCTGGTGGCCTGGCATAGGTGGTATTTTTTTAAAGTTGCCTGACTGGAAAGTTTTTCTCTCTCTCATTCTTTCCCAGACTTCACTGTAAATAAGTTACAATGTACATACAACACTTAGAGAGTCATGCTACACTTCTTGAGAAAAAAATATTGAATGTCTATTATTCTCTAAGCATTATATTATAACTTCTGAAGCACAAGAATGAAAGATAACCATATTGTTGGGAAAAATGTATATATAATTTAATTGCAATTTAATATGTGTGAGACTGAAATCTCCTTCATGCTTCATTTATACAGTTAACATTTGTTTTATTAATCTAAATTCATTGATACTTATTTCACCCATTGTTTAAAATCAAATATTGTTCCATTTGGATACACAAAGTGGTTCTATTTGGCCATTATGTTTCATTTTGTCTTCCATTTAACTATTATACTTTTCCATATAAAAATGGCCCATTCTAGTGTGTGTGTGTGTGTGTGTGTGTGTGTGTGTTGTGTATACACGTTTGTATAGTATCACCTTGTTTTCTAGAGCTGCAGGATACTTCAATGCTCACTTTATACTACTTTCACTCTCATAAATCAGCTTCTTCTCCTAGAGGCTGTGTTTTGAAGGAGATTTGATAGGCTTATGAATACTTTAGTGTTATATGTAACTGTATAGAGATGCAGAAACCAGATATGTGTGTGTAGGGATAGAGATAATATATATGTGTGTGCATGTTTTTGCAAATGATGTGTTTGTGAATGTGTGTGCATGAGTGTATGTATGTACACACATAATTAGACATATGTAACATTAATAATATAAGAAACCATAAATATGGAAGGAGTATCTCAGGAGGAGTTAGGAGTTCAAGGGTAGAGAAAGGGAGATGCAGTGCTTATGTGTGAAGGTGTTAGGAAATTAAAACTGTCTTAAATTATTCTATGAATAAAATCACAAAATCTTCAAAATTAGCTGGAAGTATTTACCAATCACCAATACATTTGCATATGTGTTGAAATGTATGTGCATATAGTCATGCTTTATTGTCACATAGTTTGATTTTTAATAATCTTTCCTATATGAGTCACCAAGACTTTATTCATTAAGGGCCATGTTTGTTAGCAAACACTAAAAAATAGCTAAATTAATAAAAGTCCTAAAATAACAGAAGATTGAATATAATTGTTGAATAGAATGTTAAATATAACTGAAAAATAAAATTTGTTAAACATAAGACATAATAGACTGATGGGTGAGTGTAGGAAGTAAATTTTAGATTGTGCTAAATATTCCCAGTAAACAAGGAATATAATCAAAAGAGTACCTTAACTTTTATTCTATTTTCTTTTGAAATTATAAATACTATATTCCTTCCTTCCTTTTTCTCTTTCCAATCCCCTCACTATCTATTCCTCCCTGATGGCCTTCAAATCCATAGTGTCTTTGTTCATTAATAGTTATTGCATATATATATATATATATATATATATATATATATATATATATATATATATATATCAAATGGAAGGATTTTTCAGTTCCTTAAGAAAAACATCCTCTGGTTCTTACTTTTTCCTTTTTTCAAGGAAACTATATCTTCACTGAATACTTAGTATACACAATATTATGTGAACAAGAATAAGGAATATTATTTATAGAAGTGATCTTATAAGATATGCCTTTGGAGGCTCTAATTTATAAGGAATTGTTAACAAAGACAATTATGGAGTCTTAGAATTTTAAATCTGCAGTTCAGAAGCCAGTAATCTAAGAGATATAAAGAGGAAAACCCATGCTGATTTTAAGGCTTGGCAAAGAATTGGTCACATAACCACAGGACCATATTGTAGAGGTGTCCAAACTAGAAAAGACCCTGGTAATGATTCAACTCTAAGTCTGAACATTAAGAAAAAAGTACAGGTCTGAGCTAAACTGCAGTGGTTCAGTGAGCCATATTCAACTTTTCAATTTTCTTTCTTATTTCTGTTCAATTGTTTGACAATTAAAGGAGGCCTATTTTCATGGGGTAAAGTATTTGCTTTTTCAATTTAACAACACAAATTTTGACTTCATAAAATTCAAACAAAAGAAAGAAACAGAAGACTAAGTCATTGGAGGTATCTCTTCAAAAGGGATATTGAAACTATTCTCTGCTTTCTTTGATACCAAGGTATGAAGTCTTAAGTGCTCTACCATCAATCCTAGCAAGTGCAGCATAAAATAAGCCCAAATAGCTAGAACCAGAAACCTCAACCATGAGCTAAAATAATTACTTCTTTCAAAGTTCATTTATTTTAAGCAAATTCCATAAGGATTGAAAACTACATAACATTCTTTATCTGATGTTGATTTAAGTAAGTGATAATTATTGAGAAAAGTACTCATATCTTTTAGGTTTTCCAATTTGATGGAGTACAGTTTTTTTAATTTTTACTTTTTGATACTTTATTTACATTTCAAATGTTTCCCCCTTTCCAGGTCTCCACTTTGGAAACCACCTATCCCCTCCCCCCTCCCCTGCTTCTATGAGGGTATTCTCCCACCCACCCACCCACCCACTGACTCCCGTCTTCCCACTTTGTCATTCCCCCATACTGGGGCCTAAAACACCCTCAGACCCAAGGGCCTCTCCTCCCCCTGATGGCCAACAAGGCCTTCCTCTGCCACATATGTGGCCCGAACCATGGGTCCCTCCATATGCATTCTTTGGTTGGTGTCCAGGAGCACCAGGGGGTCAGGCCAGTTAACACTGTTGCTCCCTCCATGGGGCTGAAAACTCCCTCAGCTCCTTCAGTCTCTTCTCCAACTCCTCCATCTGGAACCTCACACTTAGTCCAATGGTTACTGTGAAGTGAAACTTGGGTATTCCAAACTTTTGGGCTAATATCCACTTATCAATGAGTACATACCATGTTCATTCTTTTGTGACTGAGTTACCTCGCTCAGGATGATATTTTCAAGTTCCATCCATTTGCCTGCAAATTTCATGAAGTCATTGTTTTTAATAGCTGAGTAGCATTCCGTTGTGTAAATGTACCACATTTTCTGTATCCATTTCTCTGTTGAGGGAAATCTGGGTTGTTTCCAGCTTCTGGTTATTATAAATATGGCTGCTATGAAAATAGTGGAGCATGTGTCTTTACTACATGTTGGAGCATCTTCTGGGTATATGCCAAGGAGTACAGGTTTTCAAAGTATTCCCTTATGATTCTCTGGATCTTCTCAGTGTCTGTTGTTATATATCCCTGTTCATTTATGATTTTATTTATTTGGGTATTTTCTCTTTGTCTTTTAGTTATATTGGACAAGTGCTTGTCTATCTTCTTAATATTCATGAAGAAACAAGTATTTATTTCATTGGTTCTTTGGTTCTGCTTTATTAATTTCATCTCTGTGTTTGATAATTTCTAGTCCTTTCGTCCACTTGGCTGTACTTACTTCTTTTCATTCTAGAGCTTTCAGGTGTATTGTTAAGTTGCAGGTATGAGATTTTTCCAACTCTTTGGCATCTGAAGGCTATGGAAAGAGAAACCTGGACAACAACCTAGTCACTAAATAGTTTACTTACAATCTATCCTGCCTGCAAGGTATGCTGGGGCGATGTTGGCACAGTGTTTGTGGAAGTGGCCATTATATGTTAGATTTAACATGAGACCCACTCAATGAGAAAGAGCCCATGCGCTACTCTGCCTGAAAGCCAGGAAGCAAAGACTAGATAACCCAGAGATCCAAGGTAGAACCAAACACAACTGGAAAATATCAATTAAATATTTCCTGATGATATACATCTATACTCATTGACAGATTGTCCAGTCATCATGAGACAGGTTTTCTCTAGCACCAGAAAGGAGCAGATACAAAGACATACATCTGCAAATTATGCAGAGAGAGTATCTAAATTATATATCTCCATCTGGTTCCACCCTTAGGAGATTGGGGAACCGAGCAGAAGTGGTGAAACAAATATTGGAGGAGTCAGAGGGTATGAGGGCACCAGAAAATGGCCCATGCTGTCAACTAATCAGGTCACATGAGCTCACAGAGACTGAAATGGCAAGCACTGGGTGTGGTTTAGTGTATACCATGTCCTCTGCTTAGATATTACAGCTATTAGCTTGGTGTTTTGTGGGATTAACAGTGGGAGCAGGGGAATATCTTGACTCTTGTTCTTTCATTTGTGACTCTTTTCTTCCTATTGAGTTGTCTTTCCAGCCTCAATAGAGGGTTTTTGCCTTAATTTCTTGTGTATCGTTTTGTGCCTTTTGGCTAAAGTCTTGGAGATCTGCTATATTCTGAAAAGGCAACAGGGAAAGGAAATCTGGAAGAGCAGAGAGGAGAGGTGGGGATGAGGGGAGTATAGGACATACAAACTGTAGTCAGTATATACTATATAAGAAAAATCGATTTGTAATAAAAAATAAAAAATAGAAATCTACATAAAACAGATATCATGTTAAAGCATACATTCACTTCTGTATTACCCCAGCACAACAAGTTGTGAACTTGAAGATTTCAAGTGTAGATATTACCGAAGTACAAATTTGCTTCTAAAATTTGAATTAGGTTTTAACTGTATATTGTGGCTCATCAGTATAATTCTGAAATTTGAGAACTGCTGGCATTAATATGGCATCTTGTTTGAGAATGGCCTGGTGTACTGTTCATTCCAAACATGGAAGGAGAAAGACCAAGGACAAAAACATTATGGTCAAAATAATTAAAATAGGCTATTAATTGTAGCAAGCTTTTTTAATCGTGTACACACCCTGCCTCGCCTTAATGTGAGGTTCAAGAGGTCTGCACTGAATATGGGGAATACAGGCTTTTATGACTCAGGTGTAGGGAGTTTACAAAAATGGGATTTGGTGGGAAAAATAGGTGGGGTTGATGGAGCAAATCTTAAGCATGACAAGTTAGTCCTTACTGAAACAAAATTGTGCTTGTCTGGTAGGCAAAATGAGGCAGTCATAGGTAGTCATTATAACCTTGTGAAACAAGGGAAGAATTGCAAGATGGTTGTAAACAACTGTTTTGGCAAAAAGAAAAAGAAAAAGGAAAAGAAAAGAAAAAGAAAAGAAGAAAGAAAAAGAAAAAAGACATGATTGCCATTCTTGGGACAGGCAGTTCGGAATCATGTGTAAGTAATGTTACAAATGAGGTATAGTGCAAACCTTGAAAAGCAGAGGTTTGATCATAAACAGGAATGAACCTAGTCTCTTTTCATTATAAGACAGATTTTAAACCAGAGAGGGTAGCAAGTTAATTCTTCAGCTACATGAGACCTTATCTCAAAAATAGTATATTTTTAACTATTAGCTGTTTACATTAATCTGTTTTACAAAGAGAGTTAATAAAGGAAAAAAAGAAACTGTAGAAAGGCATTCTGAGTTCTTCTTTTTGTTAGGTATAGGAAATGCAGTAACGCTTTGCTGATGAGATACCTTGTAACATGCATCACACTCTTCAGTCTGCTTGATTGATTCCTTGGCTTCCATCCTAAAATGCAGTGAGCTATAAACTAAGTATCTCTAAACCTCATAAATTTCGTAAGTTTTAGCTGCTGTTTAAAAGACATAACAATCTTTAACTACTTGAAGAAATGAAGCAAGGACTTAAGAGAAAAAGAAACAGAATGAATAAACTCACCTCATTTCTACTCAAACCACACAAAATTAACACTTGTCAGGTATTATGAAAAAAGAATTTTCAGCATGAAGCCGATGAACTCCTGGTTCTCTACTTTCCCTTAGAATCCAAATTTCTATGACTACACAATAATTAACACTGGCAAATTCTTAAGAAAAAGCAACATATTCTCAAACCACTCTAGTTCATTAAAACATAGCAAATCGATACCTAACAAACGGCACGTTTGGAATAAAATGACACTATGTTCTACTCTGATTGTTGTTCAGAATAATAATGCATTCAAAGTTCCCCAGGGAGAATTAAGCTTAAGTGACATCTTTTGTGATATACTGCCTGCTTCCTCTTTTAAATGAAGAATGTTTAAAAATAGCCATATAACAACAAATGAACAAATAAACATGCATTTGCACGTATCACTTACTTGATGGGTAATTGGAAGATAATTTGTAAGCTATTTTTAATAATTTGAATTTATTCAGGATTATTATCTTTTGCCTTATTTTCATTTCTCCAAGGTACTATTTAGGATATCTATATTTTGCAAAATGTCTCATTAAAAAAGTGTGGACCATAAGCATATTACTAAAGACTTAATTATTTATACTCAATACAAGTGAAACACTAATATATTTAGTGTAAAATGGATACACATATACATTTAGTGAATAATGTACACATATATACACAAATATATTTAATATATAATATATGTATACTAATGTTATGCTAATATTATACATATATTACAGTAATAATATATTTTTAGATATAGCAATGAATCACTCAAATATTCTTCCTTGGATAATTTTTTCTAGGTGAGGTATTTGACATAGTTTTTTAATATTTAAACAGATAAAAATTAAGAAATCTATATAATTACTTCTAAAATATCCATAAAGTTACATTTGGTAACAAAAAGAATAATGAAATCATGAACCTATAAAGGTTTATTTGTAAAAAATAAAAAAAAGTACTTTAATTTTTAATTAAAATTTAATTGTATCATTTCTGCCTTCCTTTTCTTCACTGCAAATGCCCTCTGTTTTCCCCAAATGCATGGCCCCTTTGCCTTTCATTGATATTGCTATACACACGCACACATGCACACACACACTCACATAAATATATAGATATTATCTGCTGTGCCAATTTATTGTTGCATATTTGCATATCATCTCTCCCGGAACTCTCTCCCTCCTTAGCAACAGAGCTGGTCCCTCCTGTTCCTGTCCCAGTCCATCCACAAAGAAATCTATTCTATTTCCCCTTCCCAGTGAGATCCATGCATCCCCACTGAGCCTTCCTTCTTATTTAGCCTCTATGAGTCTGTGGATTTAGCATGATTATTCTTTATATCTACTATTCAGTTATAAGTAAATATATATCATGATTGATCTCCTGTATCAGAGTTACCTCACTCAGGATGATTTTCTCTAGTTTCATTCATTTGCCTGAAAATTTCATGATGCCATTTTTTCAACAGCTGAACAATGCTCCACTGGGTAAATGTAGCACATTTTCTTTATTCATTCTACGGAGGATGGAGAATAGTAAGTAAGTAAGTAAGTAAATAAATAAATAAATAAATAAATAAATAAATAAATGTATGTTGTGTCAGCACAATAAGCAAATAAAATATACATAACAATATAAAAAACAGTCTTCTTGACTGTTTCTCTCCTATGATTTCTCCTCAATTGCTTTCTTAATTGTGCTTTGGATTTTCATTGTTTCTGTAGTCATAAAGAGCAGTATATTTCTTCCTTTACATTCTTGCCAAAAGTATGTTGAGAGAAATATATGGGAAAAGATGCATTGAGTAGTTTAGAGTTCTAAAATATATAAAAAATTCTATTTGTAATGCAGATCAATTTTATATTCAAATTACTTCATTCCTATTTTCAGAAAACATAAACAATTAGAAAATAATTTTATACCACCTGAAAACTCTAGGACATTGCATACTCTGGTTTCTTTTGTACTGAAATTGCTCTCCTGGACCACATAATGTCAGACATCAAAATAATCTCAATCACTTACTTTGAACAAAATATGCAATATTATTACTTACATATCACAATAAAGGAAAATTTCCAAATTTAGCTTAAGCAAGACTGCAGAAAACAATGCATAATTAGGATTACATGCTGCATTTCTGGGGATTTTGCTGACAAGAAAGACTTAATTTGACTAAACCATGATGGACAAATACTCCCATATCTTACTTGGTATATGACGACATTGGAGAATGGTTATAGAGGCTGATTGCCTTCCCAGGCTTGCTAGATAATCCTTTCCCTCCAACTCAATATTTTGTTCAAAGAAGCCTAGAGCATGTCACTTACACTAAACTTACCTTTCCCTCTAGCTTGACTTGTTGTGCCTGAAGAGCTGGCTCAGTGATTAGCAAGGGTATTCTTGTATGTGTCTATTTACAGAAGGAAATGAAGTTATTGATATATGAATAAACTCCACATATTGACTAAAATAGAAGTAAATACATTCTCCAATACATATCCTTCATTAATGATTCAAAAGTAATGTCTCATTCCAACTTGGTGAATGAATCAAATAATGAGAAATAAAAGGAGAGAAGAAAGACTATCTTTGTCCTTTTGATATTGTAAAACATGTTTCTATAAACCTACTAGAGATATTTTCCAGAATTTGGGATATGAAGGCATGCAAGTAAGGATTTTAAGCTTGACCTCAAGAAGGAATTTTCTGTTATAAGCACAATTCTGCTTAGTCAAACACATTTAATAATCTTTATGCCCAATGTTATGCTGGGCTTTGAATGGAAACAAAAGAAAATGCTATTCTCTAAATATCTACAAAGTTATGGAGATAAAATCTGATGGTAATATGTGATCTTCCATGCTATACAATTAAATACATCATAAGCCACTCAATATTTTCATCATATAGCTCCCACGTTCGCCATTTTCAAGTTTGAATACTGACTTATGAAAAGATATTCTTGTCAATTCAAATAGTCTTCTTAATGGAAGATACAAAGTCCTATGGATTATTTCTCAGTTGCATGATTTAACAATAGAAATTGATATGTGAGAATAATATTGTAGAGATTCTTTTACAGTGCCTCAGTTACTACTTCTCTTTTTAAAAAAGGTAACACTCTCAAAAAGTTGTGTTACTTCTAATCCAAGGGTCAGCAAATAGAAAGGGCTACCTAGACACAGGACAGATGTGTATACAGGTTTTAGAATACAAGAAACAAAACTGACATATCCTTACTGCAGAAGACATAAGGATATGCAACAGAAGCTATTAGGATCTGACATATACACTCAAAATAAAGCCTTCACACACAGTGCCTGTAAAGGTTCTGTGTGTAAAGGTTCTTCATACACTACTTGTATGAAGAACTAGAATTGCCTTTTAATACACATTGCAAGTATTAACTAGACAGGAGCTTTCCTAAAACAATATTGTTCTCAAGGGGAAATACAGGAGCTCCTTATATTAGTTTGTATCCCCATTTGTGTACATCTGATGCATTTGATACTTTGAATACATACACGCCAGAATAGTTGTGATTACAGATAACAGTAAATGGCTTCTGTTCTGTTCACATTATATACTCAACAAAGGTATCACTATACATAAAATACATAATCTTTGCCTATTAAAAATGAACATGAATGAAACAAGAAGAACCAAGTTAATAACAAAGGTATACAGTGCACATTATATTTATTGTGACTGGCAATGAGAAATATAAGCTTTAAATAAAGTCCACAAATCTAGATCACAGCAATAGTTTGTGGAGTCCTAATAACTGAAGAGTAATTTAGCCTTAATACACTCAGTAGCTGACAGTCTTTAAAGATACTTTAATGTTAGAGGATAGCAAGGTGTTATTCGCAAATATTAATAAATTATAAAATTATCTTAAAAGTTATTTTTACAAAGAGTTAAGAAATATAAAATACCTTTACTTCCTGTAAGTAATATTTGAACAATAAGTCCTTACTAATATAATTCAAAACTGAAAAAGTATAACTGAGAATTAGGACTCCAAAATGATCGCTAACGAAATTTATATGGAGTAAACTTAAATCAAGTTACAAATGCAGAAAAAAGAGGCTTATCTAGAAGAAAGTGGTTCTCTAGCATCTTTAGATGCAAGTGGTATCAGGGATACTTAAGTTTACAGTATTAAGTTTATTTATGATAGCACTTTGTCATATATAAAGTGTATATACAATGAGCTTGTAAAAATATAACATTGATATCAGTAATAAAAAATGAAGCTTCTATTGGCTATCATTGTAGAAATTTAAACTAGTCAAGTGCTTAGAGATGACTAAATCTAAACAACAGAAGGACTAGTGTGTACTTGGATATCACCTTTATAATGAAGCTGCACATGAGACCTCCTGGTTAAGTTTAAACACCATAAACACAGAACTGCTTTTTCAACATGTATATCTGTAGCTAGGTAGAAACATCTTTTGTTTTTCTCAATTTTTATTTCTACAAATAGATTTGTAAAGATAAATAAAGGTCAAGAGAGAGAGGAGATAGAGAAATAAACATACACCGTGGGACAGACAGACAGACAGACAGACAGATAAAAGTCAAGAGACAAACATAGAAAGGCAGATACATACACAGAGGTAGATTGACTCTTTGGTTGTTGGCTTAGTCCGTGGGAACTCTGAGGGGTCGGGCGATACCGTTTTTCTTCCTATGGGGTTGCAATCCACTTCACCTCCTTTAGTCCTTTCCCTAACTCTTCCATTGGGATATCCAGACTCAGTCCAATCATTGACTGTAAGTATCTGATCTGTCTCACTGACGTGCTGGTAGGGCCTCTCAGAGGACATCTACACCAAGCTCCTGTCAGCAAGCATTTGGCTTCAGTGATAGTGTCATGGTTTGGTGTCTATGCATGGATGGATTCCAAGGTGGGGTGGTCTCTGGATGGCCTTCCCTTCAGCAACTGCTCGATTGTTTTGTCTCTGCATTTCCTATAGACAGGAACAATTATGGGGTAAAAAAAAATTGATATGGAGGTGGTCCAATTCTTCAACTGGGGGCCATGTCTACCTACTGGAGGTGGTCACTTCACGTTCTATCTCCACACTGTTGAACATTTCTTTGAGAGTATTCTGAAGGGTATGATTTGCCTGATTTGTTGTTATATTTGAGAATGTTTTTCATTTCTGTACAAGAAAGCTTCATGTTAATTTTGTTTTCTGCTACTTTGCTGAAAGTATTTAACTAACTGTAGAAGTTTTCTGGCTGAGTTCTGTGTGTGTGTGTGTGTGTGTGTGTGTGTGTGTGTGTGTGTGTGTGTGTTTGTTTGAGTGTGTGTTGAGGACACCACAACAGATGGAATTAGGTCTATCACAAGATCCAGCTACACCACTTTTGGGAATAAACTCAATGGACTCTACCTCTTACTATTGAGTTACTTTCTCATCCATATTCACAGCTCTATTCATAATAGATTAAAATTGGAAACTTACTAGATGCCTGTCAAGTGATGAACAGAAATTGAAAATGTAGTATATTTACGTAATGAAATATGATTCAGCTTTCAAGGAAGCACAAAATTTGAAAGAAAATTGATGAAACACAAAACAATTATACTTAGTGAGGTAATCCAGAAAGACCCAGAAAAACAAACACTGCATATTTTCCCTCATATGAGGAAAGTATTTTTTAACTTTGTAAATCTGTCTTCATTCAGGATATCCACAGAAGATAGGTAGCTAGTAAGGTGCCAGTGGATTAAAAACATATTACAAGGAAGGAAGGATAAAAAGAGTTCCCTGTGAGAAAGGATGAATCAAGTAGAACAGGCTGTGGGATGGCTGGGTTGACAAGACAGACAGGGAAGGATAATTAGCTTTAAAGACCCTTTTTAAAGCTGTATTGAAACCTACACCTATAGAAGCTCCCCAAATATAAATAAATAGAGAAAGGGAATTTAAATGGCTTAATCATGTAATGGTGGAGACAATTAGCCTAATAAATGTTGCATGTTACCAAATGAGCCAATACCAATCATAGGTTGCTTCCTGAGTGAAGAGGTGTGAAGACACCCACACATTACAGATTATTGACATTGTTATTGTGTAGCCTAACAAAGTGACCCTAGGACCCTATTGCTGAAGAAAGCATATATCTATATCATTGAACACGAAGAAAGTAAGCTGGTTCTCAAATAGAATTTTGAGTCCAACTGACTAGTCTTCACACTGAGGGAAGGTACTATACAAACCTCTAGAGGAGAAAAGAATCATCAGTCATACCCAGCTACTAACCTTGGGATTTACAATAACAGCTTACCTGCAGGAAAATCCCACTGTTGCAATATTGACACAAAATTTCTGGTTGTAATAAAACACTCCAAGAATTATGGAATCCATATCTGACACTCTAATGAAGGCAGGAGCCTAACAACATACTTCGCAGTGCATTTGCTAAATGAAAATGGTTAAGTTTCTCTTGATGACATATTACCATTCTCATAGATCTCTGAACTATTCGGTCCTAATCAAAGAAATTTCTTCTTAGAGTAGATGGTAAAACACAAAAAGAGCCACAAGAGGACAGTTTGGACAGTATGGCTCTATAGAATCCAATCCTTTTATCATATTCTTTCCCTCAATGCCTAGAGATCTAATGAAGGATTAGAAAGATTTTAAGAGTCGGGAGATTACTGACTGCAAGGAAACAGAATTTTCTAGAAATGACAAAACCTATACACACATTACCTCACACAGACTGTAACATAAACACAAAAACTATACAGATTCAGTTAGACAAAATCTTGCATGAAAAAGGGGAAGTTGGCACAAGGTCTAATCTTTTAAATCTGTGTGTGTGTGTGTGTGTGTGTGTGTGTGTGTGTGTGTGTGTGTGTGTGTGTGTTTATGTGTGCACATGTGCATGGATGCAAACATGCACACATATTTTATGTGATTTAGTTTAATTTTGCTTCTTTTTATTTTAGAAGGAATGAGAAAGTACATTAGGATGCATTAGGAGAGGAGAGGTTCTAAGAGGAGTTGTTGAATAGGAAGTAATACGATCAAAAATATTATATGAAATATTTTAAAAGAAAATATAAGTAAATTTATAAAGCTGTCCAAAGTTGATAAGAAAAATAAAGCATGGAATTGTAAATGACATTCTAAAAGAATTTTCTCTAAAATTAATTTCAGAATTATATATACCCTTAAGTAAGAATAACTTAAAAAATTAATTTCACTATTCATAAAGTATACCATCCCCTTTGAAAAACATTAAAGAAAGAAGGTCAATCAAGACTTACAGAGAAGCCCCTGTTCCTGATAGTACTGCTTTGATTGTATTGAGAATAATTTAAACCACAAAGATATGTTCTTCACTATTTCTTTTTGCCACTTAAATTGGTATCTTTTGTTTTATTACCATATCAAATTAACTTCAAACTAAGTGAATTAAAAAAGATTACTCTGGATACTTTTCAATCTATCAAGTATAATATTGAACAATTATATTCTATGTAATTTTACCTTTATGTAGAGTACAATATTGTTATAATATTAATTGTTGAATGTTTTATAAAGGCAAAAGTGTAACTTTTCCTGTTTTTAAACTTTATTCATATGAATTTTTTTATGATGGTTGTTAGAATTAAACATTTTCTTCCTTATCTTAATTTAGAACAGAATTTTATATTTCTGAGTAGCATAATGTTATTTCAGTCAATTACCATGTACTCTTACCGTAATTGTAATCATGTCAAATTATGCAATTACAAAATATTACAAGTATCAGTAATCAAACACTGACAGATAGTAATTATGCCATTACCATGTGGACCTAGAGAATTTTGACATCTAAGATGTCAAGTAGATTTTTAATGTGAATATTAACATTTTCTGAGTATTAAGACTCTGCATTTCACAGCACACATTTATACATATATGCGTGTGTACATACATATATATTTATAAAGGATTATTTTAGAATATGAACCTATGTACTAGAGAAAGAATTAAAGTTCTTGAATGATCTAAGATGGTATACTCCTATAATGCCAGGCTTAAGAGACTCAGGAGGAAGCATTGTTGTGAGTAGAAGTCCCTCATTTGTGATATAATAGAGTCTTTCCTCAAGAAAATTCTGAGAGATATACAGAGACAGAGCAACAGACAGAAAGACAGGGAGAGAGAGAGAGAGAGAGAGAGAGAGAGAGAGAGAGAGAGAGAGAGAGAGAGAGAGAAATGCAATAATAAACTAATGTTAAAATGGTATAAAAAGCTTAATTATCAGACCTGCATGTATAGTATGAGATTCATCTTATATTTCATATTATTCTTACTAAAACTGAAGTTCATTTGTTGAACTATAGAGTTTTTTCATATAAATGACAAAAATCCAATGTGATTATGTATACATATATGTTGATACATCCTATGCTTTGAATAAAGCATGGCTTCTGAACAAGTTTTGATTTAGAACATCAGTTCATAAATAAATATATGATTTTGCAACTAATCTTTTGTTCATCTTAACAGTATATTGAGTGGGACACTAGAGTGGGTTTTTGAGCTTTTGTTAAGCAATGTGGAAACACAAAAGATATTAGTGAAGTACAGCTGTGTTTATATTCAAGAAAATGATCTCTGTCATCCAGCTTCCAACATGATGATCTAAACCTTGTATCTTCCATCTACAATGTTGATTATACCGTTGAACACATTTTTGAAATATAATAATTTTCTTGAAAATAAGCAAATATAAATGAATCTATCTGCTCTAAGAAAATATAATTATCATTAAATGTATCTCATATAATTTCTGTTTAATCATATTTAAGAAATAACAAATATTATAAAACAATGGGAAAGTGATACACAAGTACACATTTTTATTAGTGATGTTTGATAGTTTCTATTTACCTAGGCATGTCTTAGTTAGCAGCACCTAGCAAGTTAGCACAGCCTAAAATGAACAGAAAAAAATTGATTTGAATAATTGTCTTATCAAGACCCTGCTTTGGACATATGGGTATGTCTGTAGAGAGTGGTCCTAATAGTTTTCCTGCAGAGGAGATATCCTGGAACAATCTTGATGGTTGCCCTTTTGTTTCTAGAGGTACTGGTTTATATAGGCAGTCTAGCTAAACATGATCTTGATAATGAGCCAGAGAGTAAGCCAGCTATAAGCATGACCCCACTTTTTCCTATCTACAGGTTAACCCCTAGGTTCCCTCTCTGTCAGATTATTACCTAGGACTGTACACCAAATAAATTAATTCTTCCCCAAGTTGCTTTAGTCAGAGCATTTTTTTTTTACGATAATAGAATGAATTCAATAACAGGTTCTTTGCTGACAAGTTCTAAACAATATGGTTTTTTTTTTTTTCAATTTACCTGATAAGACATAAATGTGGACAGCAACCCCCCACACACACATACACACACAGCTTAGGGAAGAGTAGAAAAATTCAAATGAACAAAAAGATTTGCCCAGTAAAATAATCTTTAGTTAATTTTAATTTCTCCAAATAGTTATCCAAATAATTGATACTGTAAACTAAGAAGCAACTATACCTCATGCACAAATCTAAGTGAATATTCAGTCCCTTGTTGGATAGGCTCAAAATGTCTGTGGTTTTCTGAAAAATCCTATTTCATTTTGTTTGCTTTTATTGCTGTTTATTTGCTTGTTTGTTTTATTTTTTATTTTATTTTTGAGAGAAATTTTCTCTTTGCAGTCTGGCTGTCCTAGAATTTGCAATATAGAAAAGACTGGCCATGAGTCACAGATATAAGCTTGCTTATGCCTCCCAATTCAAGACATGGAAGACCACAGACCAGGGTGAATTCCTAATACCAACCACTTGATTACTAAAAATTTTGTAATTTATTTTTAATTTTCCAACAAGTACATTTATATTCTAGATTAATACTGTATAAACTTCTTGGAATATAACTTAATTGATGATATAACTTCATAAAAAAGTTATAATTTCAAGGAATGCAATTTAACAATTCATTAAAATTAGGACAACTGAAAACTTACTGGATTCTTAAGTTTGTCTCTTAAAATTTAATAATAGTTAAAATTTCCCAATAATATTAAATTTTAAAGAGGAACCGAAGGTGATATTTTGTGTCTTTTACTTTTTTTCAGCTTATGAAATTGAAAGTACATCAAGTATTATAAATGAATAATGTATTCCCTTCAGTCTTTTGCTTTTGAATCTATGGTTTAAAACACAAATGAATTACACACATGCACACATAAATATAATATGTGTGTGCTCAATGTGAACAAGTGTAGTTACTTAATACGATTTAAATTCTGATTTTTTTGTATACATCAAAACAAAAATATGATTTGGGAGTAATAAAATATTTTTGTACTTATATGAGCACAATATATTATCACCTTTTATAAGTGATCATTTCTATTAGGGTTCTCTCTTCATCTAGTAAGAAAGAAGATAATGAACCCTAGTAGATGAATGCTTAGGCTAAGAATGTTCCTAGCCCAGTCCTGTTACACCATTTACGATAGAAAACCATCTTACCAGTCTCTTTATTATACGGATAAAAATGTCCATTTGCAAAGAAATAACATACACTGATAAATGTAAATTTTTCAAATACCATGTACCTGTCATGATGCATATATTGTAAGGACTCATAGAACAAATTACACAAAGATATACTATTCTAAGGAGGAATGTTATACACAAAATGGTAAACAAATTTCAGTTATATTTGTGAAAATCTAGGGAAAGCATGTGTTAATAAGATACAGCACATCTTCTAAACAGTAACCATTGTTTTGTTGGTGTTTGCATTAGTGCCATGAGTACTAACACCTTTATTTAGGACATCTGGAAAAGAAAGAACCTGGTTTAGTATACACACTATATCCATGAAATGTGACTGATAAATCCATGTGTTTTGTTCTACTTACTATAGCAATCTATTTATACAGATAACTCAGTAAATATTTTAGATAAAAACATTTCATTTTAAAAATTTGGGTGGGGACATGTTTTGAAAATTTTGTATATGAATACTGTATTTTCATCATTTCCTCCTTTACTCTCCTATCTATCTATCTATCTATCTATCTATCTATCTATCTATCTATCTATCTATCTATCTATCTAATAAAGAGACTGGCAAGATGGGAGTGCTGGGAGGCCTTCTGCAGGAGACTAGAGGCAGCTCTTTAGACCAAGGCCTGTTCCATTGTTCCCCACAGCGAATCCTGATGAAGAGAGACAATTCATGGTTTCAGGGTGGTTATTGTCATGGTGGAGAGTGGCATGAATGAATCTGTACCTACCAATCTCAGGGAGGGGGAGGTTGAAATATCATTGGCTGGGAAGGGGAGTGGCTAAGCTTCGAGGTGCCTCATTAGAATGTGGATGTCTTGAGGCTATGTGACTACACCTCTACATGTACTTGATTGATGGTCACAGGCCTGTGGAGGAGAGCTGTGGCCTTGTGTCAGGAACCTGGTTCCCAGGAGCATGGCAAAATGCCTACCATCCCTTGTAGGGTTATTTCTTGCTGGGGACCCCTACTGGGTTAACCAGAGTTTTAAACTTTAGCTCAACCAGGAACCAGGCTGCTTTTCAAAGTCCCACCGTCAACCTACTGTGGTTATACCCTTCATGTAAACCAAGGCTCTTTCAGCATCTTTAAAATTTCCAACAGTAAATCACCTACGAGTGAGACGTTATGTCAATTTTCCATCTCAATGGTGAGATTTTGTATGGATTGAGATTGTTGAAGTGGCGTGTGTGTGTGTGTGTGTGTGTGTGTGTGTGTGTGTGTGTGTGTGTGTGTGTGTGTTTGTGTGTGTTTTTCAAGCCTCTTTTAAGTCTATACATGCAAATTCTTTGCTGGGCCAAATATGTTTCCTTTAAGTCATCCACCAGCTATGTCTCTTACATTCTTTGTTCTTACCTTTGCTGTAATGATTCCTGAAGTTTTGGAGGACATAAAATATAGATGTTCCATTTTGTCTGAGTTTTTCAGTCTCTTTTTCTCTTCAACTCAAACAAATGTGATTCTGTGTCCATTGCCAGCTACTGAAGAAGAAAAGTTTCCCTGGTGAGGTTTGTGAAATGAACTAATATAGGGGTATAACAATAATCCTTAAGACACGGATTAATCCCGGGCAACATAGTAAACTCTACAGCCTACAACATGTCAAGACAAAGGCTCTTGATCCCAATACCAATGCCAGGTATAGGTTTTCACGTTGTAAAATAGGCCTTAAATCCGATCAGAACTTGGTTACTCCTATAACAGTCTTTCCATGGTTTCACCAGAGGGTAGATTTGGCCATGGTAGGCTCCATTAGTTCTCTGAGTTCATTACCAGTCAAGATTGATAATTTTCTCATGCTGTAGTGTATGCAGAACCTTTTGGCATTATTACAGGTAACCAGCAGAGATGAAGGTTCTACTTCAGTATGAATTTTATTTTTTCCATTTTCTACGACTCAGCTAGTTGTGTTTACAAGAATAGGGTTTTACTGCCAATTTCTGAAAAACAAATAACCTAAGTGGTAACCTGTACTCTTTAGGGTTGTATGAAACCTCATTAGTCAAAAGTTCATAATGGGGGAAATACTCCTGGCACAGGATATTTTTAGTTATCATGTGGTTTGTAGTAGGGTTTTTTGCCATCCCATTGATGGTTTATTTATTTACTTATTTATTTATTGACTAGGTTCTTGCAATCTTGGTTAGCCTCATAATTATTTTGCAGCCTAGGCTGACCTTAAAATCACTCAAGCCTAATCCTGGCGCTGAGAGGGTTTCTGATACCACACACTAAAAGTCATATAATTTTCTTCCTTTTACATGTGGTGAAATATATTATATACTTTTCTAGTTACAGTAATGGAGTCTGAATTATTTAGATTAAGCTGTATTGAAAGTTCTCACCTGTATGATTGAGAGCATATTGGATAACCGTTCAAGACTACAAAAAATTTACAGATGTTGTAAAATTTACAATACTTTAAATGTGACATTTTATCTCAGACCTCAGTATAATCCCCAATAGTGTGACCTGCTGGTGGGTACCGATGCCTTATCGTAGGATACCCTGTTTTCAGTGTGTCAAATGGACGCTTCCAGGGCTCTGAGATCACAAGATTAATGCTTTGCTTGCATTGTTTTATTTTTCCTGTGCCATATACTTCTGTAGCATGATTTATCCTATTGAAATGAGTTAATATTGACTTCCAAATGTGTTTTAGAAGTACTAAATAAAATTTTATATATGCATTCTTAAGCATAGAAGGCATCAATGATTGGTTTAAAATTGTTGATCTCTCATTGTCACCCAATGGATTTTAGAACTAATCAATTATTTTGATTGACTATATCACTGTGGATTAGATCCGAACTGGAGTGTTGGTAGGTGAATGATCTTTTCATCTAGAACAAAAGTTCTTTGCATATTATTTTACTTGTAAATCATAAAGGTGAAATATATAATTGTATATATAAGAAAGCCATAATAGGATTTTATATAACTACTAGCAAATGTTTGCAAATAATTAGAATTACTAAATAAAAAGATAAATATTTAGAAATTTATACTTAATTGAGGTTTGTTCTTGGTACTGGGGAACTATTTTTCTTCACATTTCTATCTCAATTGAAAACGATCAAATTCTCAACTGAGGAAATTCACGGGCTGAGAAGCACCTAAAGAAATGCTCAACGTCCTTAGTCATCAGGGAAATGCAAATCAAAACAAGTCTGAAATTCCACCTCACACCAGTCAGAATGGCTAAGATCAAAAACTCAGGTGACAGCAGATGCTGGCGAGGATGTGGAGAAAGAAGAACGCTCCTCCATTGTTGGTGGGATTGCAAGCTGGTACAACCACTCTGGAAATCAGTTAGCGGACCCTCAGAAAAATGGACATAATACTACCTAAGGACCCAGCTATACCACTCCCGGGCATATACCCAGAAGATGCTCCAATATGTAATAAAGACACATGCTCCACTATGTTCATAGCAGCCATATTTATAATAGCCAGAAGCTGGAAACAACCCAGATGTCCCTCATCAGAGGAATGGATACAGAAAATGTGGTACATTTACACAATGGAGTACTACTCAGGTATTAAAAACAATGACTTCATGAAATTCGCAGGCAAATGGATGGAACTTGAAGATATCATCCTGAGAGAGGTAACTCAGTCTCAAAAGAATGAACAAGTATATACTCACTGATAAGTGGATATTAGCCCAAAAGTTCGGGATACCCAAGTTTCCCTTTACAGTAACTACTGGACTGAGAATGAGGTCCCAGATGTAGGAGTTGGAGAAGGGACTGAAGGAGCTGAGGGAGTCTGTAGCCCCATGGATGGAGCAACACTGTCAACTGGCCTGACCCCCCCTCCCGGTCTTCCTGGAGGCTGGACCACCAACCAAAGAATACACATGGAGGGACCCATGGTTTGGACCACATATGTGGCCGAGGAGGGCCTTGCTGGCCATCAGGGGGAGGAGAAGCCCCAGTAAAGGGGAATGTCAAGGTGGGAATATGGAAGTGGGTGGGCGGGTGGGTGGGAGGTGGAATTCCCTCATAGAGGTAGGGGAGGGGGAAGGGATAGGTGGTTTCCAAAGAGGACACCTAGAAAAGGGGAAACATTAGAAATGTAAATAAAGCATCAAAAAATAAAAAAATAAATAAAAATAAAGCCTACTACATTAAAAAAAAAGAAAAGAAAACGATCAAATTGAATATGGCAATGTGCAGACTGTGAGGGAGCAGCACTATTAGAAAATGTGGCCCTTTTGGAGTAGGTGTGACCTTGTTGGAGTAGATGTATCACTGTGGGAGTAGGCTGTAAGACCCTCATCCTAACTGCCTGACAGTCAGTCTTCCACTAGCTGCCTTCAGATGAAGATGTAGAACTCTCAGCTCCTTCTGCACCATGCCTGCCTGGATGTGCCATAATCCTGCCTTGAGGATAATGGACTGAACTTCTGAACTTGTAAACCAGCCCCAATTAGAAGTTGTCCTTATAAGAGTTGCCTTGTTCATGGTGTCTGTTCACAGCAGTAAAACCCTAGCTAAGACAGAAGTTGGTAACAGGGACTGGGATATTGCTGTGATAGGCCTGACCATGCTTTTGTTTTTAGAAGAATTTGGATTTGGGGACTTTGTATTTGGAAAGTTATGGAATGTTTTAAGTGGAGCATAATGGACCATCCTAGTAGGAATACGGAAGAGTTTGTTGCTGAGAGTGACTTGAACTGTGCAGACCTGATTCAAGAGGTGTCAGTGGAGAAAAATTTCAGTACATGGCCTGGAGACTGTTTGTGTGCTATTTTGATGAAGTGTATGGATGAGTTTTGCCCTAGTCTGATGAGTCTACCTGAAGTTAAGGTAAAGAGATTTATATTAATTTCATTGACAACGAAGTCTTAAAAAGGCCCAGCAGAGACTTTGTTCTCTGGTTAAGTCTCATGAAGAGCATTTCGAGCAAACACAGCAAGCTTAGAAAGGAAAGATGTAAAATATATGGTATAAATATTAAAGGGGCACCAGTAAGTAGAATGAAGCTGAATCCTATGATCTAGGAGATAGAAGATTAAAGGAATAGAACTTTGGGGCAAGATCCTACCCAGCTAAATTTAGATCCAGGCTTGGTGGTACACACCTTTAATCCCTGGAAATAAAGCCAAACATATCTCTTAGTTCAATGGCAGCCTAGAACAAAGCAAGTTCTAGGTAAAGAAAAGTTTAAGTCCAGGTGTGGTGGTAAACACCATTAATCCCAGCATTGATAAAGCAATAGAACAAGGTGCCATGTTCCAGCCCCATCAAGCAGTAGAACTTGACATCTTTGACCATGTGCATCTATCTTAAGAGTCTAGAATAGAAGGGACTACTGGCACCACTGATGCTAGTTAGCTGGAGCTAAGAAATTAGTGATGATTAAGAAGTGACCAGCATCACTGAGGTGAAATCTTCTGAGAAGTGTTTTCTGAGAACACAATGAAGCTGTGTTTCAGAGATAGCCAAACTTGTATGTTGTATTGCAGGTGTACTTGGCAATGTGTAAGAGTCACTTAGGTGGTACTCATCTTGAAGGCATGGAGGGGTCGTGAAGAGCGGCTGAGGCTTGGTACTGTGAGAGGCCTTAGAAGGTCATTGGTGAAGGTACAGTCTCAGTGGCAGTTGATGGCCCAGGACTGAAGGGGTCATGCAAAGGAGTGGAGGGTTGGGACCATGAAGAGAGCCTATGAAAGGCTATTGGTGAAGGCTAGTTGCAGTGGAAGTCCCAGCATATTGGAGATGCCAGTACCATGGGATAATCACCAGGAACAGCAGTGGAAGTGGAGTGGATCTACCTAAGCTTAGTGTGCTACAGAGGGCAGAGCTGGGGAAGTAACACAAGCCCTTTGGAGGAGCCCAGAAGATCACCTGTGGATCTTAGAAATTGAAACAAGAACTGTAACATTGAAGCTGCCTTGAAGACCCCAAGATTTTTGAGATGCCTGAGCCATAGGTTATCTCCTGAAGAAATCTATTAACATGAAGTAGAAACAGTGCAGGAAAAGAAGTTTGTTGCAGTCCACAAAGATGAAAAAGGAGTTGGAGATCTGAAAACTGGTTTGACATCATACTTGGAGATGCAGAGTTTGGAGTTTGCCCAGCTGGTTTCCTGTCTTGATTCAGGGACTAGGGTTAAGTGATTAGATGAATCTCAGAAGAGACTTTGAACTTTGGACTTTTAACATTGTTAAGACTGCTATAAACTATGAAGACTTTGGAAGTTGAACTAAATGTATTTTATATTATGCTATGTTTATGTATGCCCCCCATAGACTCATATGTTTGAACAAGACTATGGGGACCAGGAAGTGGAATGTGATGGTTAGTATATGCTTAGCCCAGGGAGTGGCATGATTAGAAGGTGTGGCCCTGTTGGAGTAGGTGTGTCACTGTGGGTGTGGGCTTTTGAGCTGTCATCCTAACTACCTGCAAGTCAGTCTTCCACTAGCCACGTTCAGATAAAGATGTAGACTCTCAAATCCTCCTGAACCATGCCTGCTTGGATGCTGCCATGCTTCTGCCGTGATGATAATGGACTGAACCTCTGAACCTGAAATCTAGCCCCAATTAAGTGCTGTCCTTTTAAGAGTTGCCTTGGTCATGCTTTCTGTTCACAGCAGTAAAATCCTATCTAAAGCACAGATATATTGATCTCCATTACCCACTGACCCCCAAGCTATTCTCTTTTATTTGCCAAGTTGTTAGGAATAAGAGAGATGAGACATTTAAGAGAAGAATGATGATACTATACCTAAGAAGTTTGAATAACATGTACCACAAAAGATTTTATTCTAATTTGGAGTATTTCTGTTTAAGAGCAAATTGGTTGGCCATAAGAGTTTTTGCATCCTGCTTATGGAATTACCTCAGTTTGGAATCTTGGGAATACCGGCATTTTTGTATGACAGTGTCAAACATTTTGACAAACAGATTAAAGAAACATAGTAAATCTAGCAGCATTATTTTCTTTGAATGCTGAACTACTATGAATTAAACATGTAATTTTAATAACATTTTAATATCACCATATGATACTTTATGTCAGAGTAGAATCTACATTGAAAGTTATTCTCATTATGATATAAAGATGTTTAATCTATATTGATAGTGATGTATATCATTAGACATAACTTAAGTATATTTCTGTATTTAAAGATAGACTCATAAATTAAGATGAACACTAGATAGATATTTTGCTAAAAATAAAGAATTATATTCTACTACAGGAATATGTACCAGAGACCTAAGAGGTTAGAGAATCTCAAGACTTAAAGGGAGGTACTTTAGATGAAATGCCCTATAGTGGGGAGAGGAAACTTGTAGAGTCCACCTCCAATAGAAAGAGTGGAGGGTAGGGTTGCCATCCCACAGTCAAAACCTGACCTAGAATTGTTCCATTTGGAAGCAACTGCAGGAACAAAAATGGAGAGAGCCTGAGGAACAGGAGGTTCAGTGACTGGCTCAAATTGAGATCCATCTCAAGGCGAGGTTCAAAGGCATGACACTATTACTGATACTATAGTGTGCTTATAAACAGGAGCCTAACATGATTACCATGGAGAGGCCCAACAAGCAGTTTACTGAAACAGAAGCAGATACCTACACACAACCAATCGTCTAAAATTGGGGACCACTGTGGATAAATTAGGGAAAGGCTGTAAGAAATTGAGGAGTAGGGCATCTACTGAACAGCAATGGCTTATGCTCTAAGATCAAGAATCTACAAATGGGACCTCAGAATCTGTAAGGCAAGGGACATGTTCAATAGGACAAAACAGCAACCAACAGATTGGAAAAGATTTTTACTAATCCTACATTTGGTAGAGGGCTAACCTCCAACATACACAAAGAACTCAAGAAGTTAGACTCCAGAGAGACTAATAACTCTATTAAAAAATGAGGTACAGAGCTAAACAAAGAATTTTCAACTGATGAATATAGAATGGCCGAGAAGTAGCTAAAGAAATATTCAACATCCTTAGTCATCAGGGAAATGCAAATCAAAGCCACCCTGAGATTCCACCTCACACAAGTCAGAATGGTTAACATCAAAAACTTAGGTGACAGCAAATGGTGAGGATGTGGAAAAAGAGGAACACTCCTCCATTGTTCGTGGGATTGCAAGCTGGTACAACCACTCTGGAAATCAGTCTGGCAGTTCCAAGGAAAATTAGATGTAGTATTACCTGAGGACCCAGCTATATCTCTCGTAGGCATAAACCCAAAAGATTTTCTAACATATAACAAGGATACATACTCCACTATGTTCATAGCAGCCTTATTTATAATAGCCAGAAATTGGAAACAACCCAGATGTGCCTCAACAGAGGAATGGATACAGGAAATGTGATACAATTACACAATGGAGTACTACTCAGCTATTAAAAACAGACTTCATGAAATTCTTAGTAAAATGGATGGAACTAAAAAATATAATCCTGAGTGAGGTAACCCAATCAAAAAAGAACACAGATGGTATGCATACACTGATAAGTGGATATTAATCCAAAAGCTCAAAATACCCAAGATACAATTCACAGATCACATGAAGCTCAAGAAGTAAGACCAAAGTGTGGGTGCTTTTGGTTCTTCTTAGAAAGGGGAACAAAATATTCATGGGAGCAAATATGGAGACAAAGTATAGAGCAGTGACTGAAGGAAAGGCCATCCAGAGGCTGCCCCACCTGGGAATCAATCCTGTATACAGTCACCAATCCCAGACACTATTGTGGATGCCAAGAAGTACTTGCTGACAGGAACCTGATGTAGCTGTCTCCTGAGAGGCTTTGCCAGAGCCTGA
Organism: Uromys caudimaculatus; assembly: GCA_028551405.1. NCBI lineage: Eukaryota > Metazoa > Chordata > Mammalia > Rodentia > Muridae > Uromys > Uromys caudimaculatus. The sequence continues at coordinate 14,426,532 of CM052709.1, forward strand.
CAAATACAGAGGTGGATGCTCTCAGCCAACTGTTGGACTGAGCATGGGGTCCCCAATGAAGGAGTTAGAGAAAGGACTGAAAGAGTTGAAGGGGTTTGGAACCCCATAGAAAGAACAACAATATCAACCAACCAGACCCCCCCCTCAGAGCTCCCAGGGACTAATAAAACACCAACCAGGGAGTAGACATGGAAGGACCCATGGCTCCAGTTGCATATGTAGCAGAGGATGGCCTTGTTGGGCATCAATAGGAGGAGAGGCCCTTGGTACTACGAAGGCTTAATGCCCCACTGTAGGGGAATTTGAAAAAAGAAAAAAAAAGAACAGCAGTCTCAATTAACCTGGATGTCGGGATCTTTCAGACATTGAGCCATCAATCAGACAGCATACACCAGATGACATGAGGCTCCTGACACATATAAAGCAGAGGACTGCTCAGTCTTGCCTTAATGAGAAAAGATGCACCTAAACCTTGAAAGACTTGAGGCACTAGAGACTGCAGAAGTCTGGCAGAGTGTAGAGGTAGGGATGTGGGGACATCCTCTTGGAGATGGTGGAGCAGGAATGGGATGTGGAACTGTTGGAGGGTGGACGGGAGGAGGATAACATCAGACTGTAAAAAAGATTAAAGATAACAGTAATAGTAATAAAAGATTAAAAGATTAACTGACCTACAAAAGGACTTCGTAACACGTAGAACCCTTTTTTATGTTCTAGAAAGAACGTAATTCTTAATAGAGTTACGTATTTGTTTATGAACATAGTCTTTCATCCATTTTCTGTTTGTAAGAAAAAGGCTGTGTGTCTAGAAGTCTGAATTTTATGTAATAATTTTTATAGTGATGATTTTTGTGAGTTTTTTTTTTTTTAGAGTTCCAAAGAAAAGTTAGGAAATATAAAAACATGAATCTCCTCACACTGAAATTCTGGAAGGTGATGAAATAAAAGCAAATTCCAAGATGACAACCATGAAAAACATCTGGCCTCCTGTCACATGCATGTATTTATAACTAAACTCTTCCTATGATGTTGTCAGACAATGCCAGATGGACACTATGACTGTGTAGGACACTGAATTAAAAATCTCAGAGGAAGACATTCTCATGCCTCCTCTTAAAACACCTATAAACATCTACAAGAAGAAAACACTGCAAATCAGAAATAAAACTGAGTATTGGAAAATAAAGCCTGATAATCAATTTTAGCATCACTAATTATTTTATACAGTAAATGAGCTAATTAATTGTTAATGTATTTTGTTCTCATGTCTACTGTGAGTTCACAGGTTTCTGAATGAAAATATTGAAAGTATATTTTTATTATGAAGGCACAGAAGATGATGCTATTATCGATGATGATGATAATGATGAAGGTGGTGGTGGTGGTGGTGTGTGTGTGTGTGTGTGTGTGTGTGTGTGTGTGTGTGTGTGTGTGTGTGTGTGTTCATGAAGTGACTGTTTCTATGCATAAGCAAGCCAGAAAATATTTTTGGTTGTCATTTCTCCGTGTAATCCATCAGTTTTTTTTAAACAGGGTCTATAACATTTGAACTTGTTAAGTATCTGAGCAGGATAATAAGCCAGAGGGTTCTACCTGTTTGTTCTGCTAGTTCAGGGGTTACAAAACTACTGGGCCCATCTATCCATCCCCTTTGGTTCTAGGAGTGGAACTCCTAAAGGTGTTTACACCTTTATGAAAAATATTTTACTGACTTCGGTAACTCCCCAGCCCAAGTGGCATGATTTTTAATTAAGACATGGGAAAAACATCCATATGTAGACTCTATTCATAAAATAATTAATTTCTTTGACATTTTTATAAGATACTAGTTTATACTGCAATGCAATGTTAGTTTTTAACCTATAGGCAAACTAGTTGGTTTTACCTCTGTTCATGTCTCTCTTCTGTCCATTTTCTGATCATTTTCACAGTAGATCGATCTCTCTCTCTCTTTCTCTCTCTCTCTCTCTCTCTCTCTCTCTCTCTCTCTCTCTCTCTCTCTCTCTCTCCTTCCCTCTGTCTCTCCCTACATTCCTTCCTTGCTTCCTCCCTTTTACTTTTTCTGGCAGTGGAGCTCCTATTTAGCACCCTCCCTCTCCTAGAACTCACTACACAGTCAACAACAGCCTCTAGTCATGACAATTCTCTTTCATCAACTCTTGAGTACAGAGAATATAGGCATAAGCCACCATATCAACCTTCAAAGGCTAGTATGTTATAACCTTTGCCAGTTGTAAGGGAATACTTTTCACAAATTTTGATATAAGTTTTATTACATTGTAGCACATTAATCAGATGAGATACTTTCAGATCATCAACTAATTTATGACAAATTTAATTCAAGACATATTTTAAATAATCACATAATACATATATATTTATATATATAAGCATCATTTTATATTATTAAATTCATTTTTTAGTTTGGTTAATTTCTTTCCTGTGTTTGATATTACAATGTTTTTACATCCTGACTCTTTCCTTTCTCCCTCCAAACCGTCTCCTATAGCTCTCCTTACTTTTCAAATTCATGGCCTCTTTCTACATTAATTGCTGTATGCAAATGCATACACATCCATTCCTAAATATTATCTTCTTAACACTATCTAAATATACATATATATAGGCAGTAGCAGTAGTGAGACCCATTGTGGTGAATTATTACTCTTAGGAACAAGGGATTCCATACTCATTACCTGTCTTCATTACCATAGGCAATGTTTCATAAAGAGACATCATAACTCTAAATTAAAAAAGGATCACATAATTGTGGTCTTTAGACTAATACAAGCACTCAAAAATTAATTCATTTATTGTGATAATTTCATTGTTGCATAAATATTTGGTATTCCTGTGTTGGTTTTGCTAACACCCAAAGTGACATAAAAACCTTGGTGTTGTGATGTTTTGTTTTGTTTTTTTCCTCCTTTTTTATTTTTGATACTTTATGTACATTTCCAATGTCTCCCCTTTTCTGAGTCTCCTCTTTGGATACCCCCTGTTCCCTCCCCAACCCGCCTCTAGGAGGGAATTCCACCTCCCACCCCTACCGCCTGTCCACCCATCCCCATATTCCCACCTTGACATTCCCCTTTACTGAGGCCTCTAACATCCTCAGGCCCAAGGGCCTTTCCTCTCTCCCTGATGGCCATCGAGGTCATCCTCTGCCACATATGTGGCCCAAACCATAAGTCCATCAATGTGTATTCTTTGGTTGGTGGTCCAAACTCCAGGAGGACCGGGGGGTTGTCAGGCCCATTGAATCTCTTGCTCCCTCCATGGGGCTGCAAATTCCCTCAGCTCCTTCAGACCTTCCTCCAACTCCTCCATCTGGGACCTCACTCTCAGTCCAGCGGTTACTGTTAAGTGAAACTTGGGCATTCTGAACTTTTGGGCTAATAACCGCTTATCAGTGAGTACATACCATGTTCCTTCTTTTGTGACTGAGTTACCTCTCTCAGGATGATATTTTCAAGTTCCATCCATTTGCCTGCAAATTTCATGAAGTCATTGTTTTTAATAGCTGAGTAGTATTCCATTGTGTAAATATACCACATTTTCTTTATCCAATCTTCTGCTGAGGGACATCTGGGATATTTCTAGCTTCTGGATATTATAAATATGGCTGCTATGAACATAGTGGAGCATGTGTCTTTATTACATGTTGGAGCATCTTCTGGGTATATGCCCAGGAGTGGTATAGCTCGGTCCTTAGGTAGTACTATGTTCAATTTTCTGAGGAACAGACAGAGTAATTTCCAGAGTGGTTGTACCAGCTTGCAATCCCACCAGCAATGGAGGAGTGTTCCTCTTTCTCCATATCCTTGCCAGCATCTGCTGTCACCTGAGTTTTTGGTCTTAGCCATTCTGACTGGTGTGAGGTGGAATCTCATAGTTGTTTGGATTAGCATTTCCCAGATTACTAAGGATGTTGAGCATTTCTTTAGGTGTTTCTCAGCCCTGCGAATTTCCTCAGTTGAGAATTCTCTGTTTAGCTCTCTTCCCCATTTTTTGATAGGGTTATTTGGTTCTCTGGAGTCTAACTTCTTGAGTTCTTTGTATGTATTAGATATTAGCCCTCTATCAGACATAGGCTTGGTAAAGATCTTTTCCCAATCTATTAGTTGCTGTTTTGTCCTATTGACAGTGTCCTTTGCCTTACAGAAGCTTTGCAATTTCATGAGGTCCCATTTGTTGATTCTTGATCTTAGAGCATAAGCCATTGGTGTTCTGTTCAGGAACTTTTCCCCTGTGCCCATGTGTTCGAGACTTTTCACCACTTTCTCTTCTATTAGATTCAGTGTATCTGGTTTTATGTGGAAGTCCTTGATTCACTTGGACTTGAGCTTTGTACAGGGAGATAGAAATGGATCATTTTGCATTCTTCTACATGTAGACTGCCAGTTGAACCAGCACCATTTGTTGAAAATGCTGTCTTTTTTCCACTGGATGGTTTTAGCTTCTTTGTTGAAAATCAAGTGACTGTAGGTATATGGGTTCATTTCTGGATCTTCAATTCTATTCCATTGATCTATCTGTCTGTCACTGTACCAATACCATGCAGTTTTTATCACTACTGAACTGTAGTACAGCTTGAGGTCAGGGATGCTGATTCCCCAGAAATTCTTTAGTTGTTGAGAATAGTTTTTGCTATCCTGGGTTTTTTGTTATCTTAAATGAATTTGAGAATTGCTCTAAGTCTATAAAGAATTGAGTTGGAATTTTGATGGGGATTGCATTGAATCTGTAGATTGCTTTGACAGGATGACCATTTTTACAATATAAATCATACCAATCCATGAGCATGTGAGATCTTTCCATCTTCTGAGGTCTTCTTCGATTTCTTTCTTCAGAGACTTGAAGTTCTTGTCATACAGATCTTTCACTTCCTTGGTTAGAGTCACACCAAGATACTTGTGACAATTGTGATATTGTTTGTGACAATTGTGAAGGGTGTCATTTCCCTAATTTCTTTCTCAGCGTGTTTATCCTTTGAGTATAAGAAGGCTACTGATTTGTTTGAGTTAATTTTATATCCGGACAATTTGCTGAAGTTGTTTATCAGCTGCAGCAGTTCTCTGGTGGAGTTTTTCGGGTCACTTAAGTGTATGATCAGATCATCTGCAAATAGTGATAATTTTATTTCTTCCATTCCAGTTTGTATCCCTTTGACCTCCTCTTGTTGTGTAATTGCTCTAGCTAGAACTTCAATTACTATATTAAATAGATACTGAGAGAGAGGGAAGCCATGTCTAGTCCCTGATTTTAGTGGGATTGCTTCGAGTTTCTGTACATTTACTTTGATGTTGGCCACTGATTTGCTGTATATTGCTTTTACTAAGTTTAGGTATAGGCCTTGAATTCCTGATCTTTCCAAGACTTTTATCATGAAGGGATATTGAATTTTGTCAAATGCTTTTTCAGCATCTAATGAAATGACCATGTGGTTTTCTTCTTTGATTTTGTTTATGTAGTGGATTAAATTGATGGATTTCCGGGTATTGAACCACCCCTGCATCCCTGGGATGAAGCCTACTTGATCATGATGAATGATTGTTTTGATGTGTTCTTGGATTCGGTTTGCAAGAATTTTATTGAGTATTTTTGCATTGATATTCATAAGGGAAATTGGTCTGAAGTTTTCTTTCTTTGGTCTTCATGAGGTTTTGGTATCAGTGTAACTGTAGCCTCATAAAAGGAATTGAGCAGTGTTCCTTCTGTTTCTATTTTGTGGAATAGATTTGAAGAGTATTGGTATTAGGTCTTCTTTGAGGGTCTGATAGAATTCTACACTGAACTCATCTGGTCCTGGGCTTCTTTTGGTTTAGAGACTTTTAATGACAGATTCTATTTCTTTAGGCATTAAGAGACTGTTTAGATTGTTTATCTGATCCTGACTTAACTTTGGTATTTGGTATCTGTCTAGAAAATTGTCCATTTCATCTAGATTTTCCAGTTCTGTTGAGTATAGGCTTCTGTAGTAGTATCTGATAATTTTTAAAATTTCCTCATAATCTGTTATGTCTCCCTTTTCATTTCTAATTTTGTTAATTTGGATCCTGTCTCTGTGCCCTATGGTTAGTCTGAATAAAGGTTTATCCTCTTGTTGATATTCTCAAAGAACCAGCTCCTGGTTTTGTCGATTCTTTGTATAGTTCTTTTTGTTTCTACGTGGTTGATTTCAGCCCTGTGTTTGATTATTTCCTGCCTTCTATTTCTCTTAGTTTTATTAGCTTCTTTTAGTCCTAGAGCTTTCAGGTGTACTGTTAAGCTGCTAGTGTATGCTCTCTCCAGTTTCTTTTTGGAGGCACTCAAAGCTATGAGTTTTCCTCTTAACACTGCTTTCATTGTGTCCCATAAGTTTGGGTAAGTTGTAATTTCATTTTCATTAAATCCTAGGAAGTCTTTAATTTCTTTATTTATTTCTTCTTTGACCAATTTATCATTGAGTAGAGCACTGTTCAACTTCCACATGTATGTGGGCTTTCTGTTGTTGTTGTTGCCATTGAAGACCAGCCTTAATTCTTAGTGATCTGATAGGAGGCATGGGATTATTTCAATCTTCTTATATCTTTTGAGGTTTGCTTTATGACCAGTTATATAGTCAATTTTGGAGAAGGTACCATGAGGTGCTGAGAAGAAGGTATATTCTTTTGATTTAGGATGAAATGTTCTATAGATATCTGTTAAAACTATTTGGTTCATAACATCTGCTAGTTTCACTGTGTCTCTGTTTAGTTTGTGATTCCAAGATCTGTCTATTGATTATAATGGGATGTTGAATTCTCCCACTATTATTGTGTGAGGTGCAATGTGTGCTTTGAGCTTTAGTAAAGTTTCTTTTATGAATGTGGGTGCCCTTGCATTTGGAGCATAGATGTTCAGAATTAAGAGTTCTTCTTGGTAGATTTTTCCTTTGATGAGTATGAAATGTCCTTCCTTATCTTTTTTGATGCCTTTTGAGTGAAAGTCGATTTTATCTGATATTAGAATGGCTACTCCACCTGTTTTTTCGACCATTTGCCTGGAAAATTGTTTTCCAGCCCTTTACTCTGAGGTAGTGTTTGTCTTTATCACAGAGGTGCGTTTCCTCAATGCAGCAAAATATTGGGTCCTCTTTATGGATCCAGTCTATTAGTCTATGTCTTTTTATTGAAGCTTTGAGTCCTTTGATTTTAAGAGATATTAAGGAATTGCGATTATTGCTTCCTGTCATTTTTGTTGTTATTTTTATATTTGTATGGCTATCTTCTTTTGAGTTTGTTGAAAGATTACTTTCTTTCTTTTTCTAGGGTGTAGTTTCCCTTCTTAAGTTGACATTTTCCATCTATTATCCTTTGTAGGACTGGGTTTGTGGAAAAATATTGTATAAATTTGTTTTTGTCATAGAATATTTTGGTTTCACCATCTATGGTAATTGAGAGTTTTGCTGGGTATAACAGCCTGGGCTGGCACTTGTGTTCTCTTAGGGTCTATATGAGTTCTGCCCAGGATCTTCTAGCTTTCATAGTCTCTGGTGAGAAGTCTGGTGTAATTCTGATATGTCTGCCTTTATATGTTTCTTGACCTTTTTTTCCCTTACTGCTTTTAATATTCTTTCTTTGTTTTGTGTATTTGGTGCTTTCTCCATAATGTGACTGGAGGAATTTCTTTTCTGGTCCAATCTATTTGGAGTTCAGTAAACTTCTTGTATATTTATATTCATCTTTTCCTTTAGGTTAGGAAAGTTTTCTTCAATAATTTTGTTGAAGATATGTATTGGTCCTTTAAGTTGGGAATCTTCACTCTCTTCTATACCTACTATACTTAGGTTCTGTCTTCTCATTGTGTCTTGATTTTCATGGATGTTTTAGGTTAGGGGCTTTTTGCATTTTGCATTTTCTTTGACTGTTGTGTCAATGTTTTGTATGGTATCTTCCACACCTGAGATTCTCTCTTCTATCTCTTGTATTCTGTTGGTGATGTTTGCATTTATGACTCCTGATTTTTTTCCTAGGTTTTTTAACTCTGGAGTTGTCTCTCTTTGTGATTTCTTTATTGTTTCTATTTCTAATTTTAGTTCCTGGATGGTTTTGTTCACTTTCTTCATCTGTTTGATTGTGTTTCCTGTAATTCTGCCTATTTGATTGTGTTTTCCAGTAATTTTTAATGGATTTTTGTGTTTCCTCTTTAAGAGCTTCTATTTGTTTACATGTGTTCTCTTGTATTTCTTTAAGGGTGTTATTTATTTCCTTCTTAAAGTCTTCTATCACCATCATGAGAAATGATTTTAAATCTGAGTCTTGCTTTTCTGGTGTGTTGGGATATCGAGGGCTTGCTGTGGTGGGAGAGCTGGGTTCTGATGATGCCAAGTAGCCTTGGTTTCTGATACTTTTGTTCTCACACTTATCTTTTGCCATCTCATTAACGCTGGTGTTGGCTGGTCTTACACTCTCTGACTGTGGCTTGTTCCTCCTGCAAGCCTCTGTATCAATAATCCTTGAAGACTAGCTCTCTCTGAGAGGAATTTGGGTTTGGAGAGCTGTGGCACAGGGTCACCTCTGGGGTGCAGACTGAAACCAGAAGGATCCCCAGGTATCTCTTGGTTCCTGTGTCCTGATGTCTCTGCAAGCATCCCTCTTGATACAGTGAATTTGAACAGAAGTGGTGGTCTTGACTGTGCTCTAAGGTGTGTTGGCACTCCTGGGATTCCAGCTCTCTCCTGGCACTATTTGAGTATGGTTCCTCAAGTCAAAGAATCAGCTCCCAGGCTGCTGAAAGAAACCAGAAGATCACTCCTCAGTCACTGTGCACTGGGATTCCAGGTGGGTCCCCCTGAGCAGACAGGCTTGTCCACACTTCTGGGAGTCTAGCTTTCTCCTGGCACTATTTGGCTATGGAGCCCTGTGCCACAGGCTGAGGTCCCCAGCCACAGAAGGAAACCGGACAGCTCCTGTCCCAGGTTTTTCCTCAGTCCCTGTGCCCGAGGGCCTGGGAGGCTAGTTTTCTCCTGGCGCTATTTGGCTATGGAGCCCTGGTGGCCCAGGCAGAGGTCTCCCTCCACAGTTCTATTATATCATAATTTAATACAACTATTTTTGTTTAATAAATTAGGTACAATGAAACTGAAACAAAATAATAATTATGTAATTTAAGTGAGACAGAAGAAATTAGGTTGACCAACATCTTAGCAGTAGATGAATTTCTCTTTCCATTTCACGGGTTTTTTTTTTTTTTTAATGCTATCCCCCTTCCCAGTCTCCCTTGCACAAACCCTCTCTCCCAGTTCACATCGCCTCTGCCTCTATGAGGGGGCTCACCGATCCATTCACCCAACCACCCCTAAATCACCACCCTAGCATTCCCCTACACTGGCGCATCCAGAATCCACAGTACCAAAGGCCTCCTCTCCCTTTGATTCCAGATAAGGCAATCTTCTGCTACATATGCAGGTGGAGCCATGGGTTTTCCCATTTGTACTCTTTGTTTGGTGGTTTTGTCCCTTGTAGCTCTGGGGTTGTGGGTGGTCTGGTTGGCTGATATTGTTGTTCTTCCTACGGGTTTCAAACCCCTCAACTCCTTCAGTCCTTCCCCTAACTCCTCCATTGGGGTCCCTGTGTTCAGTTCGATGGTTAGCTGTATTGGTCAGGCTCTGGCAGAGCCTCTCAGGGGATAAATATACCAGGCTCCTGTCAGGAAGCACTTCTTTTCATCAGCAATAGAGTCTGGGCTTGGTGCTTTAGGCACAGACCCAGCTGAGGAATGAGACCACCCACCCATCTCAAAAATATTAACCCACTATTGCTCCTGTCTATTTCACAGTTTGTTAAGAAACTAATCTACTAGTCCAACAGTTGAAATTAATCTAATAATACAAATGAAAGACACTTAGCCTATTAATCGGTTATACGTGAACAATGAGTAAGTATAAATTGCAGAGGGAAACTTACGGAGTACTTCCTATACATTATAGCACAGTGCTGAAGAATGATGTCATTGGGGAAAATGACTAGAGGCAAATTTATGGACATGGAGAGATTTAAAGAGGTATAACATTCAGGGTGAAGAAATTGGCTATACAATGGAACTAAGAGGCATGAAGATTAATTTAATTTTTTTATCTCATATTCAAGAGCTAACTCTTTCCAATTTTAACCTGATAATAAAAATTTCAGGTGTTTCAGGGCCCAGGATCTAGTTTTTTGTCATTCTGTTTTTAGAGTTCTGAATAAACCTCATCATGTGAATATATGAAAGAGAGATTTGAGATCTGGCTACCAGGGTTTGTCTTTGAATAGTTTTGAGTAAATCAAATTCCAAGGCTTTGCCCTGCAGATAATTTGCAATTTGATAGGAAAGCTAGGGATATAAAAATCAATATTTGAAAGGAATAGGGATAAAAGTAAGGGCTGAGAAAAGGGTAACCATCAGAATTCAGTAGCTTCATTTTCCTTTCTATAATTTTAAAAATAACCATGTCTTTGCCATTATTAAACTCTCTCTATATGTATGTATGTATGTATGTATGTATGTATGTATGTATGTATGTATGTATAATTCCCCTTTGACCAGAGCAGTTCTCATTTCCAACAAATGTGTCTTGAAATAAGTCTGTGTTTCTATGTGTTCTTCGGTACAGGGAGAAGAGGGCAGATGCTTGGTGCTATCACTGACAATGTGATTTCTTACTTGAAGTAAGAATACTTACTTGAAGAAGCCTGGGGAATCTTAGTATATGTCTTCTTTACCCAGTATCTTTCTGTGATTTTTAGGGCTTCACATGAATTTTTAATACAGCTAAGGTATATCTAGGTGATGTTTCCCCATTTCTTTTTTTGTAAATATAAGAAACAGCTATTTAATAAATTAGGTTCACATGTAAGTAGAACCAAATTTAGAAGACCCCAATTCTGTTGTGCTTACCTCTAAATCTAAACAATGGTTCAAAAATTCTTTAATACAGTTAAAAATATACAAGGAATATAAAGAAAAGTTCATATATGTATTTTTGCTTACTTATTCATATAATGACTGTTTTCCCTGAGATGCAAAGCTCCAAAAAGTCTCATGTCATTTTTTGCTTAGTTTGAAGTTCTATACTAAGAATGAAGTCACAGCAATCATTTTGTGGACTTTCAGTCATTTCCCACCATCTAAAATCTGCTTAAATCTTATATATTTGATTAAAATATATTATTTAAACAGTATGATAATACGATCACTTTCTAACCTAAGGTATTTAGAAGGTATAATGTGATTGCTTTCTAACTAAGAAGGAAATCATAAGAGAAAGAGCTGAGGCTCACATCACACAAGTGTGAAAAGCACATTGAAGAAAATAGAGTCAATCACATAGATAAATTGATCTGGATAGTTCATGGTCCAGTTAACTGTGAGGAAGGCATTTTCTTCAAAATAACTATTTCCTTTCGAATTTGAGTCTCTGTTTTCAATTTACACAGGTTAGTTTTAGTTGACTTAAAAGCTGTAATATTTTCACTTAGAAATTATTATCCATAATTTACCTTCTCATTGTTCATGATTGAACTTGAGGCTTATGATTTCGTTAATGTTTTATAGAATTAAATCATACATTTACTTGGATAGTTAATGATGGGTTATAGATTGAATAATGTATACAGCCGGGCAGTGGTGGCACACACCTGTAATCCCAGCACTTGGGAGGCAGAGGCAGGTGGATTTCTGAGTTCGAGGCCAGCCTGGGCTACACAGAGAAACCCTGTCTCAAAAAACAAAACAAACAAACCAAACAAACAAACAAACAAAAGAATAATGGATACTTGCTTTAAGCCCAAAATATGATTATTGAAAGAATAAAAAGCATTGCAACAAGTGAACAACTAAAAGATGTAATAAGTGAACAACTAAAAGATGTAATAAGTGAACAACTAAAATCTATAGAGGCAGTTTAGTGGTAAGAAATATATGCTGTTCGTGCAGAGTCTCATTAGCACATATATTAGGTGATTTACAAGTTACTATAACTACACTGAAGGGGTCAAACATATAACCCCTACCCATATCTCAATTCACAATCATGTACCCATACGCTGGCAGTCACATAGGCATACACATAATTCTAACTATTCAAATTGAACCTTAAACTTAAATTTTAAATGTGATTTGGATGAAATAAAACATATGTTATATGAGCGGGAAAATTGGCATAAAACAAATCCATAGTATATTTCTATCTTTAGTCAACCCCCAAATATATATTTTGGACTATTTTAATTTTTTACATTTGTTAGTTAAAATTTAGGTAGATAGTTAGTTAGAAAAAGAGATATATTAATAAACCTAAAACCTCCATCTTCAATGTTTGTTTTTCTTTGGTATAAAATATTTTCTTTTTTATGATAAGCTTATAAGAATGCACCATAAAGAGATGTATTTCCAGAATTGTTTTGGAATGACAGGAACCTGCTTTTCAAAGATAAGTAAAACATGTTTTTCTACAAATGAAACTTTAGGATAGATAAATTCTACTAAATTCATGTCAGTGGGAGACAATTTTGAGTATAAACTGAGAAAAATCTTAAGGGAACATATCTTATGTGTTTTTCAATTTTAAAATACAGTTTAGAAATTAGGAGACTACTCAAAGTTGTATTCTGACCTACACTTTTAAACTGTAACATGTATGCACATACATAAACCTTATCTATACACACAGTAATAATTGTTAGCACTATTAGAAAATTCTGAATTGGATGAAAGACTGGGAATCGATTTTTTAGTACTTAAGTTACACCTAATGAATAGATTTACATCCTGAATTGGGAGATAAAACTGAGCTGTGTAGACTTCATAATACTACAAAGAACTAAATAAGAAATAAGATTATAGGTAACTTGCGAAATGTAGTTGTAGGCTCAATTTTTAAAGACAAAAATGTTAATAAAAATGACCTTATAAAGAAAAATATGTGGGATATAAACCTACCAAGTAGATGAAAGGTAATGAGAGAGAAACATTAGGATAGTAAAGATCAAAATTAAAGGACACTGTAGCATTTGGAAATATTTGTGCTCATTAATAAGAAAGGTTGTATTATTTGAATAATAGTGATCTCAAGATTTAATATTTTATATCCATTAAATATCTTCCCAGAGATAAAAACTTCTAAAATTTATGTGGAATTCCATGAATGAAGTAAGCCATTGGTCATTTATTTTGCTATTATTATTATTATTATTATTATTATTATTATTATTATTATTACTGTGCGCATTTGACAATATTAGAGAAACTTAGACAAATGTTGCATAAATTTAGCTTTCTTTTCCCACTTTTTTTGTAGGTTCTGGTAATTGAACATAGATATCCTTGTTTATAAAGCAAGAAATTTTACCCAGTGTGGCATCCTGCCAGCCCAAATATATTTGTAGAAGAAAGAGAAATGCTGGAGGTATCACAACATCTAATCTATATATAATAAGAAAACAACATGGTGCAGAAGGAAAAAAAGCAGATTAGAACAATGGAATAAAATAGAGTACCTCAAAATAATCTCATATAATTTTCAACACATTTTAAAAAAAACATTTATTAGACAAAAATGACTTTTTAAAAAACATGGTACAAGAAAAGTCAATATCAACCTGTGTCACATTGAAATTATATCCCTTTATTCTCAACTCCTATTAAAACAAATTCAAATTGTTTCAAAAGAAACAATAAGAGCATAAGAAGAGAAAAGTACAAATGTCTAGAGATAATATTGATAAATTACAGCAACATAAGAACATAGGCAAAATTTTTCTAAGAGAAATAATCATGCACACAAGTCCTGCATGGTTCGAATCAGATAGGAATCTACCACTAGAAAGGGCAAGTGGACATACCCTCTATCAAAAAGCTTTTAAAATTGATACCTGTTGTGAAAAGGAAAACTAGTTTTCTCTAATGGAGTGTCACTGGGTTATGTCAACCATATCCAGGTCAGATATCTTACCCAAAGGTAGTTGATTATTGCAAAATGCACTCTATATTGTCTCTTTCATTCTGTTGTGCATTTTGAGGTATTTTTCTTATCTTTATTTTTGATTTTTAGGTTGTTGTTGTTTTGTGTGTGTGTGTGTGTGTGTGTGTGTGTGTGTGTGTGTGTGGTGTGTGTGTGTGTGTGAGCTTGCATTTCAATTACAACATTTCTCTTTCTTGTCTTCCATGGGAATGTTGCAAAAGTGTGGGCACACCTATTGTAGATGGTAAAGGGTCAGGAACATTGCTGTGGAAGTGTGTCCTCCTGTAACATCAAAGGATATACCTGTAAAGTCTCACCAATGTGACTACACAAATGTAAGAAGAACAAGGACAACAAATAACATGCCAAACTGCACATGCAAAATTCCATGAAATTTCTACACTATACACAAAAAGACTATATCCAATTAATTGAGTAAAGCTGGGAACTGAAAGGTGATCCTCCTCAGGGACATCAAGCCAACTGCTTTCCCAGTGCCAAATGGTCATGCCTGAAAACATATATACATATTATACTACATGGGCTCAGCTGTCTGCATTTAAGAATATGTGTATATATATTCAAAAAATATATCCTTGCAATAACATTGAAAATGTTTGAGGAAGAGAGTGACAGAAAACATGATATTTGATGGGGAGAGATATGAAAATGATATGGGAAGTGTTGAGAGAGGGGACTAATACAATAAAACTTATTGTATAAATATAAAAAAATGCTATTAAATTCTTGCAAATAGCAAAATTGTTCCTACTTATTTTCAGGTTCTTTCTTTCATTCTTTGTTTCTTTCTCTTTCTCTAATTTTCATCCCAATCTCAGTCCCTCTTCCTCTTCTCTTCTTTCTACCCTTATAGATAACTCCCCACATTGCCCCCTCTTCTTCTTCTCAGAGCAGGCGAAGGCTCCTTGGATATCACCCCACCCTGAGGTAAACAGTAAGGCTAATCACATCCTCTCCCACTGAAGCCAAACCAAGTAGTCCAGTTGGGGTATGGGGATCCAAGGCAGGGAACAAAGTTAGAGACAGTCCCTGCTCCAATGGGCCCAGGACAGTTGATTCTGTAAGTCTTCTTGTGATGTTCTTGACCCCTCCAACTTGATCAATTGTATCCCCAAGTCTTTCACAAGACTCCCCAAGCTCTGTCTGGTGTTTGGTTGAGAGTTTCTACATCTGTTTCCATGAGCTGCTGGATGAAGCTTCTCAGAAGACAGTTGTGCTAGGCTCCTGTTTTCAAGCATAGCAGAGTATCATTAATCTGACATGGGATGGATCTCATATTGGGACAGTCATTGGTTGGCTGTTCCTTCAATCTTTGCTCCATCTTTATCACTTCACTTCTCTTAAGCAAGACAAATTTTGGATTGAAGGTTTTGTGGGTGTGTTGAGATTCAAGTTCATAAGAAAACATAATAAAGACAATATACTGCAAGCCAATAACCAATCACCGTATACCCATCCATGGGTCAATGAGTCATATATAGGTCTGATGACATAAGATAGCTCAGAAAAGAAAATGTAGTCAATGAAAGCTCAAGATCCTTATCAATTAAGGAAACTGAGACTCAACCTGCATTTAGAGTTAATACCACCCCTGCTGAAATGGTGGTCACCAAGAAAGCAAATAAAACTGAATGTTGATAAGAGAAGGAACAATTTTTAGAAATGTTTAAATGTTTGAGAGAATGAAAATTATATAGCCATTATGGAAATCCATATGGAAGTTTCTCAAAATCCTAAACATAGAAGTACAATGTCATCCAACCAGAGCAACACTGGCCATATATCTTAAAAAATGTAAGGCAACATCTTAAAGAAGCTCACGTACATCTCGGCTTACTAAGGTATCACTCAAGACAGCTACAAAATGGAACCACTAACAAAACATGAATGAATACAGATAAATGTAGATAATAAAAATTTGATCAAATGAAATCAAGAATACATTTATGATATGTGAAGTAAACTGAATAAAACTGGAGGTCATTTAGTATAAAAATTAGACTTAAATTACACTATGTTTTCTCATATGCAGAATAACTATTTAAATATTGGAGCATATATGTATACATATGCATTATGTGTGTATTCATGTAGATATATATTTTTATGTAATCATATATGGATGCATGCATGTCTATATATAATGAAGGTAGAAACAGGACCATGGAAGGCAAGAACACATGTCATGGGACAAGTTAGGGGGGAAAGGAGAGTAAAACTGATGGAATATGTGTGAAATGAGGCAGACAGGGGAAGGTTTTGTAGGAGAAAAGGAAACAGTAGTTGGGGCATTCATTGTACAGTGTAAAAAAAATTTAACAATTGTTTAACACCATTTACCTATCAATATACACAGTAGACATATTATTTCTATATATTTAGAAGATTTCCTTGTCTCTTTCAGTCTATATTATCTCTTCCTTACAAGTGGCAATGACTTTTCAATTTTTACTATCGTAGATTCTCAAATTTAAAATTCTCGAGTTCATATCTTGATTTCACACATCTGATATTTTGATCATTCAATTATATTTAGAATTATCAATGGCATATCAGTATTTCATGACTTTCAATAGCTAAGCAATGTTCCTTTTAATGACAGTACCAGGATGTATCTGCTGCTGCTGAAACTTAACCACAATCCCTGTTATACTACCTCATGTAAGACAGTTATGAATAGCATTTTTCCAGTTGTTTCCTAAAAAGTTTTATTTCTCTTTATACATCCCTAGAAATTACTTATAAGAAACTGCCAAACACATATCTAAAGTAGTTACTGAATTAATTATGCATACCATCAGTTTAGGAGCATTCTCTTGTGCTGTGTTCTAGTTGATATTTCATAATGTATGCCCTTTTATTTATATTTTAGTGGGAAGAAAATAGATTTCATTGTAATTTTATGGTTTCTCAATGAACTCAGTAAGTAAGCATTTTTTTCCATACATTTATTGGTCAACACAAACCTTTTGGGGAAAGTTCCTATTCATACAATTATATTTCAGGTATTTGCTCTGTTTCTTCTTGAGCCTTAATAATTTTAAATGTCTTATGCATAAATATCCATTTCAAATACACATATAGAAAAATAGACATTTGATGTACTGCTTCTGCTGTAGACAAACCCGTCTTCTCTAAACCTTATGTGTTGTCCTCCTATGTATCAGTATTCACGTGTGTAACGCCTTGGGGATGTACAGCTCTTGGGGTCTCTCTTATCATAGTGATCTATATCAGACTTGAGAGACTGGATCCTCTTTCTTTCATTCTTTTGGAATGGAAGTGAGGCAAGAGAAAAAAAAAATGGTGAGTCTCTGAGGAAAATGAAGCAAGTCCTGGAAATAGAGACATCATTAGGTAATCTGCCACTGCCTGGATTTTGGATTTCTCAATTTTCAGAACTAAGAAATGTATATTCTTTAAAAAGAAAGAAAGAAAGAAAGAAAGAAAGAAAGAAAGAAAGAAAGAAAGAAAGAAAGAAAGAAAGAAAGACAGTCATATGCATTATTTGTCCTAGCTCTATTTGCCTGCTTTATTTTGGATTAACACTCTTCAGTGGACAAAAAGACTGTCATTATTATGTATGTTCTAATCTAAAAATGATAGGCCTTTTAACATCAAAACACCTTACACAATACAAATATCATTTAAATTATTTTTAAAAGAAAATAAACTCATTGGAAAGATAAAACAGGTTAAAGATCTCTGCATGAGATTGAAAGTTATTTCAACAAGTTTTTTTAAGCCCAAAAAATAGTGAGAAGTATATAGTAACAGATATAATTGCTTTGAAACATTTAATGATGCCAAATTAAATTACTTTCAGGAGTGATTGCTAGTGTTAATTGTTAATGTGGCAGGATCTAAAATAACCTTGGAGAAGAAAGAGCATCTTGATTATCAGTAATTAAGGTGGGAAAAACCACATGGCGGCACCATTCCCTAGGAAGGAGATCCTGGATTATGCAAGAGTGGAGAAAGGGAGCCAGATCCTGGTATGGGATCATTCATTATCCCTGTGGATGACCTGTGACCAGCTACTTCAAGCTATTGGTACTTTGAAGTCCTCACCCTACAGCATTAAATTTTGAAGTGTGAGATTAGGTAAGTCTTTCTCCCTCAAGTTGTTTCTGTAACAGTACATTGTCTCAGCAGGAAAAAAAAAAAACCTGAAAAACAAAAAATAAACAAACAAACAAAACCAGAGAAACCAGGATGATGGAGTTTCTAAGTCAATAAAATACTAGCAAAACATTTGAAGAAAAGTACAAACATATTAAAACTTATAAGAAAATGAAACATTAATGTAGCTAGGGTAACCTTTGAAAATTAAGGATAAACATATTACTTAATCTATTTTTAAATTACATCATGAAAATAAAACAATATATTCTAAGTCAAATTGCAAAAATATACAATCAACTAATTTTTCACTAAATCGCTGAGTCAATTTAATGAGGAAGATAAACACATTTTTTAACAAAGCAAAGCAAAATAAGTAAAGCCACTAGTGCTGGTGATGACAGGCAATTTGAAGAAAATGAATAAACAGAAGCAATATTCTTTATTGCAGTAGGTGCATGAACTAATTTGAAAGAATATAATTCTAAGTGTTATGAATAGAAGTTGTTTTTAGAATAAACAAAGTCAAACACTGTTGTCCTTGGTTTGGTGATGATTTTCCTCGTTTTATTTTTAATGCTTGTTTCTTTTTATTTTATCTTTCCTTTATTCTTTTTTTTTTAAGGAGTTCTTAGAATGAGCCCCATTCACGTAGTAGAGCTAATATGCTCAGCTACCTTTCTCTATATTTAAACAGTGAGAATTTGTTGCCTGGGAACTCATGCCACAGACACTGGGTAAGTTATCCCATGTCAATTAATCATAATAGACAATCTCTCCCAGGTACTCTGACAGGCCCTTTCCCAGATGATAGTTGATTCTACGAAACTGGCAATCAACACTGTTTATTGCACTTAGGGAGAGAAAATATTTTGCCATTATTGAGAACTCCAAACAAAGTATATCTAAATACTATGTACATCTTACTATTATTTAAGCATTTTGTGTTTCTCTTACATTATCCTTGAATGATTTTGTCATTAATGTTCAATCTAGAGCCTATTTTATATTTAACAGTTAAGTTGATTCGTTTTAAAACTATGAAGCACTATTTGTTTTGCAAAGGCTTCGATGTACTGTCTTTCTTTTCTGCTACTTTGGAACATGATCCCTTCAATTCTATTAAATATTTCTAGTATCAAAGAATATTCTGTGCTATCCTAATAGTCAATCATATCACAGACAAAATATAACACTTCTTTTGTAACACTGTCCTATGATTCTGTTCTTCCTAGGACCAGCTTGCCTGAAACTTATAGATATACCAACCACCTCTGCATCTTAATAAATTGGATGAAGGGTATTTGCTACCAAATTCAGCTGTATTTACATTTGGGTAGGATTTACTTTTAATATTTTTTTCAGAAAAATACACAGATAGTAACAGGTATAAAATTATGACATGCATTTATAGCACAAAGAGCTATAAATGTTTTCAGTCTCACTATTAAAAAATAGCAAAAATCATAAATATAGAGCAACAAGAAGAACACTCTAAATATCAACTACAGTAAGATGCTGATTCATCCTTGCCAATATGATTGAAAGCAAAGTATAATGAAATATAGCAAGTACTTGGAGATTGACAGAAACTACCTTATTTGCTAAGAATGCAACTTTGTGCAGATACCTTAGGGAACAGTTCTGTTGAGTACTTCAGGTTAGAATTAGAGTCCATTCACTACACAGTAATTTTATATGTGGGTATTTGCTCTAGAAAACTGAAAATATACTCATACAAAAATACACTACTTAAATTATAGAGATCCTGTGGAAAAATTACAAAATATGGAAAAATCAGAGATGTCAGGTTATACATAAAACTTCACATCTAGTGCCAGCTACTTGGATGACTGGGGTCAGAGGATCATATAAGGTTAGAAATCTCAGACTAGCCTTTGAAACAAAGAAAGACACCATTTCACACACATAAACACACACATACACACGCACACACAAACACAAACACACACAAATAATTGTAAAAGTACAAACTAGAATAAGATAAAACTACAAAATATCAGTTCAACTGCTGCAGGTATAAACAAAATTTTTGAATCTATATTATGTAAGAACTCTCAGCTGCATAATGAAAAGGAAGCAGATTATTGATACAATCAACAATATATAACCTGTAATATGTAACATATCAAACCTGAAAAAATATGTGTAATATGTTTTCCTGGCATTTTTCTAAAGGTAAAATTATTGAAACCAAATTTCTAACACTGAATGTTCATGCTTGGGGACAGGGGTTGCAGTTGATGACTAATGGAATAAAAGTTAAAATGATAGACTCTTTTATATTATGCTTCTCTACTTTTCTCTAATCAAAGAGAAATGTATAGCTGAGTGTAGAATTTGAAGTATGTACAATAATAATGATATTAATTGTTAAACTCCAGCAATAAGTGTGGTCAAATATCTATTCAGGTAGAGCTCCAAGTTGATGCAATTCACATTGTTAGCAAGAATGTGCCATAATTTCTTGTCTGCACTTCTAATCGCCAAGACATTTTCATTTCAAAACATAAGGGATCCTGCAACCATTTAACATGATATGATGAAAATTTTAAACTCGATTGTGACTGGAAAAAACACAAGATGACTCCTTTACAGAGATATCTGTGTATGCTGGGAGGAACCTTAGGCATGCTTCTTACTTCATCATTTCTATGGTTTCTCAGTAAAATCCAACTCTGGGTCTTCAGAATACCCTGACACCCCTCCTCCAAGAAACCTGTGAATTAACTTTTCATGTTTTGGGGAAACTATGTTTTTGCAGAATGGCTACAAGATTGCTAAAAGGCTCCTTACCTCAAGATTAAGTGAATCTAAAAAGCAAACTGAGCCAAGTTCTTTTCCTTTTTTCCTGCATGTATCTCCATCTGCCCGAGCTAAATAAATGGATTCTACAGGACAGATCCTACTTATTTCAGGGAAGGGAGGCATTAGCTAAGAGCCTTCCCATTTCGAGGCAGAGCTTTTAAGGAGGTATTTTTCTGGCACTTACATTGGCAAAGTCCAGTCATTTCTGCAAATTTCCTACTAGCAAATTGAGTGCAAGTTCTTATGAACTGTAATTTTTTTATCATTTACTTTCCTTTTTTCCTGTTAGAATTAAGCAAGTCACTAAATTCTTGAGATCTTCTTATGTTCAAAGAAAATTGGTTTGTATTTTGAATTTTATATTTTTATAAATAAAATATATTGTTCTACAATTCTTCTTGTTCTTTCCTTCCAATACCTAAAAATTATAGAGACATGTATACATAAACAATCCAAAAATACTCAAATGTATATAATAATTTTACTCAGATGCTTACTTATTATAGTCTTTCATTATCAGAATTAATTATTTAAAAATTTGGTTAATCCTCTAAACATATTAGTAAAAATAATCAACTTTGTTGCTTGTATTTAAATAGTATTAGTACATACTTAGTAATTTTAAATAAATATTTTTCAGGATTTAATCAAATAAGTAACTTGAAGAAAGCTCCATTGAGAAAATGGAAAGCAAAATTCGCAAACTTCTTGATTTGCAAGGTTCTTAATTTGTTCTAACAATGATCACAGTGAAGAGCTAATGAAAAGGAAAAAGACAGATTCAGAGAGAGGGAAAAGATCAGATAATTAGCCTTGAGTACCTTTGGGCTAAAGGAACCCTTGATATTGCATGTCTGTCTGTGACAAGTTATCAATTAAACCTCTTCTCCTTTACAAAGAACATATAAACTAAAGAAAAAACACATTCACATATGTATAATACTCATTATTTGTTGTACAGTGCCTTACAAAACCCAGTTCAAAAATTACTCTTCATACAATATGTTGCAAGTTTATTTGTGAATCAGCAAGATAAATTGTTTAATTTTGTGATTTTTTAAGGTGGGTGAGGGAACACCCTCCTAGAAACAGGGGGGAGGGGGAAGGAAATAGGGGGTTTCGGGGAGAACCAGGAAAGGGGATAACATTTGAAATGTAAATAAAGAAAGCATCCAATTTAAAAAATAATAAACCTAGCATAGCAAAAGAAAAAATGAAATTCAAGCAAGTAAAAAAACTTAAAACTGTAAAAAAAAAAAAAAAGAATGCAAAAGTGTCTATCCTCCCTCTTCTTTTGATGGGTGACTTCAGAAGTGAACATTTTTTCTGTATAACTCATGACATTTCTTTGGACTCATGAACATAATACATTTTGATTTTGATAGCACCCAGTCACTACACTTTCATAGCGTCAGATATTATGAAGAATTGTAATACATATAATCACAACTAAGGAAAATATCATTTAAAATCAGAGCAAAAAAAAAAAAACAAATAAAATATGCCTTTGCATTTTCAAATTAAAAAGACCTTATTAGTATGACAGGCATATTATCACTTTTAAATTATTCAATTAATCCGTGTATCTCCAAATAGAGATTTTGTCCCCAAGTGTTCAACATTATGTTCCCAGCAAAGCAAACAATTTGTAGTTGCTTTGCTCATTTGACCCAAGTTGCCAAATAGAGATGACTTAATTCTTCTGTGAAAAACAGTGCTGATTTCAAGGTTACGTAGAGTTTAGATTCTTTCAGTCTTTTAGAGTAAGTTGTATTCAGTATGTACCAAGATAGAGCCTAATTTATTATTTTGCAATTTTCCTTGATGTCATTTTGATAGTACTTCATCTGCAACCTTCTCTTCTCTAACATCTTAGAAAAATAGGAAAATTTAGATTTAATTGTTTTTAATCCTAAAGATTACTTAACCTTTAAAAACAGCTTGTGTAATAATTTAAGCAATAATATAATATATGTGCGACGTTGTAAAATGTGTGTACCCTTTAACAGTAAACTATTTTGTTTCATCGTTAAAAGGAATGATCAAATCTTAATCTACTAGAGTTGAAGCAATATTTTACAATAACTACGTATACCATTTAAAAGATATTTAAAATAGCTCTGGACTAAGTGTGTAATTTTATGTTTGTGTTTCCCTTTACTCTGCATGATTTTCTGAATTGACTTATTTTCCTAACTAAAGGCACACTAGAGGTCAGGTAGATATTTCATATCTATATATTTGAGTATTTTTCCCTTAGTAGCTGGTGTAGACTGGTCAATGTGGGTTATTTTCAGTTTAATGCTTCTACCTTGGAAACATACATTGTAGTTGAAATAAGGACTCTATTATATCCCAGGTCGAGTTCAACTTTAATTATTAAGCTGCTATACCATAATACTACTAACTGGGTAATTTAAGTAATTGATTCTTGCTTTCTCCTATTCTGGAAGCCAGGAATTTACATTAGGATACTTAGCCGTGCTCTCTGTCTTTTCTTTAATCTCTGTAAATAGTCGTGTTCATGCTGTGTTCACCAGACACAGATCTGAGAGAGCACACCCTCCAATAGGCTTTCCAATGATGCTGATCCAAGATAAGGACCTACTCTCATAGCCAGTTCTAATCTGCATTGCTCTCCCATGTCATTCTATACACAGATCCACATGCAGGCTTGGGCTACATCGCTGGAATTTGTGGAACCCTGTAGTTGTGAGCTATTTTTGCTTTTCAGGTTAGCTGGGAGTGTGTCTTACAGTCATAAAAGCACTAGTATTTCTTTTAAACCACTTTATGGTTTTTTTGGTTAGTGTATTTCTTTACTATTCATACCTTGTGCTATGATTTACTTCCACAGCCTTGGTTTGGGTAAGTAGCCATGTATGAAGACTTAGGAATCTATATTTCTATTTATTAGCCAATGCAAAATGTAAGGATCTTAATCATGAGGTGTAAATAATCAGTCAGCACTATCATGGTGATCTTTATAGGACCGACATAAGCATCCTTACTATTATGGTCAGCTGCAATTCTTGTATTACTGTGTGAAAAGCATATATTAGTACTTTTGATTATTTCAATTAATATAAACTCAAATGACATCTTTGACAGCTTAGAAAACTCTATAAGTTGGACAGTTCTAGTGTGCATTAACTAATTTGCTATAGTAGCATATGAAATGTAAATAGAGAATTAGAGCCTGAGGAATGGGTGCTCATCTACATTTTTGCTTCCATCTGCCGGTTCCTTGTGGTCCCTGGTGACCCACTGGTTTACAGAGCAGCCTACTGGTTCTTGGAAGCCTAACAAGCCCAAGACAGACTCACATCATGAAGATAGCATAATAGGAGAAGTGACCCTGACAGCAAGTTATAAAGAAAGATAACTTGAGGACTCTTTCAAATCGAAGTCTGTGCCTGTAATAGATCATATGCCATTGGGATTTATCTGCTGTTGTTGGATTGACTGTCTTCAGAATTTAAAGGGCATTTATCAGAATGAATGCCAAGTTTTTGTAAAAGAATATATAAGAATATACATCAAGAGAGAGCACTATTGCCAGAGAAATGCTTGCTCCACCTCCCTCTTAAGGGAAGCCAATGAATTATCAGAGCATTTAGGGAATAAACGCAGGAGTCATTACAAACTTACATATCTAGATCCTAGTCTACCAGACTCAAAAAGTCTGCCAGCGAGACAGAATGTGATGCAGTATACTCCCACTGTGCAACTGACCTGAATATCTTGGCTACTTGGGGAGGTATATTTTTATGATAGCTAATTTCTCTGCTTATGCACAGCTGTAGTCTTTAAGGGAAAAATATTAGAAGACTGTCACAGGCAGTTCCCATCCTACTCTTACTTGAAGTGTCTGCATTCAAATTTATACTTCAGATTATTGTGTGAAGTAGTTAAATCTGTATTCCTAAATTATTACAAAGTAGCTGTAACCTCACCCATAATGGCATATGTGTCTTAAGAGCAGTGGATATAATCTACATCCATTAGAAGAAAATGTCTTTCTATTAAACTCATTGAAGCCTCCTGTCTTTCACTTCCTGGGGTTCCTGACCATGCATGTTGATGTACTGACTCTTTGCTTTGGACTTTCTAACATTTATGAATACTTCAGAATAGTTGTTGTCACTTATAATTTTGGAAATGAATATCATGAGGATATTCATCAATTGAAATTTCTAAGCAACATCATATCATCTGTATCATCTGTATGTACACATACAGGCATTTTTAAAAATTAAAAATTAAATGTCTTCATCTATCTAGTCTTTTATTGTTTATTTTAGTAATTCAGTTTTTTAAAATGTGGAGAATTAAAGAAATTAACTTTAACAAAAAAGTTGTAATTAAGCCTGAGAAAAAAACTTCTGAGAATTTTATGAATTAATTCCAGTTAGGAGCAGTACAGAAATATATCTTTGGGCATCACTAAATATAATATATATCATTTTATATTTATTTGTTCCAAACTTATTCTATATGATTAGAATTAATAATGAAGAATTATGGATGCCTCCATGAGATATTAAACGGAGAAACTGGACTTGAGCTACCTTTTGAAATGTAGCTAGAAATTAGATACAAGTTATACAGATTATCTTTTTTTTCACTGCTAAACTGAATGCTGTTTGAATAAATGTAAATAGTCCACACTTACAGTGTTCTAGAGAGACCATTTAGAGGGAAAGTATCTTGAATGTACTTGGGATTAATTTAAATTTAACAGTGCTGTCCTGAAGTAGTTTTAATCATCATACTTTTCATAAAATAAAGTAGTTAAAAGTACACTTGATCTTTGACAAAAGAGCTAAACCATCCAGTAGAAAAAAGACAGCATTTTCAACAAAAGGTGCTGGTTCAACTGCAGTCTACATGTAGAAGAATGCAAATTGATCCATTCCTATCTGTCTGTACAAAGCTCAAGTCCATGTGGATCAAGGACCTCTACATAAAACCAGATACACTGAATCTAATAGAAGAGAAAGTGGGGAAAAGTCTCAAACAAATGGGCACAGGGGAAAAGTTACTGAACAGAACACCAATGGTTTATGCTCTAAGAATAAGAATCGACAGATGGGACCTTATGAAATTGCAAAGTTTCTGTAAGACACTGACAATAGGACAAAACAGCAACCAACAGATTGGGAAAAGATCTTTACCAATCCTACGTCCAATAGATGGCTAATATCCAATATATACAAAGAACTCAAGAAGTTAGACTCCAGAGAACCAAATAACCCTATCAAAAAATGGGGAACAGAGCTAAACAGAGAATTCTCAACTGAGGAAACTCATAGGGCTGAGAAGCACCTAAAGAAATGTTCAACATCTGTAGTCATCAGGGAAATGCAAATCAAAACAAGTCTGAGATTCTACCTCACACCAGTCAGAATGGCTAAGATCAAAAACTCAGGTGACAGCAGATGCTGGCGAGGATATAGAGAAAGAGGAGCACTCCTCCATTGCTGGTGGGATTGCAAGGTGGTACAACCAATCTGGAAATTAGTCTGGCAGTTCCTTAGAAATTTGGACATAGCACTACCTGAGAACCCAGTTATACAACTCCTGGGCATATATACCCAGAAGATCCTCCAACATATAATAAAGACACATGCTCCACTATGTTCATAGCAGCCATATTTATAATAGCCAAAAGCTAGAAACAACCCAGATGTCCCTCAAGAGAGGAATGGATACAGAAAATGTGATAGATTTACACAATGGAGTACTACTCAGCTATTAAAAACAATGACTTCATGATATTCACAGGCAAATGGATGGAACTTGAAAATATCATCCTGAGCGAGGTAACTCAGTCACAAAAGAATGAACATAGTATGTACTGACTGATAAGTGGATATTAGCCCAAAAGTTCGGAATACCCAAGTTTCACTTCACAGTAACCGCTGGACTGAGAGTGAGGTCCCAGATGGAGGAGTGGGAGAAGGGACTGAAGGAGCTGAGGGAGTTTGCATCCCCATGGAGGGAGCAACAGTGTCAACTGGCCTGCCCCCCAGGATCTCCTGGAGACTTGACCACCAACCAAGGAATATACATGGAGGGACCCATGGTTCGGACCACATATATGGCAGAGGTGGGCCTTGTTGGCCATCAAGGGGAGGAGAGGCCCTTGGGCCTGAGGGTGTTAGATGTCCCAGTATAGGGGAATGCCAAGGAGGGAAGACAGGAGTGGGTGGGTGGGTGGGTGGGTGGGTGGTTGGGGGAATACCTTCATAGTGCCATGGGGGTGGGGTGATAGGGGTTTCCAAAGGGGAAACCTTTGACATGTAAATAAATTATCAAAAATTAAAAAAAAATTAAAAAGCACACCTTTTCTGGATAATTTATTCAATATGAAATAAGTCCTGAAAAAATATGGAACTGATCAAGAATTTTTTAACCATTTTACTTTGTGTAGAAGGAGAATATGATTCAGATTCCCAAATGTATAGGAAACTTTGGTCAAAGACTTCTCAATGTTCAAAGGACTACCCTGACACAAAATACATAAATAGTAGCAGCATAAATTATTTTGAAGATGATTAATCTGAAAAATTGCATAAAATTAACTGGTAGGTGAAACTGGGACAACACAGAAGAGCTGTGCTAATATTGTATTATCTTGATGTAAGTGTATGATGGCTTTGCTGTATTTGATCTTAGCATAATGAATGCCAGCTAGGTGACAGAGAAAGTGTCTCCTGAAACTACTTCACAGATGATGCCTCATCAGTGTGATCAGAGAGTTCTAGAAACCATTTGGTTTTAATGTGTTTATTAATGACTACCATGAACTTCCAACTGTCAACGCATACTTTACTCATACCCCCAGAACACCAATGATCACAGCAGATTCAGCTTCAGAATATCCGTGACTTTATTTCTAGAACAAAGTCTCATCTGAATGATAAGTATTCTTGTATTAAAGTCATAGCTACTCTAACTTCAGTATGATCTTTACCATTGTCATTTATTGTGTCTCAAGCAGCCTTCATTAGCACCTGTTTGTCACACATAAATTCTGTTTTCCATGAATGATTTAAAATTTTATTTCATCAACCTCTAAGCCTGGGCCACGGTGAACCCTGTTTAGTGGAGTCAATATTTTAATTAAAGAGAAGGTCTCTTTGCATACTTCTTTTTTTAAAGCATCATGAGTATTCCTATACCTCAGTGTCAGAGATCCTATCTGAATGGCAGGACATAGGCCCTGGGTCACATCCCCATTATCACAGTGTAATGGTATCCTGGATGGAAATACAACTGTGAACACTGGTGTCAGATATATTGTAGCCATAATTGCTATACATATTTCAATGTACAATTATTGTTATATCCATTATCTAGTAAATGATATGTCTCAGTTAATATTTTCACAATATTAATGACTCCCAAATTCCCTCTCAAAGACTTGACCTCTTTTTTTTAATTATTGTTAAATATATATGTATGTATAGGTATATACATTTATATTTATTTATCTTAGGATAAAAGAACAAAAGATTTAAAAAACCAAGACGTTCTGGAGATATGGTTCAGAAGTTAACAGCATGTAATGCTCTTGCCCAGAACTCACATATTGTCTGACACACATCAGCAACAATAATTGTTGGGTGTTCAATGCCCTCTTCTGAACTACATAGATAATAGGAAGGTATGGATAACAGGACTTAAAAGCATGAAGGCAATCTTCAAAGAATAAAACAAATTTATTTTAAAAGAAATGTTCTAATATCTCTTAAATTTTTTCATAGTTAAAGCAAACACAACAAATAAAACAAATTAGTGTTGTAGACTGCTAATACTAGATTGGTTTAGAATTCATTGGTGTGTGTGTGTGTGTGTGTGTGTGTGTGTGTATGTGTTTTACTTTAAAATGTGAAGTTAAAAATTCATTTAAAATTATAATTTCTCAGACATTGTTGCTAATACATGAAGAATTACCCTAATCTATATATGAATTTCAATACAATATATACATTTTCAAATTAATATAATGTGGTAGTCTAGAGATTCAGTGACAATGTGGCTCTAAATTAGCGTGATTTTTCTTCTTTTTTATACAGTTGATGGCATATGTAGTAAAAAGTACTAGTTACATAATTGGAAGCCCATTATAGCAATTTCTGTCAATCATTATGCAGTAATCTAATAGGTAAAGCAACATCTTCCCGGTAGATATGTCTGGTATATGTGCCCCCCTTTGACTGAGGGGTTAATGAGAATATTCTGTGCCATTGTTTCCAACACTACCAATGAGCAATGCTTAGAAGCAATCAATAACTGTAATTGTGGTTGTGGCTACAGTATATAACAGCAGCTATGAATTGACCTGTCCAATTTGCTGTGGCTCATTAAGACATGTGGTTCTGAAGAATTGGGAAGACAGGTGGCAACAAATTATACCAGAAGATCTGTGCAGCCAGGTAAAATTCTATTCTACAGACACGGCCTGGAGCTAGGTTTATGTATTACAAAAAATTTCTCTGTAATATAGTATACACAGCATAACCTGGTTTAACTAGGTTGTCAGACTCAGCACAGTCTCTGCATCAATAGCTCATTAAGATATCTATGTAGAGAATAACGGAAGTCATATTTCATATATAGTATTGTTTCTATGGAAACCTATAGGTATATCATAATCAGCTGTGAGGAGGAAGGCAGTTTGAAATTAGAAGCAGAACATTCTGTATGCTGTTTTTTAGACAAAGTGAATGTGGGACTAAAGTGCTGACTTCTCCTAATTGCATGCTGCCTGAAACAGTGCACACACTGTATGACCAGAACCATTCCAAGACCCTTGAAAACATAACTGATCCAAGTATTATGAGACTATCCAGTATCTAAAGGAATTCCTAAATGCTCCCCTGTTTTCAAAAGCTGCATGCAGCTTTTATTCCAATCTTCACTATTATCCAAGTTAGAACTTGAGTACCCATTAAATTCCCTTTTGTCTCATTTTTCTTAGCCTTATAATAATTCAACTTAGTATCATATTTATTTTCTTACATGGATATAGCACACAAAAATGGTGCACATTTTATTATAAACAAAACCTACCCTCTTTATTGGAATCCCAGAAAAAAATCAGAATTTCAGTGAGATAATAAGAGTCTCCAATGTAAAACATAGATTTTTTTCTATCTCCCTCTTTCTTGATGAACCACATGTCATAAAAGTAAATACCTGCAGGAAACCTTTTGCTTATTTCATGTTTTTCTGAGTGTGAGAAGGATCTCTATATAGTTCAAGCTGTATTGGAAAATG
The DNA here is from genome assembly GCA_028551405.1 of Uromys caudimaculatus. Classification (NCBI taxonomy): domain Eukaryota; kingdom Metazoa; phylum Chordata; class Mammalia; order Rodentia; family Muridae; genus Uromys; species Uromys caudimaculatus. Next base: position 14,456,758 of record CM052709.1, read on the forward strand.
CAGAAGCTAGTACAGGGACAATTGCATGGTAGAGAATTGAAGGAATTAAATCTAAATGATGAACTTAAATTCGTGTTATGAATAGTAATACAGGTACACTGGGAAAATAAACTATATCAGAGTAAAGTTCCTGCCTCCACAAAGGACGTTTTCTGTACACAGGGTCGCTCTGATACCCAGAAGACAGGGAGAAATGAAGAAATAAATGTTCTGAATAAGTGGTAACAGGTTGTATGCATTGAATAGACATGTTTTGTCTCAGATAAACATAAGGTTCATTTATTTATCAATATTTACTTAAACCTAAATTACCCTTTCAATTTATTTACTTTTCTTATATGAAGTCATATTTATTTCTTCATCGAGGAAGTATTTTAAATACCCAAGTGTGATTGATGTTGACTGTGAACAAGACAGTCCAACATCAGGCCTTCAGCACAGTGTTTGCCTTTTAACAAACTCATTGAATTTGAAATTACAAATTGAAGGCGGAGAAAGCATGCTACACCTTTATCCAGTGTCTCAGCATAAAAAAAAAATCACTTTCTATAACCCTAGTAGTCTTTGATGAAATTTCTGGCTCAACATTTACTTTGAAAGGAGACTGAAAGAATCAGCACTCCTTATTCAGCTGACAGAAATGATTGTCCCTGACAATCACGGTTTGCAGCAAGCTGATGAGTGTGTCAGCAGCTTTGAGAAGCAGCAATGAGCACATCCAAATCTCGTCCAAGTGTTCCTGAGAGTGGCAATCCAACATCAATATTAAGCCTCCATGGCTTTCTCTGCATGGCCTCTACAAAAAAAAAGAAAAAAAAAAACTTGATAGGTGATGTGCTCAGCTGCATCATCTTTTCTCTGTAAAAAGTCATTGAGAAAACTAGAAATGGCATCTAACCAAGGCCTCACACAAAAACCCAGTTGGCATCTGTTTCTTTAAATGTGGCCTAAAGAACCCTGTTTAAAACTATCATCACTGAATAAAAGAAACAACCATGATTTCATGTATGTAGTGTTTGTTCAATCCTTGTGCATGGCTTGTATTTTTTAAACTGCCTCAGGGATATAGCTAAATATTTAATTCCAAAGAAATGTAAGGTAAATTGATTTGTTGAAATCTCTTTACTCATAAGAAAAGTGCTTTTTGTTGTTGTTGTTGTGTTTTCATACTGAAGCAGGACTTTATTCCCTTGAACTGTGCATTCCATCCCATATTATTTGTCTTGACTACCCACTTTTATCTTTCTGTGTTTGACAACTCCTGCTAAATTTCTTATTGTTTCTATGTATTATTATTATTGTGATCCCCTCAATTTCCATTGTTAGTAACTATTGCCTCATTTTATAGACATGGGTGAAAAGGTATTGAACTGAGTTTCTTGGAAGTAAAGTACAGCCATCTTCATTTTAATTTGACCTCAGATGATGTGCATATCCATTGTTGTTTGAAAGCCTACACTTTGTCTGATGTTGCACAAATCGAAGGATGCCGTTGCCTAGGAGGTGCTGGCAAATGGTGTCAGTGGATTTTTTCCATTTAAGTTAAGAACTTTTGTTGTCAAAAACACTTTTATTGAAACATTGAGTATTAGACACTATTAAAATCAGCAATATTTTTGTTTTCAACATCAGTGACAAAGACAGCCTTGGAGAGATAACATTTTGGTAATTTTTAATTTTATATTTTGAGAATTTAATACACAGGTTTTGTATTTATATCACTTCCACCCTCCTTCTCTCCACTTCAACTCCACCCATGCCCCTTCAAATTCATAACCTATTCCTTTTAAATTATGAATATATACATATATAGGTATGGAAACATAGCCTGCTGAGTCTATTTGTTAGTACTCAACTGCATATGTATCTAGGACTGGATGAGCCATCAGAAGGCTTATCCCTGTGTAAGATTCATTCACTCTCTATCAGAAGCCATTAATTGTATGTTGTTGTTATTCAAGAAATGAGGCCTTGTGAGCTATCACACACATTCAGGTTGACATATGAACTTGTGTTGTTATTGTGCAGATCTTTAGGTGACCATATACTTGAGATTTCACTGTGCAGCTTAGGGAGCTGGAGGATGGTTTGCTACTGCTTTGCCTGGGTGGGCATTTGGCATGATTTCCTGTTTCATGCAGTGTGTGTGTGTGTGTGTGTGTGTGTGTGTGTGTGTGTGTGTGTGTCTGTGTGTGTCTGTGTGTGTGTACAGTACAACTTCCTACAGGAAGAATCTGGAAAAAAATGTCAGTGAGACCAAGGGGGAGAAAACTGACTTATGATAACTAATGAAAATTGGCACCAATTTCAATTGGTATATACACACACACACACACACACACACACACACACACACACACATACATATATATATACACACACGTACATATATTATATATATACCTATATATATATACACACATATTTATATGTATTATTCAGCTTGAACTCAGTGATGTTATATACTATGCTTCTTTTCCTTTTATTGTTGTTTGTTTTAAAATAGCCAGTATGATTTGATTATGTTATGAGGGAGTTTTATAGCGAGTGAACCGAACAACATCTAGTTCACCATTTTCCTCTAAACATCATGCCCTGCAAAATATACAGACAAAATCCTCTGGAAAAGTTGAACATCAGCAAACTACTGGCCTAAAGAAGAGATAAAAATTAAACCTGAGTATAAAAATGCAGAAAATACAATATATAAACGTAAGATATTACTACTCTGCTCTGGACATCGAAGATGTAATAGGGAGTAGGTTTGTTATCTTCATTATAAGTATAAAAAGACTTTAATTATTTTGTTTTTTGGTTTTTCGAGACAGGGTTTCTCTGTGTATCACTAGCTGTCCTGGAACTCACTCTGTAGACCAGACTGGCCTCGAACTCAGAAATCCGACCTGTCTCTGCCTCCCAAGTGCTGGGATTAAAGGTGTGTGCTACCACTGTCTGGCTATGACTTTAATTATTAAGCTTAAATGGAACAGAAATGATCAAAGCTCATTGTTTCTGTTACAACACAGAATTAATTTAAAAACTCTGTGTGTGTACTGCCCATATATTTTAGAAAATTTGCTATATTTTATCCTCACAATGTGTGTGTGTGTGTGTATGAGTGTGTGTGTGTGTGTGAGAGAGAGAGAGAGAGAGAGAGAGAGAGAGAGAGAGTGTTTGTATAAATTAATGTGAAATTTCATACTTATGCAACTGTGATTTTAGAACTAACAATGACCCCAGCCCCACCATGGATTCTATAGTAAACTAAAGCAAATCACTATAGAATAGTGCAGCAAGAGTTACAGTTGTTAAGACAGGATGACGCCCAGGTTAATCACTCATTGGCGCTGCAGATGTATGCAGGGTTGTCCTGTGACACAGTAATGATTTCCAAACAAAGAGGAAATAAAGTACACAACAAATTGTCTTAAATGGATAATCTTGCTATCCAACTTCCACTTGGAATCTTCCAACTCTTGTCTCCACAGATGGAATTACAATGGGACCGCCATGCCCACCAAGCATTTCGGGTGCTCTGTGGTTAGAAAGTCCTATCCTCATTTCTGTGTGACATATGTTTTGACCATATAAGTGTTGTACTGAAGAGGCAGGCACTTGCTGTTCAGGGCCTGAATACATGGCTTAATGAGAAAGTGCCTCCTATAAAAAACAAGAAGACTCCAGAGTTGGATCTCCCACACCCATCACAAACTGTTATGGAAGCCTCGTTCAAAAGCCTACAGCTGGAAGGTAGGATCTGTAACAGACAGATCCCTAGAGCTCCTTGGTCAGTCATGCAAGCTGAATCAGCACACTCCAGATTCATTGAAAGACTGTCTCAAAAACTAAGCAGAGAAATAAGAAAATTAATGCTTTGAACATATATAAATGCACTTGCATACACATGGGCATGTGTCCAAAATAACCTATATGTACAACACACACACAACACACACACACACACACACACACACACACACACACACACACACACACACACACACACACACACATTGTGAGGACAAAACATAGCAAATTTTCTAAAATATATGGACAGTACACACTCTAGCAACCACTTCTGACTCACAAAAGGTGCAAGTTTCAAAATGAAAATTTAAGTTGTATAAATACATAGGTTGCAATAAGCAGGATCTGCTATCAGGAAAATGGACTGAAGATGATAAACTGTAGAAAATGTGCTTCAGGCTAGATGCTTTCCACTCTGCAGAATTCTGCCAGCTGACTCTAGTGCATGCACGTTAGAAGATGATTCTGGTATTGCCTCCCAGAGTAATGCTACACAAAGACTAATTCATGGGCTACTTAGTAAAGAGATAAATCACAAAAACTGGCAATTCACGGGTGTCTGTTTCACCTCACGAGAATGATGAAAAAATGGTTATGTTTATACATACGTTTGTTGTGTGCTTATAAGTTTATTTTTTAAATAACTCATTGTATTGTATTCGTCAAAAAACATAGTCTGTGGTCTCTGACAGTTAAAAACAAACAAAAAGATTAATTCTGCACAGAGCACTGCACTAATGTAGAGAGAGCAGCTGGTGCCTGTCTTCCATCTGGAAGGCTGGAGGCTGGCTGGGGCAGAAGCAGGGTAAGGATGGAGGCAGCAGATGGATAGCCTCAGGATTTCTCCTGGGCCAAGCTGAAAAAGCAGAGGTAGAGCCAGCCTGAGCAGTTTGAATGTGTCCTGACAAGCAAGATGGTGCTTCGCCAAGGCAGAAAGATCTCAGCAGAAATGGATCCAGATCCTTCCTGTGCAGAGCTCTAGTGTGGATTGGTTACAAAGGGATTACTGCACAGAGCATGTCAGTCTGAAGGCAAATGTGCAGGACAGAGAGGAGAGAATCAAATAGTATGTAAATGTTAAGATTCCTCATAACTGATGCTTGATTATATCATCACCAAAAAAAAAGGAAATGCAATACCTTTCTTTCTTTGACATGTTTGAGCAAATCTTAGACTCAAATTGGCCACAGATCTTGTTACTTAAGGTATGGAAAGTACATTTTATAGAATGTATTCTACCATTAAGCAAGTATCTTTGACTATATTGGTTCATGGAAATTTGATGAGACAAGCTCTGAACAGTCTGCCCTCAAGTGTATGGAATTATACAGATGTTGAACACCAACTCACTGGTGTGATCATTTGTTATCACAGACTTCTAGCCTGCTTCTCCTCATATTTTGTCAAATAGCATTAATAAATTTAAACTAGCCAACATGGGTGTAGAAATAGATTTGTCTCTGTGGCTTGATTGTGTATTTCACTTCATGTAAAATTTAGCACTCATAAAGTACCTTGAAAAGTAAAAATATTTGAGAAGATAATACTAAGTTTGCTGGTCTGTTAGGGCTGTAAAGAAGCGAGAGAATTCTGTAACTTTTTGAAGAAAATAATGTTTATGTAGGCAACTGTGGGTATCTAGGTTAAGATAATGATTTGGGTATTTTAAAATTAAGTGTTTAGTGTCTTTATTACATTTAGAGGTATGCTATAATGTTAATATCCTAGTTAACTGAACAAATACCTAAATCCAGTAGAAAGACAGCTATGTCCTTTTCTAAACAGCACAACCTTGAGTTAGCTGGAAAAATATTAATGTCTTATTCTAGTCTAAATGTTCTACATATGCCAGTGTCACAGCCAATTGTATAAATAATTTCAAAAGATCATTAGTGATAGTCTTAATCCATTTCCTCTGTTTCATACAAAAAGAGAAGTTTGGTTTTGCTCACTACTCCCATAACTAAGAATGCCAATACCTGCCCAAGTCATCAGTATATACATCATCTGGTCCAGTCATCAGTATCTGCAGCACCTGCTCCAGTCTTCGGTATCTACAGCATCTGATCCAGTCCTCAGTATCTGCAGCACCTGGTCCAGTCATTGGTATCTACAGCATCTGGTCCAGTCCTCAGTATGTACAGCATCTGGTCTAGTCATCTGTACCTATAGCACCTGCCCCAGGCCTCAGAATCTGTAGGACATAGCCCAGTCCTCAGTATCTGCAGTACCTGGCACAGTCATTAGTATCTGCAGCTCCTGGCCCAGTGAATATCTGTACAGTACCTGGCCCTGTAGCAGACACTGGAGTGGGCAGCTGCAAAACCATCTCCTGCAGGAGGACCTAATTGGGACTACCTGAGAAATCAAGGATTGCTGGTACAGACAATGCCAGCCAATTGTTTACAACTGTTTAGAAGAGATGCTTTCTTGGGACCAATGGGGCATGGGTGGAGGGTATTAAAGGAGCTTGCAGCAGTGGTCAGAGGAGCTTGCTGAGGCATTTCTCACCTGCTCTCAGAGTCTAGAGGGCCACCTCACCTCTGACCCCCAAGGGCAGGTAGGGTCAGACAGTGAGTAGTCCAGGGCACAGGCAACATGGCCCAGTCAATATCAGTTCAGCATTTAGTAAGGCTTTTCTTGCTGAATTTTAACATGTAGAAAATATCATGTGATGACACTTGTGAAAAAGTCAGTATCCCTGTCTCCTAAGGTGATTGATCGGTAGTAGAGGATTCATCTCTGTGACTGATTTAATCTTTATTTCTTCCAAAATAACACTAGGAGGCTGCCATTCTATTTGTATCATAAGCATTTATTTCTCCAGTTCAAATGATCATTAATTTTCAGGTTAAGATTATCATTCTAAAACTTACAAGAGGAATCATTTTGCTTCTCAAGAGAGGCACTAACAGAAAAGTAAGAGTGAATGGAGCTTTTAATAGTTTAATAGCTATGAAAATTGCAGCCTCTTTGCTCACAAACTTGCTACTTGGAAAGACAGAGTGTAGGATTTACTACATTGCATCTTCTTCAATCTACTCATTTTCATGAAGTATTTAGAAATGCTTTTTCCCCTCTCTCTGTCCATCCATTCCTCACATTACTTGTGACCCTAAGATTTGGTTCTAATCTCGCTGTGTCCACCATAAGAATCCCATATGTGAGTAATGACTTGGGTTTATAAACTAAACCAAGGAAACCTATAGGTATTCAACAGCATCTTTCAAAAGGAGTCTGGATCTTTGCTTGCAGTGGTATAACTCTAGTCTTCATGTATGAGTCAGAATAAATTTAAAAATAGGACAATTTTAGACAGAATGATTGTTGTTACTTATGATGAAGAACAGACTTGGCTCTTTGACTAAGCTAATTTCTTCCTATGTTCAGCTCCTTAACTATACCTAGGTTTCTTGTTCATTATTATAGAGACTTTGTTATCTGGTAGGTTTACCCTTCAGATATCACAGGCTTGCTTTCTTATTCCTTATCTGTGCTTTACTTCACTGTTTTTCAATATGCCTTTCCTGGGTTTGGGTATATAGCTCAGTTATTAGAGTGCGTAACTTCCATGCACAGTGCCCTAACTTCTCTCTCAGCTCTGTACCAATTGGTAGGATGAAACATTCCTTTAATATGAGAATATGAGAAAAAGAGAAATTCCAAGGCAACCTTTGGTTACAGAGTGAGTTTGAAGCCAGTTTGCAATGCATGAAACGCTGCCTCATTTAAAAATAATCATAAATACAATTCTTGCTGATGATTTCATGGAAATTAGAATTCTGAAACAGCATTTCATGCCCTGTGTCACTACCATATTGGCTGCATCATATGACCTATACATTTATATTTAAATTGTTAATTTTGGATCTTTTCACACAGGGCGATGGCAACATTGACCCACAGTGACAAATCAAGTGACAACTGGCACAGGTAGGAGGAACCAGTAACCATCTTAAGATTTGTGCCAAGCACATTTTGTGTGCTGAGCAGAAAGTTGAGGAAAGGTGTATCCCACAAAGGTTTCTTCTACTTCCTGTTTATAAGAGTGTTAATTTGTCACCTACAGTACAGATTTATTCAATGAAAATCCAACAGGAATCCCTAAAGATTTCACAAGTCAGTATCAAATGAATTCACATTTGCATCTTTGAAAACTACAATTAGTGTATTTACATCCAACTTTCAGTTTTATCAACAAGAACACAATTTGTAAACTAAAATATTTTCAGATCCGAAGCTTTGAAAATAAATGATTATTCAGTCTTAGTTTAAAGTTTTCTGGATAGAAATTGGTTTTCTTATCTTCTTCCCAGCCATGGTGGGTAGACAAGGGAAGGAGGGCAGACATGCATAGTGCATGCCCAGCACTGCTTCACAGTAGGTGGTTTGACAGTTGACAATGGCAATTCCTACTCAGTTTCAGAACTGTCTAGGATCCAGCAGTAAGGAATGTGGCTAAAGTTAGCTAAAATTCTATTTATCTGGATTGTACCAGACAGAGATTCTCTCTGGAGATTATTCAGCTATGTAAACCAAAGACAGGGAAAACAAAAAGAGTTGCAGAGTGCTCCCAAAATACTTTTGAGGCTTTCTGTGTTGGGAGTGGTGCAATCTGAATACTGATCCTGGCTTCCTGCATGCTGGTACACTCAGGAAACCAGCTCACAGGTCACAACCCTTACAGCACAGAATTTCCAGCCAGTTTATACTAGTGTCACTTCCCAGAGACAAGACTGTTTCAAGAGGCAGTCTACCAACCACTGATGTCACTGCGGTATCCTGGAGATGGGACTGTGCAGAAATTTCTGGCCCTTGAAGCAGTACATATAATAGTAGCCTTCTCAACATGGGAATTGTGCCATATCCTGCCCTAAAGATCACCAGCTGAGTGACCCACATTCCCTAGCTGTGATGCCTGCTATTGTACTAGCAGAGCTTTCTGGGACCCTGTTCCCTCTGACTTTTACTACTGCCAATGGGAGATATTTCCCCTTCCTACCCAGGATGCCAGATGACAAATCCTGTCATATTACATTCTCTTTCTCTAAAAAAAAAAAAAAAAAGAAATTCTTTTTCTTTTTTATGATTAAATATTTTTTATACTCCAGATTTATTCCCCTCATGCTCCACCCTTTGACTATTCTACATCCCATTTCTCCTCCCCACCCCCCTGTCTCCAGGAAGATGTCCCCACTCCCCACTCTCCACCCCACCAGACCTCCCTACTCCCTGGGGCATCCAGTCTCTTGAGGGTTAGGTTCATCTTCTCTGACTGAACCCAGACCTGGCAGTCCTCTGCTGTATATGTGTTGGGTGCCTCATATCAGCTGGTTATGCTGCCTGGTTGGCTGTCCAGTTTCTGAGAGATCTTGGAGGTCTAGGTTAGTTGAGACAGCTGGTCCTTCTACAGGGCCCTCTAAACTCCCTGTGGAATCCGTCTCTTGAGGATTAGGTGCATTTTCACTAACTGAACCCAGACCCAGCAGTCATCTGCTGTATATGTGTTTGGGACTTCAGGGACACCTCAGTTCCACTTGGGATGGAGAAGAAAGCAACCACAGGGGGTGGGAGGGAGGAACCTGGTAGCAAAAGGGGGCAGGGCAGGGGGGGGGACATGATCTGGTATTGGGTGAGGGAAAAGGACTGAAACCCTGGGGGCCAGCAGAAAGAATGGAAATAGGCAACCTCGGTGGGTAGGTGGTTGGGAGAAACCTTAAGGATGTACCAGAGACCTGGGAAGTGAGAACTCTCAGGACTCAAAGGGAGGGACCTTAGATAAAATGCTCTATAGTGGGGAGAGGAAACATATAGAGCCTACTTCCAGCAGAAAGACAGGGCATTAAATGAGGGAGGGGGGTGCCATCCCACAGTCAAACCTCTGACCCATAATTGTTCCTGTCTGAAAGAACTGTAACAAAGCAAATGGAGAAGAATCTTAGGAATAGAAAGTCCATTGACAGGCCCAAAGTAGGATCCAGCTCAAGGTTATGTCCCAAGGCCTGACACTACTACTGAGGCTATGGAGTGATCACAAAAAGGGGTCTATCATGACTGCCCTCTGAAAGACCCAACAAGTAGCAAGTCTGATATAGATATTTGCACCCAACAATGAACAGAAGCTGCTGATCCCTGTGGTTGAATTAGGGAAAAGCTAGAAATAGCTGAGGAGGGCAACCCTGTAGGAGAATGAGCAGTCTCAATTGAACTGGACTCCTGAGATCTCTCAGAAATTGGTTTTCTTCAAATTATTTATCCATTTTTCTGTACAACTTCAAACATAATATACCATAGCAGTTTTTGTTTTGAGTATGTATGAGTGAGGGTTCTCAAGACAAAAAGAAATGATAAGATGTGTGTGTGTGTGTGTGTGTGTGTGTGTGTGTGTGTGTGTGTGTGTTTGAGAGAGAGAGAGAGAGAGAGAGAGAGAGAGAGAGAGAGAGAGAGAGAGAGAGAGAGAGAGTTAGTTCAGAATATATGGCAATCCCAAGAAGAAAGGTGCTTTAATACTGGTGAAGAAATGAACATGCAAATAAGAGTGAGGGCAAGAAAGCAGGAGCAAAAGTTTCCAAAACTTTCCTTTGACTTTGACTTTATATAGGCTGCTACCTGAAAGTGTACTCCAGATTTAGGGAAGATTTTTTTTTTAAAAACTTATATAATCTAGATTTAAGGTATGTGTTTTTCACGGTTAGGATTTCCATTGCTGTGGAGAGACACCATGACCAAGGCCACTCTTATAAACGGAAGCGTGTAATTTGGACTGGCTTACAGTTTCAGGGGCTCAGTCCATGTTGGAAAGCATGGCACCATGCAGGCAGATATGCTGCTGGAGGAGTCATCTTGATTCAGAGGCAGCCAGGTGGAGACTTTCTCTGCACTGGGTGGGGCTTTAGCTTAAAGCTTCAAAGCCCATCTCCACAGTGATGAGCTTGCTCCAACAAAGCCACCTCTATTCCAACAAGGCCACACCTCATAATAGTGCCACTTCCCATGGGTCAGGCATATTCAAACCACCACAGTCCACTCCTTGGTCTTCATAGGCTTACTCAAACACAAGAGACTATGGGGGGTCCTACCTCACAATAGCAAATTGCAAAATACATTTAGTCCAACTTCAAAAATTACCATAGTCTACTGCAGTCTCAACAATGCAAAAAGTCCAAAGTTCAAAGTCTTTTCTGAGATTCATGTAATCACTTAATGGTAGCCCCCTATAAAGTCAAAAATCAAAGAGCAGAGCACACACCTCCATCATCATAGGATGTTCATTACCATATCAAAATGTCATAGTGAGAAAATACTGGACCAAAGCAAGATCAAAAACCAGCTGGGTAAAATCCAAACTCTGTTTCTCCATGTCTGATGAGAACTTCAGATCTCCAACTCCTTTCATCTTTGTTGACTGCAACAAACCTCAGATAAAGGAATAGTTTACATTTGAATGCAAAATACAGAACTTATTGAACAAACAAGATTAAATATGCGACGAAGCCATCACACCAAAAGCATTTTAAACCAGGAAACTCATGAAAATGGAATTTTCCTTCAACACAAAATTGACCATATATAAAAATACTTATCACTTATCAAAGATTGATTCTAGGTGTGCATGTCTAACTCAAAATCTGAAAGTCATTCATTGTAATCCACTATAATAGAAAAAGTGCAAAAATTATTCTATAGCCTATTCAACTGACTCAGATTTAGCATTCAGTTCTATATTGTGAGTGATTATATTTTACAGTTACATAGGAACCAAAAGAGACAACCTCAGCTTTAAAAAACAAAACAAAACAAAACAAAACAAACAAACAAAAAAAGTTTGGCTGTCATTGTATTCAATAGTGAAAAAGTAAACACGATCCATTTAAGACCATGCATATAGCAAAATTGTCTATTATTCTTATTTGAATCACTACTGGAATTTCAGTAGAGTCAATACCCAATAAGAAAGGGTGAAAAACGCATCAGACATAATCATGAAAAAGGAAATCATAACACTGTAATTACAGACTGTTTCCATAGCAACCAACAAAGTCATAGGGCTCTAAAACAGAAAGCAAAAGAAAAGGAAAAAAATCTTTCGAACTAAGAATTCAGCAAAGATGCAGTAACAAGATTGATACAATTAAAAACCAAACAAACATTTACATGTTAACAACTAATGCAAAACACAGTGGAATTTACAAGTGTTTCAAAGTACATAAAGTACTTTGATGCATAAGTTTGACGAATGTTTACTACGAAATTCACAAAGCTATGATGTCAAAGATGCAGGATAACATGAACAAATTTAGCTGTACATAGTATTACTTTTTTGGGAGGTACATTGAAAGTATTGGTATTTCCTGAATTTAACAATAAGGTAATATAACTAATGTTTTTATTAAATATTGTAGAAAAATATGTTTTAAAATTAATTAACATAGAAAATAAAGCAATACATTTTTCACAGATATTCATTCAAGAAAAAAATCTACATCTGAAAATTTTAGAATGTGTGTGTCATTGTGTGGCTTAATCCTTCTCAATGTTAGGTGGAAATGTATGAGAAGAATGAGATTCATTCTTATTCTTAATCTATAAAAGTGATATTTGTAAGTAAATGTAAATGTTAGTTGTCCTGGATTTTGATAATGTGCCAAATATGTTGATTTATGTGTGTTCAGCAGATTTCAGTCAAGAAGACATACTCAGTAAGAAAAATGACAACTTCACAAATAGAACTTGGGAAAGGCATCTGTAGAAGAGAACATTGTCTTATCAGAGGTCTAATTATTCCTCCCATTTCTTTAACCCAACTTAGGCTGCCTATGTATATTTCAATCATACAAGTATTATAAGTTCAACTCCTAAACTGTGTTAAATTCAGAAATATAAATACATTCTCCTTAGATTATTTTCTTCTTAAAAATATTAATTTTCAGATAAAAATATTATATCTATTTTACAGCTGGTCAGTTTTTTCAACATTATTAAATATTCAAATGTTTTGTAAATTTTAGATGTTCTATCAAACTGTCTTATATTTGATGGGTACTTGGTTTTATTTCTGTATTTTTTTTTCTAATTTCTACTTAACCTATTCAAATCATTACTTTGTGTGAATTGTGATTTATTGATGTTCCATGATGTACATCAATGTTAGGTCTATTTTGATTTTCTCTGGAGTTTTTTGCTTACTTTCACATATGAATTTAAAGATCTAACAATATTCCAAGAAAATGAGTTTTCAGCAAGAAGGCAAATTGTTTTAAAAATAACACTATGAATATATCATTATATCATTTAGTTTTCTATGTAAGAATGTTATTTTGTATATACTTATACATTTTGATTTTTCTTCAAGTACGTATTGTGTTGAAATTACTTCGTCTCTATTTTAAATGTCATCTCTATATTAGGAAGTTATTTTTAATGCTCTTTCTTACACAAACGCATTATATGTTTAACCCACAAAGCTTATTCAATAATAAATATTTTGGCTCATCTTTTCATTATCGTAATCTAACTCACAACAATATTCTTCTTGGAATCATGAGGACTTTGGTTGAATTGTTCTTATTTCTCTTTATGTAGATACCCAATTTTCCAATTCTGTGTATGAAGACATTGTTTTTATTTTATTTCATTTGTGATTTTATAATTATGTAATTTCTCTCCTCCATTTTGTACTTCCAAACCCTTCCTTATTCTTTTCTTATATTTCTTTTAAATTCATGACTTGTAAATTTTGGTTCCATAATACATGCATATACATATATATTCCTAAATTCCTGTTCAATCAGAATAATGTCAGTTGTTTGTCCGTCAAGCACTGTGTATTGGATAGCCAATTGTTGTGCTCTTCCCTTGGGATGACACTCTCTCTCTCTCTCTCTCTCTCTCTCTCTTTCTCTCTCTCTCTGTCTTTTCCCTCCCCCTAACCCCCATCTCTTTGAAATCCTTATTTAACTGAGTTTTTGTGTAAGATTGAGGCCTAGTGGCCTTTTCCATCTCTACTTTATTGTATCTATTTTTTCCTTGTTCAGCTCATGTCCATGCAGTCATGTTGGTAAGGGTTTAAGGTGCAGCTTCTCATTTTTCCAGGAGAAACTGGCTCAAAGCAACTCCCTGATCCTCTGACTCTGACAATTTTTCTGTGCCCTCTTCCATAATGTTTCTTGATATTTTGTCAATGTGTATTCATGTTGCCTTTTCTAAATTCTGTTTCCTATGTATCACTCAACACTTGCCATTTTTCAAGTCATAATAATTAGCATAAATGAAGGTTCACACTGACACTTCCATATTAATTTATAAGAATGTGTAAAGGTATTAAACTTATCTTCAATTGCTCACCTTCATTCAGGTTACTTTCACCTGCATAGAAGACAAGAATTAGCATTCTGAGCATAATTTTTTTCTCTTCAATAGGAACTGTCAATTAATATTCTGATATACAAGAAAAGACCAAAGGATAAGACTAAATATATTTGAATCTCAAAATTAGCATTTCTAAAGATTGATTTAAGACATAATATTTTTCTGAAGATTTATATTTATTTTTATGTATATGAATTTGTGTATAAGTGCCTTTTATTTTCCTGAAGTAATTCTGAGGCTTACTGCCTCAGTCTGCTAACTTAGGCCAAGTCCTGGAAGATTGTAGTCTTCATAGAAACAAAAACAAATTTTAAAATTGAGTGGAAAACACAAGAAATATACCCCACAGAAACACAAAATAAAAACCATAATATAATAGCAAAAGAAAGATCAGTAAGGAAAAAAAATCACAAACAAATCATTATGAGATAAAGACTCTAAGTTTAACAAGTCTTCGTTCCAAGGATTAAGGGCCTGTTTCTTTCAAGATGGATTTGTATATTATATATCATATATAATTTTATTTCATATATATATATATATATATATATATATGTATATATTATATAAACATTTGTATTTTTTTTCCTGTGGATGATTACTTCTTCCACTCCCAACTTTACTCACCTGCCTAGAGTTCTTTCTATAGGATAGAAGTATCATGAGTTATCCTTCATGCAGTTTGGCCTGATTACTAGTATTGTCCTTAAGCTTACATCTTCATATTCATGTTGATGTGACTTTATTCTCATGGCTTCTCATGTCACATGCTACACAATTCTACAGCATGTTTCCTGATCCTTTGGCTTTTCACAGTCTTTACATTTCTTCTTTAAAAATGTTCACTCAACTGTAGTTTTATGTTTTCTTTAAGTTGTTCCATCCACCAGATATTTTGTTGAAGTATATTGGGCAAACTTTATTGTGAGACATGAATACAATTACCCCATGTAGAGTACCAATGAAGCCAAAACAATGATTTTACCCAAGGCTGCATTAATGAACTTATGAGTATGGTAGGGGCTACTTATACAAGCATGGCTAATTCCCCAAAGGACACAGCCACATCCCAAAAGATTCTTGAAGAACTTATTAGCTAGTCTGCTGATCTTTTAGCCTTTACTAATTATGCTGGTTAGTTTTTCTTTTTTATTTTTTTTTCAACTTTCAGGTCCATCTATGAAGATAGAACTTTAATTGAGAAAATGATCTGTAGATAATTCTGTGAAGACAGGTTCTCTTGATTAATGATTGAAGTAGTCTAAGGCAGTGTCACCCTAGGAAATTGGTCCTGGGAAGTATTCAATATTAGCCAGTATGTAGCTTATCTCTGTGTTCTGCCTCTGTCCTTGCTTTCGGTCTTTCTCTAACTTTAGTGATGAAGTTGTGAGTAAAATAATTGTTTTTCCTTCTCAGGCTTCTTTTGTTCATGGTCAGTATGAAAACATAGAAAGTCAAAATAATATAGAAATTGATGCCAGGATCATTTGGCAATTCTGTGGCAGACCAAGTTATGTTTTTCTAAAGATTTTCCTGCTTTTGTAGTTTTGGGTTGGAGGAGACATTGAGAGTTCTAAACTGACCTATCTCTTGTTAGAATTTTTAAGATAATACTGAGATCAGGGTAACTTTTTTGTTTGATTCCCTGGAATCCAGTTCTCTGGGGGTCTCCCTCTATCAAATCTGATCCATATAACTCTGGTGGATATAAAAACCCTAATCACCTTTTCCAAGAACACAAAGACAAAACCTTTTTCCCAAATCAGCATATCCTTGAGCCACTAATCAGAAAAACCTTTATATTGATCAATCTCCCAGAGGAATAATATAACCACAAAACACATAATCACACCCATTTTTAAAGTTAAAACTATTGATTCACACTTCTATCTATACCTGTTTATAAGCAGGCAGCTAGTCATAGCAGGATTTAATCCCAGAATTCCCATGGAGCCCATGTTACACAGAATTTGAGTATCCTGTAAGACATAATAGAGCAATATATCTTTATACCATCTTTCTGTTCGGCTCTCTGCCTAGAGCAGCCATCTTGTTATATCAATTATCTGTTGATCTCTCTACTGAGAGCCACAGACATTAATAATTAATACCTGATCAAAGCAGGCAATTATTATCACTGCACTCTCTACTCTAGAGTTAGTGACTAATTTTCCCTATCTTAGTTCCAAACTGGGGGCAAAATTCCTCACATGATTCAGACAGATTCTGTATATTACTCTTTCCTAAAAGCAAATAATCCCAATATCATAAATTCACAGTTCAATCAATCTCTTCCCTAAGGAGTAGGCAACTTCATTCTTTTTTTTCTTTCAGAACAGCCTGTATTCTCCCACAGCAGGGGACCTTAGCAATGCTAGCTGTTCCAAAGTTCCCAGGCTTGAGTCCACAAGACTTGTCTTAGCACTTCCCAGCTACTCAAGAAAAAATACCTCGCTCAGAATGATATTTTCAAGTTCAATCCATTTGCCTGCAATTCATTAAGTCATTGTTTTTAATAGCTGGGTAGTACTCAATTGTGTAGATGTACCACACTTTCTGTATCCATTCCTCTGATGATGGACATCTGGGTTATTTCCAGCTTCTGTCTACTATAAATATGGCTGCTATGAACATAGTGGGGCATGTGTCTTTTTTACATGTTGGAGCATCTTCTGGGTATATGCCTAGGAGAGGTATAGCTGGGTCCTCAGGTAGTATTATGTCCAATTTTCTGAGGGTCCGCTACACTGATTTCCAGAGTGGTTGTACCAGCTTGCAATCCCACCAACAATGGAAGAGTGTTTCTCTTTCTCCAAATCCCCACCAGCATCTGCTGTCACCTGAGTTTTTGATCTTAGCCATTCTGACTGGTGTGAGGTGGAATCTCAGACTTGTTTTGATTTGCATTTCCCTGATGACTAAGGATGTTGAGCATTTCTTTAGGTTCTTCACAGCCCTGCGAATTTCCTCAGTTGAGAATTCTCTGTTTAGCTCTGTTCCCCAATTTTTGATAGGGTTATTTGGATTTCTGGAGTCTAACTTCTTGAGTTCTTTGTGTATGTTGGATATTAGCCCTCTATCAGACTTAGGATTGGTAAAGATCTTTTCCCAATCTGTTGGTTGCCATTTTGTCCTATTGACAGTGTCCTTTGCCTTACAAAAGCTTTGCAATTTCATGAGGTCCCATTTGTCGATTCTTTTTTTATTTTATTTTATTTTTTTTGATACTTTGTGTACATTTCCAAT
>CM052709.1:14474678-14499093 GCA_028551405.1 Uromys caudimaculatus
GTCAGTGAGCTCTGGGGACGCGTTGCCCCTGCTATGAGCTTTTCTGCGTTCCTGGGAGAGAGAGGATTGTCTCCCGGAGCTGCCTGTCTATGGAATCCTAGTGTCCCAGGCAGAAGTTTCCTGCCACAGGCGCCCGCTTTTGGGATCCAGGGGGGTTTTTAGGCCCGCCTACCTCGGTCCCTGAATCTCGCGGGTTTGGCGCAGTACCTGGTGAGCTGTGGGGCGCGTCCCTGGCCCTCCGCTGGGTCCTGCGATCTCCGGCGAGGGATCTTTGTCCCTTTTCCTATATTCTTATTATGCAGTCTTTACTTACTATTATGAGGAGTGAGCATATTCTATTCCTTTTTTTCTTTTAATTAATCAACTTATTTTTTTGATACTTTATTTACATTTCCAATGGTTCCCCTTTTCTAGATCTCCTCTTTGGAAACCCCCTGTCCCCTCTCCCTCCCCGTCTCTATGAGGGAATTCCACCTCCCACCCGCCTGCCCACCTATTCCCTTATTCCCACCTTGACATTCCCCTTTACTGGGGCCTCTCCTCCCCCTGATGGCCAACAAGGCCCTCCTCTGCCACATATGTGGTCTGAACCATGGGTCCCTCCATGTGTATTCATTCGTTGGTGGTCCAGCCTTCAGGTTGGACCAGGAGAGTCAGGCCAGTTGACACTGTTGCTCCCTCCATGGGGCTGCAGACTCCCTCAGCTCCTTCAGTCCCTTCTCTAACTCCTCCATCTGGGACCTCACTCTCAGTCCAGCAGTTACTGTAAAGTGAAACTTGGGCATTCTGAACTTTTGGACTAATATCTGCTTATTAGTGAGTACATACCATGTTCATTCTTTTGTGACTGAGTTACCTTGCTCAGGAGGATATTTTCGAGTTCCATCCATTTGCCTGCAAATTTCATTAAGTCATTGTTTTTAATAGCTGAGTATTACTAAAGTAAAGTAAAGTAAAGCTACTAAAAGTAGTACTCCATTGTGTAGATGTACCACATTTTCTGTATCCATTCCTCTGATGAGGGACATCTGGGTTGTTTCCAGCTTCTGGCTATTATCAATATGGCTGCTATGAACATAGTGGAGCATGTGTCTTTATTACATATTGGAGCATCTTCTGGGTATATGCCCAGGACAGGTATAGCTGCACATTCTATTCTTGATTCTAACTTTTTTACATCTTTCTATCAAAGCAACTAAAACCATCTCTAAAAGATTTCTTCATAAAATTATTTGAATCAAATCAGGAATTCAATAGAATCGTTATTAATAAACAGTATTAATTCATTAAGTTCATCCTTATTTGATCTGCAGGAAATCTGATAAATAGGATAGGATAATGCCCAGGAATTATTATCTTAATTTATTAATGACAGGGAAGGCATATGGGCTGCAAGAAGCAATCCTGAGATGAAATCTCTTTGGGACCTTGCCTTATAGATGTCACCCATCACAGACCATGCAAAAGTGGTGGGCCACCTCCAGGAAGGTCACCTGCTAACATTAGCCTAACTTAAATGCTTCCTGACCTAAGTCAATTTATACAATATTTTAAATATTCATAATTAACTTCTACTAAGGAATTCCAAGAATATGACCAGATGTTTAACCTTGACACTTTGTGTATTTGTTGTGCTCAGAACTGCTGCCCTGTACATGATAGAAATTTCTGCCATCAACTTACTACCTGGTGATTTAAACAACTTTCTCAGTTCTATCAATTTTATAAATACACTCAAATTATAATACATGTTCCTTGGGAAAAGAACATGCCAAACCCATTTAATCTTCACTGGTCCAGTGCTCCCATAAAAGTTGGATTCTGAGCAATTGATGTTTATTTTGAAATTTGAAAGACTTGAATAAATAATAAAAAATAATGTTTAGAAATATTTTGAATATAGATAATTCAGACTCAAATATCATGGATGACCCTTTTTGAAAGAGCAGAATTTGTAAACCATAAAACAGTTTGTATATTGGCACGTTAGTAATAATTATTTTCTTTACAATTGACTTTTAAAATGACATATTGCTTTTCATGCAGGGCTGCATCCATGACAATGTGAGTCCTGATAGAGAAGAAAACGTGTGGATTTAACATTGTTTGCCCTACCATCTGTTGTGAGAAGTACTCTTACCCTGTTCCATATCAACTCCATGTCACTTTCTTGTCATAGAAACAATTTTATAATAGAAATGATAAGAAAGAATGACAATTTTGTTTGTTCTAATATCCTTGGATGTACGGGGTGAAAATAATCATGTTAAAAATTGTTGACTTTTTATTTTTATCTCTGTAAGAAATTCTAACAGATAGAGACCATGGCAGAAAACCAGAAGCAATCAAAACACAGAATTGTAGGCTTGGTCCCAATGGATACATTTGCAAAACATTCCTGAACTTAACGTTTAGGAAGCACTGGAGAAAAGGAGTCCTGGGACACTGGGAGAGACAGATGATCAGAAAGTGTGTCACATTTCTGTGTCTTCCAGGAACATCACTAGTTACACCCTAAGTCACACCAACATATTAGCCCAAATGTGAGTTAAGCAAGGATGACACCTATGATCCTGCCAAACTAGAGAGGGAAAATTTTATGATATCTCAAACCTACACAAAGAAATGTAGGCAGCCAAGGAGAACTGGGAACAAGAAAGGTGATCTTTTCCTAGGGAAGAGAACACCAATTCATTGTTCAGTGCCCAATAATCAGTCCTAAAATCATTATATGGACAAATAACATTATATGAACTCAAAAGATTTTGGAGATATATATATATGTGTGTGTGTGTGTGTGTGTGTGTGTGTGTGTGTGTGTAATGTATATAATGTATATGTGTATATATGTATATATGGAAATAGATATGTACATGAAATGAAGCCATTAATTTGAAGAGGAGAAGGTAGCCTTATATTAAAAAGGTCTAAAGAGAGGAAAAGCAAGGGAGAAGTGGGAGAAGTGTAATTAAATTTTAATGTCAACCATAAAGAAAAAAAAACGATTAACAAACAAAACAAAGCACAAAGGCTTGAGTTCTAATGGCTAGAATCACATACAGAGCCTTGTTTCTTTTGCCTGTCAACTTGTACCAACACCCCAGTGCTAGAGAGAGAGCAGAGAGGGACAGTTTCCTAATGCATGGTGTCGTGATAGATTAGATTAATTGACAAGCTTCTGGTGCAGAAAAGGATCCTGACATTGTCTCAAGGGTAAATTTGAAGAATCAAGTCAGGATGACACCTGATATTAACCTATGGTCTCCACAAGTTACACATGTACACGTACTCTCACACACATCACATGAATATTAGCAATAGAATATAGCATCCACACTTAGAGACAAACACAAGGATGTAGGAGCTAGAAGAAGCAGTGATGATGGAAACGTGAAATGTCTGACATCTTGCAGAAGATTAGACATAAAAATGCTTTGGCATGGGAAAAAGGAGAAATTCATGGGTCCCCATTCTTCCCTGATTATAAATATATATAGATATATACATATATAAAATACATATTATATACAATTATATAATAAATAAAAAATATATATATGCCATTGATGGTTGTTGATCAGGAAAGGAGAAACATTTGGTATCTGTACTCCTTTGAACAATCTTAAGTACAAAGAAAGAAAGAAACAAAAGGACAAATAAAAGAAATGTGTTAACTGGAAGAGGAAATAAATAAATAAACTAATAAATAAACAGAAAAAACATTATAGTTGTGTGGGAAAGGAGGTGAAGGTGGAGAGGTTATATCAGAAAGGAGTTGGGTACTGTGCTTGTAAGATCAAAATATGTTATATTAAAATCTCCAAAAAATAATAAAAATATTATGAAAATAATTTCACAAATGCCATGCAACACTATGAGTATTTTAATAAAAGAAAACGTTATTGCATAATTGTTTTATCTATTTTCCATAATTGGTTTCTTTTTTGCAAATACAATACCAGTTTTGCATTAATATATTCATTATGAAAGATTAATTGTTCCTTTCACTTGTATTTAAAACTTTTGTTTTTCCAAATGGGTTTTTTCAGAACATCTTCATAATTCCTCTTGTTTCATTTTAGAAGTATAGAAGTTGTTGCAATACATTGTTTGCTGTTATTTGCAATTTCAACAAGAATGTTTGCTTGTCATTTCTGGAACTTCAAATTTCCTTGATACCTCCAGATACGTTTTAATTTTTTTTTAATTTTTTTTTTGGTTTTTCAAGACAGGGTTTCTCTGTGTAGCCCTGTGGAACTCACTCTGTAGACCAGGCTAGCCTCGAATTCAGAAATCCGCCTGCCTCTGCCTCTCAAGCGCTGGGATTAAAGGCGTGCACCACCACTGCCTGGCTACTTTTTAATTTTTAAATTTAATTGTTCCGTGTTGTTTTATTATATTGTTTAGTGGAGATCGAAATTGAATGCAAAAGTAGCTAGAATGTGAGTTTTAAAGCTAGAGTGTTGTAACTGAACTGCTAGGAGCAAGCTGAATTCCAGTGCCCTAAGGTAAATAGGAAATAAACTAAGAATAGTTATCAGTATGCTCCTTATTGAAACAAATGTTACAGAAATTCCATACATATTTTGAAATATTGGAATAATGACAATAATGTGTACTATTATATGTATATGTATATGTATATATGTATATATATTCAAAATTTATATTGGACAAAGTAGTATATGTGTTATATGAAGCATAATGGATTACAAAATAAATAAAATACTTTCTTACCATCATGTTACTGTGTCTCTTTGTCATGATATGTTTTGGACAGGATCTCATTGTATGCCTCAGAGGTTTGAACATACTGGCTTAGCTTCCTGAATCTGGGAACTAGTGTCCTGAGCAACTGCACAGAATTTAATAGACTTTCTTTGATAGGTATAGGGAAGTAATATCTAGTTCTCCTCACATTTCCTTGATGCACCTGCCGTCTTTCTGTATCTATTCCCTTGCATGAAAAGTAACTATTATTAATTAATATTTGCCAAATAATGGCATGTGTGAGACATACAGGACACATTCCCATTTTCTTTATCAATAATTATTTTCTTTTATTGAAAATAGTTTATTTTCTTACATAATAGACCCTAACTATGGCTTACCTTCCTCTACTCCAATCGGTAGCTCCCCACATTCCTTCCCCCCAAAAAAAACCCTTCTGTATGTGTACCATGAGAAAAAAAACAGGCTTCTAATTTATAATAACATACCAAAGTATAATAAAATATAATAAGATTAAATAAAATTAAAACATCAGAATAGGCCAGATAACCAGACTGAAGGAAAAGATCCCAAGAGAATAAACAAGTAGCAGAGACACCCACATTCAGGAATCAGATGGGAAAAAATAAAACAAAACTCTAAACTAGAATCCATAGTGTATATGCAAAAGATATTTAGGGTAATATATATTAATTATATTATATTAAAATATATTTAGGATGACATATATATATTGTCCTAAATGTCCTTAGCATATTCTTTATGACCTCTAATATACATAATAGAGGACAAAAGAAGATAAATGTAAATACATAAAACAGAGGAACCCTCACACAGTGTTATGACATAAGAAACCTCCACATTCCTTTGAGTTCATTTACTGCTGACCACCTACTGCTGGACATACACTGTACACTTAAGTAGGTTGTTACCCAACTAAGACCTCTTCAAGGAAACTAAATTTTATTTTATTTCATTTCTATAATTTATTTTTTTCTTCACATTCATAAGGATCACAGTCTGCAGTCCTCTCCTTGTTACATCTTTACAAATCCCTCCTCCCATTGCCTCCTCCCTTTCTCTTTCAAGAATTGGAAGCTCTCCTCTGGTGCAGCATGACTAAGCACATCCTCACTAGCTCAGACTTAACCACCAGGTAGGGGAGTGGGAACAAGGGAAGCAACAGAGTCAGAGACAGCACTTGATACAAATGGAAAACTAAATTTTAATTTGCAAGTGATTATCAATTGGAGATTACTTCCAGGTTAGAGATGAGTGCATGTGCCCATACTTCCTCACAGTTGCAGATCCTTGGGGCCTTGTGCATGCTCAGTCTCTGTGACTTCATATGTGCACTGAGCTTGATTTAATAGACCTTAATTTTGTTGTCCTTGAACCCTTCTAGCTTTATACTCTTTCTAGATCCTCTTTCACACTGGGTTCCTTGAGGGTTGGGTTTGATAGTGAAAGAACCCCGAGCTGGGGAGACCCTCACTCAAGTCTCGGGATGGCGAGAGCCCCCAAGAACTCACAAAAGACCGTCCTTGCTGTAATCACACGAGGTTTATACAGGGGACCAGTGCACTGGGGTCGAGCTAGTAACCTACGCAGAGGCAGAGGAGTTCGACCCTGAGCAGCTGAAGTCAGGGATATTTAAAGAAAAAAAACCACAAGGCAAGGAAATTCTATGCGTCATGGGAAGGTATAGAATGTTCCAAGTTCATCATTCCTGCAATTCCCTGGGACAAAAGATGTAGGTTAGCCATTAGGCAGTTGCAATAACAATCCTGCGGTTAGTTATTCCCTGGGACAAAGGATGTAGGTTAGCCATTAGGCGGTGGAATATGGCCATATTATCTCTGGCTTTAATTTTGCTAAGGGGGGGGGGTCTAACTTCCTTATAATGGGCTCGGGTCTTTCAATAGAAGTATCCCTTTCAGGACTAAACGCTCCTATATACTCTGAATAATGGCTGGCTGGCTCTACATCTTTTTATTTGTTCCCATCTGCTGCAGAAGGAAGCTTCTATGATAATAGCTAAGCAAGGTACTTACCAAACATTGTAAAAGAATATCGGGAGGATTCCATTTATAGCCGTGTCTATTGGTGTTTGTTTTGTTTTTTTAAGTAATATGATTTAGTTTTACCCTAGATCCCCAGACTGTCTAGCCTTGGGTTCTTCACCATATAAGCAGTCTCGCTTATGGGTTCCATAGTGAAGTGGGCCTTATATCAACTCAAATATTGATAGATTATTCCCACAAGATTTGTACTACCATTGTACTAGCATTTAATAAAGACAAGAAGATCAAATGGTTGGTAGATCTAAGGGTTTGTGGCTGAGATGGTGTTTACATTTCTCATTTGGTAGCATGAAGAGTACCATTCTGTGGCAAAGACACATCAGCTTGATTTCTCCAAGTTAATTGTAGAGGAATTTAAATCTAGAAACATGGTTGCTCTGGTAAAAGATTACATCCAGAAACCTTCTAGGTCTATATGATCTGGTTGGAATATAGATATGCCCTAGTACATACCTTTAATCCCTAACAATGAAGGTAAGGTTAGTTTGTAGAAAGAAGAAGCCATGTTTGAAAGTTGAGGGGCAGACAAAGTGATGAATCAAAGAACAATTTGATAGAATGAGTCAGGAATAGGATAAACCTAACTGATAAAAACAGGAAGGAGAGGTGACTTTTGAACTACTCAGGAAGAATAGGTGTGTGTGTGTGTGTGTGTGTGTGTGTGTGTGTGTGTGTGTGTGTGTGTGTGTGTGTATGATAGAGGGAGAGAGAGAGAGGGAGGGAGGGAGGGAGGGAGGGAGACGAAGATGGAGACAGAGACAGAGACAGAGAGAGACTATTACCAGGACAGTTTTATGAAGACAGGATACAGGGACAACAAGCTAGACACAAATGAACACAGACCCAGTCGCGAATGAGAAGGAGCCAAAAGATTATAACATCTTGCCCAAATTAGTATGAAGGCAACCAGAGCAATTCAGTGAGAAAGCCAATATTAGCCAGTTTGATTCAGTCAGCTTAGAGAGGAGTTTGAGCCAGAACAGCTGAGTTGAACCAGCAGCTAGATTTCAGAAGGAACTAAAAAGGGGTAGTTATTCATCAGTAAGCCTCTGTATGACAAATACATCTGTCAAATAAAGAGTTATTTTACAGTTAATGCTTGTATGGGTATTGTTGTCAGCAATGGGCCTTTTCATCAGTTTTTGGAGAGTAAACTCTTGACAACAGCCTACATTGTTCTAGGGATTTGAGGGACCTCTTTAGCCAACACTTCAATAAGATAGAACCTATTCTCCTTATTGGAAGCTACAATTAGTAACAAGAAACAGCCAGTGGGGACTCTGTTTTTGGTTTTTTTTTTTTTTTTTTTTTTTTTTTCCACTATTTGGCTATTTTGTTAAAACCCCTTTCATATATGTACATTATTTAAGAAGCTAATACCATATTAGCTTTCGATAATACCCGTCATATAGGTTTTAGGTTTAGCTGTCTCTTCTCAATTTCCTTCCTTGTCCATCTCTGCTTGCCTCCCTTGACTTTATCCTCCCATTCTAGCTCCCCAACCACCATCCATAGCTATTCTATTTCCCTTCCATAGACCTATCTATCTGCTTTTTCTCTGACACAATTCCTTTACTCTATACCTAACTTCTGTGTGTCAACAGATTGTAGCTTGGTATTCATTGACTTAATAACTAATATCCACACTTAAACTCCCTGTGTCCCTAAACAGAGTATTAACAACAACTGCAAAAGGGAGATTTAAACAGGGGCTGGAAAGATGACTCAGCAGTTTTTGAGCAGTTGTTACTCTTGAAGAGATCTGGGTTTGCTTCCCAAGCCCCATATAGTACTAGCTCAGAATATTTTTATTTCTGTTTCCAGAGAAACTTGTGCCCTCTGGTATCTCTTCAGGTAAGTGCATTCCCATAACAAACATATCATGCAAGCAAAACACTCATAGACATAACATAAAAAGTAAATCCACCTTTACAAAATGACATTTAAGAAGTCAAGGAATTGATCATGCAACCAATAAAAAAAGATTGCTCAACTTTTGAGAGGTCATGCTTCTTTGGCAGAGGACCTAGAAGCTCAGATCTTAGCATGTACATCACGTAGCTTACGCTACCTGTAAGTCCAATTCCAAGGTTTGACACCTTCTTATGGTGTCTGCAAGCACTTGGATACACAAGATGCACATAATAATATTTCTGGGACATACATACATACACACCCAAAAGAAACCAAAAAACTTTTAAAGCAAATGTTATTATAAATGCACATTTTGAAGCATTCTAATTAAATACAAGGGGGAACTACTATTTATTGAGGGGGGCAAGGTGGCAGTGAAAGTAAAAGGGAGAGAGAGAGAGATCAGAGGTATGTTTGTTTATATATGGAGAGTGACATAGCCGCAGGTAAAAGTGGGAGGTGAGCCAGGTGGATTTTGGGAATATGGTGGCTGTTGCCTTGGCAACAGTTATGCAAGTCGCACTATTGCCTGGGTGTGATCTCACAGGTTTGGAGGTCCTGATGCCAACAGCCAGCACCATGGTTCCCTCCATGTGTATTCTTTGGTTGGTGGTCCAGTCGCCTGGAGCTCCAGGTGGGAGGGGTCTGGCTAGTTGACACAGTTGCTCCCTCCATGGGGCTGCAAACCCCCAATGAGGAGACTTTTAATACTTGAAATATATTAAAAAGTGACTTTGATTATGTCATTTTTAAGAAGAGTGAGGTTCCTATCCAAGACCCTATAAGATTAGTTGACAAAATTACATCCAGAAAAAAATCGTTTTTATTCCCTAACTTAAGGTAAGGTCATTGAGGTAGAATTGATCAGGGTTAAGCTTTCTGAAAAACAGATAATCTAATGTTCAACCCTCATGAGTGCAGGCATTTTCTACATTAAATTATCTTGTGCACTTGGCTCACATATTTGGTCTTCAAACATCTTAAACCTATTTCGATTGTTATAATCATACAGTACAGATCTATTTAGTTTAAGAACAACAAGCGTTCATTTTATATATTGAAGCTACTGTATCTGAGATTCATTCTCCCAGAAAAATGTGCATAATGAATCCTACCTCTTCATCCACAGAGGGCAAATCTTCTTAGATATTCTAAGGTTGAAAAGGTACAAAGATACTGTCTATGGGTACTCGTTACAAGGATCCTAATGTAGTGACAGTGCCTTTCAAACTTTGTACATCTGAATACCATCACCACACATGTCAGAATTTTAGCATATGGATTTGAACAGGACAAAATTTAAACTGTACTTTTCAAGACCTTGCTCAAGATCAAACAGATTAGCATTCCATCTTGAAAAATATTATCTCTATAAACCAATGTGGGAGTTACTGTTCTGCTCCATGTATAAATAATAAATAGTTGGGCATTGAGAAAGGCATAGATAGGAAGACATCATAGGAAGGTATTATTCTGTATGGGTTTTGAAGACCCAATCAATAAAGAAATAATTGTGGGCTTATCCTTTGATTCCTACTTCATTATTTCTCTCCTCTTTAAGTCATTAAGTTAAAAGAAATTTGTAGAGCTCTAAAATTCCTACGATTAAAAGAGAAGTGGATTAAAATAAAAATGTTATGATATGATGTATGAACATTGATTATATCAAGTTATTTTTAAAATCAATAAGACTATGTTATAACTATAACATAGAATGCTACTTTATTATACAACAAAATTTGAAAGAGAGAAATAAATGAACAAATATAAACATGCAATTAACAAAAATTGATACTTTTTATGTAACTTCTTTGCTTTAATGAGAATTAATGGACCCATGATTAGAACTTTAGATGAGATTTTGTCATTTTAAAATGTGTAGATTAATAAATGATCTATCATTTTAAAGTTCTAGAACTTTGGTTTCTCATCTATACCTTACTAAATATGATGAAAACTGATTTCTTCCCAGGATAACATTGGATAAATTAAAAGATTTGGTATATGATCAAACAGAAAAATAGGTAGAACACTGGGGTAGAGTGGACAGGAGGATATGGTAGAGATGGTGGTTCTAGAACTTAACAAATATAAGAAAGATTGAAAAAGTCATACGGAATGCATAAAACAGAGTACAGAGAATTGTGGCATAAATAAGGGGAAAAGCATTTGTTTTCTCAAAAGAAAATAATGTTGTTGACATTGTTCACTGGTACTCACAATTCTTAAATTCTGGGTAATGATTTTGAGAGCTTGTTTTACTCTGTTCAATTACTCTCCTTGTCTGCACAGGTAGGACTTAATTGGTAGGCAGAGATTAAGTAGCTTTAATTGTGAAAGTCAAATTGGTATGTTGGAAATGTAAGGCAAATACTGCCTCCATTAGATAATTACTTGCATTTCTTCTATTAAGTCTATCCTGCAAGCTTGTTGATTGATAGTTCAATGCAAATCACTAACAGAAACACTTTCACTTGTTTTCATAAGCAAATGCTCCTTAAGCACATGAGAGGTGTTTAGAGATATTAAATATAGCAAGTTACCTTCATCTTTCTCTCACTCAGTTGTCTCAGGAGAGTTGGTTTGCATCATTTAAATCTCTCCTGGTCCCTTCATTTCTTAGAAAAATCAACACAGTGATGTGCTTTTCAATGTTTCTAACAACAATAAAACACTGTTCATGAAATAGCTAAGTGAACATACAAGGTATTATTAATATCATGTCATTTGCAGTAAGAAATAAAGGTCTATTAAGAAGTTTCTAAAAGCGATAAAAGCAAGTACAAGGAATTTTCAGCTGTAATAAAGATATCGTGACACATGTACATTAGCATAGAGAGTGTTGTCTGAGACAAAGTGATGGCTCAGATGTTAAAGTATTTGTCCTGTGAGCATGGGGACTCAGTTTGGAATCTCCAGAAACCTAAATACTAGATTGATGTGGAATAATTATGGCATGAGAAGACAGAAAGGAAAGATCCATACAGCAAGCTGGGTGGCAAGACTAGCCATCCTCATACGCTCTGAGATTTTAGTAAGACTCTATCTCAGTGATGAAGCAGTTCTATTAAGGAAATTTCACAGCCTCCTTAATAATTACAGCCTCCTTTACAAAATTACACACAGACCTACATCCAAATGCTTGTAAAAAGCATGCACACTTACATATGAACATTTTCAAAAGAAAATCATCTCTTAAACCAGTAATCACAATTTACTTCAATATTTGCAAAATCTGTTATTTTACTGGTTACAGTACTCAGTTGTATAAGTTTGTTTTAGTTTTACACACACACACACATATAAATATATAAATGCATTTTATAATATATAATATATATTTTATATATAAAATTTAATATAATAATTTATATTTAATATATAAATTAGTATAAATCATAATTTTATTATATATAATCATATAATATATAGATATATAACAGAAAGTAAATTTTTATTTATATAAACATATATATAAAATATATTATATAATATAAAACATATATATGTATGTCTATGTAAATATATAACACATATGTATATATACTATATGTAATATTCTAACTGTATAAAATATAATTATGCAACATAATTCAGTTGTTTAGTTTTAATAAGTTGGTATAAAAATTAAACAGGATTTTGTTTATAAGTATATTTTCAAAGCTTAAGTAACCATAATTTTTATTAAAAACTAGAACAAAAATAGATAACAAGATAATGATCTTTTCTAGTTTATATTTATTATCAGATATTTGAAGCTACTAGAATGTTTAAACAGTAATTTCAAGAATATAGGAAGCCATTTATAACAAAAAGGAGACATAAAGTTATTTTCATTATAAGAAGTAGATAGAAAAAGAAACCATTAAGTAAGTTATAGAAGTACCAAACTCAGGCCATGGTGGCACACGCCTTTAATCCCAACACTCGGGAGGCAGAGGCAGGTGGATTTCTGAGTTTGAGGCCAGTCTGGTCTACAGAGTGAGTTCCAGGACAGCCAGGGCTGCACAGAAAAACCCTGTCTCGAAAAACCAAAAAAAAAAAAAAAAAAAAAAAAAAAGAAGAAAAAGAAGAAGAAGAAGAAGAAGAAGAAGAAGAAGAAGAAGAAGAAGAAGAAGAAGCAAACTCTATTTAACAAAAATATATGATTATCTGATCTCATGATAATCGTCATCATCATCATCATCATCATCATCATCATCATCATCATCACCAGCAGCAGCAGCAGCAGCAGCAGCAGCAGAATAGTATAATGTTGAGGTGTGGTCATTTCCTATGTATTGTAATGCTAAATATTAGCCAGCAAGGCGTCATTTGCTCCCAGGGACAAGAAAATCCATACATACAATGTGATATTGCTTCTTTATTTAAAATTATTGGTTAAATAAAGGTGCTAACAGCCAATAGCTGGGCAGAAGAGACATAGGAGGTTGAGGATTTCTGGCTTGGGGTCTGAGAAGAGGAGGAAGATTCCATGGGTGAGATGAGTCATGAAAGCTTGGCCGTGAGGACTGGCCAATTGAAATGATAACCCAGATGGACCATGGCAAATTATAACTCAGGGTTATTGATAGGCAAATAGATTCTAATAGCTTAGAGCGTAGATATCTGCCATCTCTAGTGCTTATTAAGGCTTATTATAATAATAAAAGTTGTGTGTCTTTTATCCGGAAACTGAATGATCAAAGTCCGATCAGACACCTCTGATTGAAATGAAATATTTTCCTCAACAGTCTAAGAACACAGAAAGAAGGAACTCAGAGCTCTAACCAGATGCACAACAACTGAACTAGGAAACAAACACGACCTTCCGGCGACACTCACAGTATCCACTGGAGGAATGCAGAGAGGTCTACCTTGATTTGGAATGTGAAAAAAATGAAGCTTAAATTTTTACACAGGTATCAAAATCTGATGAAGGAGATTCCTAGAAATGTACTAATCTTCTGAAAGCTGAGGCTCACTTGAACTAAAGTATTTATCTAACCGCAGCTCAGCTACAGATAAGTTTTATCCCATATGGGCAGATGATTCAGTGATTAAGAGCAATTCTTACGAAAAATCTAAGTTTGATTCTCAACATCCCCTCCAGAAACCTAACAGCTCTTCTAACTGCAGTTACAGGTAATCTGATGCCCTCTTCTGCCTTTCATTGGGTGCCTACACACACACATTTACACACACACACACACACACACACACTTAGAAATAATCAAAATATATCTTTATGAAGAGATTGGTCACATATTTTGCTTACTTATTTACAGTTCTTTATGAGACCATATCCCTTATTAAATTGACAATAGCTTTAAAATTCTCAGTGGAGCAAGAAGATGCAACTTAATAGTGAATGACAGATGTCTTATATGTTAAAAATAAGTGATAGAGTCTCATGTATTATGTAAAGAATATTTGTGGAAAGATCACTCTCAGCAAGAAGAAAATGAATAGGTAACTCAAAGAATTAATTTTTCAGTACAGTTTTAACTAGAGATTGTATTATGGCCATAATAAGTGAAGCACTGAGGTTAGTAAACAACCACTCCAGTAAGATCTTTCCTTTAGACATACTCTCAACCCACATCTCAACAATTCCGATATCAGAAATTTTATCAGAATAAATGGAAGTATATTTGCCCATCTCTGCACAAGAATGCTAAAGTCTGGCTCCTTATAATATCTAAGAACTACAGTTGTCTCACGTTTTGAGAAAACAAGAGTCACTTGCAATGTTCTTACAGGGTATATAATTACACAGCTACCTATGCCACTAGGAAGGGCCAGGATGCATCCTTAAAGTGCCTTCTCCCAAACAGATCTGCCCTCTTTACAGTCCATCCAGCTATGATCATGTACATGGATTAAAGCATTAATGAGGTTAGCCTTCTTGTAATTTTGATAATAATAGCTCTATAAGAAATATTTTCTTTGATATTTATGCCGACATGTAAATTGGGGAAAATCTTTATATCATTAAAATATTAAAAGGCTCTATGCAAAGCCATAAAATGATGACTGATTATAAAAATAGGAAATCTATAACTCAGGAAAAATATCATAATGACTTCAACAGAGGTCATGGTGGAATTGCTCTCTGGCTTATAGATTGTCTCATCTTTTATTAGTCTATAAATATTCTGATGCCAATGAGCCAAATTAATTGAAAGTATAAGTGATTCATTTGCTATAAACTATTCTACAAACCAATAACTGAGTACAAATGAAGAACAATCATGTGACTGGCATAGAGTCAGAGAAAACAAAACAAAGGGAATTGATTTATGTAAAATAGCAGAATTTAATCAGCATTATTGTAATGATGAGAAGTTTGATGATAAACCAGATATTTTTATAATATAGTTTAGTTAGATTTATATTATTTGATATTGTAAGAGCCCATGATTAACCAGACTGAGAATGATACCCCAGATTCAAGTAGTATGCAACAGCAAAGAGTGTTTATTCTGCAGAGATCCAGCATGCAAGGGTCTACTATACATCAGGATGAAAGAGAGGTGTGGACTTTGCAGGATCAATTTAAAGTCAATTAGGCTAGGAGTGGGTGACTTTTACTTTTCTTTCCCTTGATTTGTTGGCTTTATCTCCAGGGGTATAGGTGCCTTTGAGACTGGTTGGGGTTCTGGGAAGTTTTGAGGTTCCTTAAGCTTGGCTCAGGCCAGGTGGCAGGTCAGCTCCTGGAAGCTCCTGATTGGCTGCCCAAGATGGTTGGTTTTTCCTGAAATTGACTTGTTTTATCCTTTTTCCAAACACAAACATAGGGCTAGTCTCCTGAATTATCAGTTTGCAGCCTGTCATGGGGTCAGCCTGTCTCTTGCTAACTCAGTCCTCTCAGTTATGAGCAGAAAAAAAAAGACTTCTGTCAATTAAAAGAAATGTATCTTTCTGTGTGTCCTTATTAAATCAACAGAAATGCTAGGATATTATAATTAGAGGGTAATTGCTATAGATTATTAAACTCAATATCTTACTTGTTATGATAGCATCATATATATATATGATGTGAATATATATATACATATTCACAAAGATGTGTACCTTGTGTTCATAATTTTAAATCATTTATATCTTACTAAAACGAGAATATGGCATTTGTTGCCTTTGCTTTTATTCTATACTTTTCAGACTGCTCTTAATACCCTTTGACCTTTTCATCAAGTCTGAGTTGTAAAGAGACACTGATTATCTCTTTTGACCTTGAATTATATTCCTTACAAGTTATTTCCGTGCCTGTTTATTTTTCTTTTCATATTTACCTTTTATATTTCTGTTTCACTCTGAGTCAGTTATTATTTATGCTGGGCCCACTGAGTTTATGAACATGAACATTTGCTTTGATGGTAAGTAAAATTACAATTCTCTAATCAGTGTCTGGGTGACCTGCTGATTTCTACATCAGAGATCTGTAGGTTTCTACAGATCTATAAAAGCCCAGCACCAGGCAAGAGAAAGCTCCTTGCAAACAGTCCCTCAGCAGAGTGCAATGTAGCCCTTTGATGTTTCTCAGAAGTTGAGGATTAATCCTTTTTGCAGAAGAGACCATACAGACTTAAGACACAGGTCTCAGATGCTTTAAGCTGAAGACAATCTGGAAGCTCCTCTTCTGAAATCTAGATTATGGAGTAAAAGGCATTACTATGCACACTCCAAAGGAAGGAAAACAAGTAAACAACCCTTCTTAGCTTCAACTCACATGAATCATGACAATGACCAAAAAGGCAGTATCTAATGGCACACTAAGTACCCTCTCATTTTTTGATGTGTTATAATTATTTCCATAATTCAGACAACTATGTGAAAATTCAGTTATTCTATCAGTAAGGTATAAATAATAAATAACTTAAAGAAAATTCATCACCAAAATCAAGGATGCCAAAATGCAGAATAAAAAATAAATGCAAGAGCCAAGCATGGTGGTATATGCCAATAATGCCAACACTTAGGAGGCAGAATTTCTAAGTAACCCTCTTCTGAAAAGCAACTTCCAGGAAAGGCAGGGCTACACAGAA
This sequence comes from Uromys caudimaculatus, assembly GCA_028551405.1. NCBI lineage: Eukaryota > Metazoa > Chordata > Mammalia > Rodentia > Muridae > Uromys > Uromys caudimaculatus. The sequence continues at coordinate 14,491,435 of CM052709.1, forward strand.
AATCCCTGTCTTGAGACCCACACCAAACATCAGGCAGAGCCCTGGAAGTCTTATGGAAGAAAGGGTGGTAGAAATGTGCATGACACAGTGGTCAAGGACAACACAAGAAGACCCTGAGTCAACTAACCTGGGACCATGGGCGGGTCTCCAACAAGGAAGCATGCAGGAGCTGGACCTAGACTCCCTATATATTTGTAGCAAATCTGCCCCTTAGTCTTCATGTGGATCTCCTTACATGTCGAATGAGGAGAGTCTTGGTCCCCTTTCCCTTGTCAGTGAATCCCCTTCCCGTAGCTGGACTGCCTGGTTTAGCCTCAGTGGGAGAGGATGTGTCTAGTCCCAGCGGGACTAGACCCCAGGGTGGGGAGGTCCCCAAGGCCTCCCCTTCTCTGAGGTGAAGGGGAGTAGTTAATGGGAGATGGATTTGTAAGAGTGGGACTGGGAAGAGAGGAGGGAGGGGACTGTGATGCGGATGTAAAGTGCATAAAAAATGTAAAACCTTAAAAAATAAAAAAGGAAGTCAAATAAAACTTTAAAATAAAAAAAATTATTAATTGAAAAAAACCCAAAAGACAAAAACCGGAGATTATAGCTAGCACCATGCAAAAAAGCCAGATGTCTAGAATTGTGTCTGTAACGCCAGCACTGGGTTGGGTAAAGAAGGAGGATCCTAGCCTAGCCAGCTCTCTCATTAGATGATTCAATCTTCAAAGTTAAGATGGAGAACAGTTTCAGAAGAGTCCATATATGGACCTCTGACCTTAACATGCCCCCATGAAACACAAACAAATGGGGTACTGGGTGGGTGGTATTGACCTTAACTTCTTTTTTTCCTAGTCAGTATTTTCTGTGTAGCCCTGGCTTTCCTGGAGCTCGCTCTATGGACTAGGCTTATGTTTTAAATCACAGAGATCGGTCTACCTTTGGCTTCCTAGTGCTAAGACGAAAGGTGTGTGCCACCACTGGCTACCTGGCGTTAATTTTTATTGATTGTACTTGTTTGGGCTAGAAATATAAACCATTGGAGAATAATAGGTGAAACAAAAGCACATACAGATTTATTTTCATAAGGCTTCATTTATGAGTGCTCCAATAAATTACACATTTATTTTTTTTTAAAATGTATTTTAATATTAATACAAAGAAAAAAGGAATCCTAATACTATATTCTACTAAGAAAGGAAAGAACATATACTCTAATTCAACATTTATCTCTATGTTAGCTTCTCCCTTTCATGGAAGGAGCCTGATATTTTAACTTACATTATTTAATAATTATTATAAAATCAGAATTTTAAAGATGGATTAAAAAATGACTCTCATATTCTTCTTTAAATACGTATGTAGAAGTTAGATCCTGGTTCTTCCTCTAGGCCATGCTCCCAGAAATAAGACTCAGAACCAAAATATATTTACAAATACCTTGGCCATATGGCTAGGCTCTTCTCTGAGTAGAATCATTACTTATGATAACACATTCATGTTAACCTACATTCTGCTACAGGATTGGTTACCTGTGATCAGAGTAGCTTGTGTCCCTCTCCTCATATCTTCCTGGAGAACCTCCCATCTCTCTCTATCATAGAATTATGTTTGCCTTCCAGGTGCCCCATCTTCTATTCTTCTTTCCTACAGACCATACTTTTTTTAATTGACATGTGATACATCCATATATTACACAAGATATTCTCTTTACATATGTTGTTTCATACATTGCCTGAGGCAATATCTTATTTAGCTTCTGTCTTCTCTACCTAGAATAGATCAAATATTTCCCTTATGACTGTATTTCCCTCTTCCTTTTTTTCTCTTTTTTCTACTTTTCTTCAAAAAAATATTGATTTTCTTGCAGTGTTCTCTTGGTTTAGGATATTTAGGCAAATACATACAGCTTTTATTATAAAAGATTTTATATACGTATTTGTAAAAAAGGCACACACACCTCCCTTATGTAAGACAGAACATGGAATAGGCATTGCTGAGAGCAATTTTTTCACATATGTAATCCAAAGGAGGTGGTAGCTCAGAAGCAGCTAAAAGTGGTCCAAATATAAATGATGGACAGATCCTTAGAGCTGACTCGATATCATATGAACAGCAAATTATAGTGTGGTGTTATATTCAAAGTGGCAGATAATTGATTTTCCATGGAACAAAATGCTCATAGAATATATGAGACATAAGTCTGGAAGAAAGTATAAACATATAAAGAGAGTTGGTATGAACTTGAGATTTTTTTTTTCCTTACAATTACATAGAGCTAAACAAAGAATTCTCAACTGAGGAATTTCGAAGGGCCGAAAAGCACCTACAGAATGTTAAACATCCTTAGTCATCAGGGAAATGCAAATCAAAACAAGTCTGAGATTCCACCTCACACCAGTCAGAATGGCTAAGATCAAAAACTCAGGTGACAGCAGATACTGGCGAGGATGTGGAGAAAGAAGAACACTCCTCCACTGTTGGTGGGACTGCAAGCTGGTACAACCACTCTGGAAATCAGTCTGGGGGCTCCTCCGAAAATTGGACATAGTATTATCTGAGGACCCAACTATACCCTACTGGCCATATACCCAAAAGTTTCCCCATGCCCCACTATGTTCATAGTAACCTTATTTATAATAGTCAGAAGTTGGAAAGAACCCAAATGTCCTTCAACAGAGGAATAGATACAGAAAATGTGGCACATTTACATAATGGAGTACTATTCAGCTATTAAAAATGATGAATTCTCAAAATTCTTAGCCAAATGGATGGAACTAAAAAATATCATACTGAGTGCATTAACCCAATTGCAAAGGAATGCATATGGTATGCATTCACTGATAAGTGGATATTATTCCAAATACCCAAGATATAATTCACAGATCACATGAAGCTCAAGAAAAAGGAAGACCAAAGTGTAGATGCTTCGGTCCTTCTTAGAAAAGGGAAGAAAATACTCATGGGAGCAAATCTGGAGACAAAATATAGAGTAGAGACTGAAGAAAAAGCCATCCAAAAACTGTCCAACCTGGGGATTCATCCCATATATGGTCACCAAACCCTGACTCTATTGTGGATGCCCAGAAATGCTTGCTGAAAGGAGCCTAATATAGCTGTCTCCTGAGAGGCTCTTCCCGAGCCTTACAAATATAGAGGTGGATGCTCACAGCCAACCAATGTTCTGAACACAGGGTCCCCAATGGAGGAGTTAGAGAAAGGACGGAAGGAGCTGAGGGGGTTTACAACCCCACAGGTCTCTGCACACCATCTCCTTAACCTCAAGGTGGATGGAGCACCACCTAAGACTCAGAGCACCGCTGTCTACTGATGCCTAAAGGAAGACATGGCCACAGGCATCCCTTTGATGCCCTCAGACACATTTAGGAATTCTCTGCTTCACAAGGTATGGACAGACTTTCTAGGCACAATGTTCTAAATAAGGCCAGAGCAGTGGATCAAAAAAAAAGAACAACAATACCAACCAACCATAACTTTAGAGCTCCCAGGGACTAAGCCACCAACCAAGGAGTACACTTAGCTCCAGCTGCATATATAGCAGAGGATGGTCTTGTCAGGCATCAATGGGAGGAGAGGCCCTTGGTCCTATGAAGGCAGGGAGGCGTAAATGACTGGGTGGGTGGGTCAAGGAACACCCTTATTTTAGCAGGGAGAGGAGGGATAGGACAGGGTGTTTCTGGGAGGGGGGAAACCAGGAAAGGGAATAACATTTGAAACGTAAATAAAGAAAATATCCAAAAAAGAAAGAAAGAAAGAAAGAAAGAAAGAAAGAAAGAAAGAAAGAAAGAAAGAAAGAAAGAAAGAAAGAAACCCAATAGTCAACTTTAAAGAGAACTGGGAGTACTTGGCCAATTGCAGCCAACACAACTAATGATACTTGTGAATTATTTGCTATTCAGTAACTCCCAACACTGGGGAAGGCCACACCCATTCCTGGCATGGAATGCCTACAGCACTGGGCATGATGCTTCATCTGTTTTCCCCTTGAAATATCAAAATAAAGGAAGACAAATTTTTACAGAGAAACTCTCTGTGGGAGACGATGGTCACATGGAAGGGGAAATGCGGCCAGCATATGATGAACTACAATCAACTACTCTTCCAAGGCCATGCTAATGAATTTCTCCAGGGAGGGATGCTTAGCACTTAATGACTTTCCTACAGAAACCCATTTTTGAGTCCACAAAAAGATTTTTATTTCTCCTAACTGCCCCCTTTCTCTCTTTCCCACCGAGTCAGAAGATAATGCCATGTGACAAAAACTCAGGAATAAAAAGTAGGAAGAGAAATTGTACCAAAAGTTTTTTAACAAGTTTAAAATTCTTGGAGAGACAGCAAAGAGAAGACTCTAGTGAATTTCTTGTTCATGAGCACCAGAAATCCTTACGCTGGAGAAGTCCTTGGAAGCCACCCTAGCCCATGCATTCTTGTCTCATGGAAGAGAGAAAGAAGGTTCAATCCTTGTTGGAAGAGAAATTTGTAGGCAGAAGTCACATGAGAACTGGTGAAAACAATAGGTAATCAGCTCTCTTTAAATGACACTTAGTTGAGTCCCTTCCTAAAGGACCTACAGGGATTTCTTTTCTTCTTCTTCTTCTTCTTCTTCTTCTTCTTCTTCTTCTTCTTCTTCTTCTTCTTCTTCTTCTTCTTCTTCTTTTGGATTCTACTAGGTCACAAGCTTTACCATCTTTCCTGCAGTGTGGGTAATGTGATCACTTAGAGGTTAAATGGTGAACTACAGATGGGTCCTCAGCATCTCATGGACATGTTGGGACAGCAGTGTGCTCTCTATGTTCACTGTGGAACTATTTCCCATGCATTGGTTTCTGTGCTAAAACCTATCTCTGGGACATGGTTGCCACCAACAAGAAAAGTCTTTTAAGATGAAAAAAATATTATATACATTTGATGAAAAATTTAGGCCTAGAGATGATGTCCTCATATACACCAGGATTTAAGTTAGAAATGGAAGTTAATCAGGAGGAGCTCTGGGTACTGAAGTGATAGCTATGCTGTTAAGAATCCTTACTGTTCTTAGAGATGTCCTTGGTGTAGTTTCCAGCACTGACTTCAAACTTGTCACAATAGAGAAAATCACACACTGACCTCAGGAGCACTTGCATGCATATGGTACTAATGAACTCAGCTTAGCACATATACATACAAAAAGTAATTCTTAAAAATAAAAATCTCTCGGGATATGAGAGAAAGATCAATGCTTAAGAGCACTGGCTGATACTCTAGAGGACCAGGTTTGTGTCCCAGCACTCACAATGGGGCTCACAATATTCTATAGTTCTTGTCCTCACAATTCAACACTCTGGTCTTTCTCCCTTGGGCATTACATATATATTACACTAATTCACAAACCGATCAAACAGCTATGCATAGTAATTAATTAATATTTTAAAAGTAATAACTGTCATTATTTTTCCTGTTTTTATTATCCAGGAAAGCTGATAAGTCTTGATCTTAAACAGTTTGGAGGGTTAATGTTCACGTGTTTCAAAGCTAAGTGGTAGCGCACGTCTTTAATTCCAGCACTTGGGAGGCAGAAGCAGGTGAATTTCTGAGTTTGAAGCCAGTCTGGTCTACAGAGTGAGTTCTGGGACAGCCATGGCTACAGAGAAACCCTGTCTCGAAAAACCAAAAAAACAAGTCTATTTCAATAGCAGAGTATCCAACAACAAAATCAGATGAAAAGTTAAATTTGATACTGAAATTATCTTTTAAAACAGTATGGGTCGTGTGCAATGGTCTTAATGCTGCGACTTTCTAAACAGCAGAATAAGTGGGTCACTTAATTATGATCTCCCTTGGCTCAGTATGTATGCTTGAATTATGTAATGCTATGAAAAGTGGGCCATTTAAAATTAAGCAGAACTCAACACACTTTCAGATAAATGACAAACAAAATTCAACTCAGATGCATATCGCTGTTTTTAATTGCACTCATTCAAAGCTCTTATATTTCAATGTCCATGAATCTATGTTCTACAAAATGAACCTAGTTTTGAATATGGGGAGAATATATATCTGAAATAGCATAGAATTCCAGGACTACAGATGATTCTATATTGATTGTATGATAGAAGCAATTGACGGTACTCCATGTAATTGAAGATACCTGTTAGCTAGGAAACAAACAAACAAACAAACAATAGACAAACAAAAATGGAAAAAAAAAAAAAAAAAAAAACAGGTGAGCCCACAGCTTTTGGCAACAGGTTTCAAAAGTACTTAAGTTAACTTCAAGAAAACCTATATCCTCAAGGTAGTAAATCCTCTGAATATAATAAACATCACTATTAGCCATATGCTTAAAACTTGCAAAGGGTGGCCTGCCTGTTCCTAACCCAACTGCACCCTCCCAATTTACCAAACATAGCCTGGGTCACACATCCTATGCACAGCCCAAGGTGGTGAGCACCATCAACCTTATTATCAACTTCCAAGTTTGGCTCCTGTCACATTCCTGACATTCATGGTTGTAAATCTGATATACCAGGTCAAAAACTGAGTCCGTATGGTTCTAGACTCCCAAAACCATGTCCGATCTCCTTCCCTAGCCTGAGTCTACAGTGTGTAAACTGGCATATTCTGGTGAGTCTCACCTTTTCAGTTCTGAAACTCCAGTCTTGGCTTTAGTCACTCATTCATTTAGCTTACGTCATTCTGGTGTATCCCACAGATCCAAGGTTAGCTTAGCTGTGCTGATCTAAACCTCTAGGCTTCGTTTGTGATTACACACCCTGTTTAGTAGCCCAGTCTATTTGATCCATTGAACACTAACTCCCTCATACACTAATTGTCTGGCATAGCCCAGGTCCCATATCTCGTGTAAGCTGACCCAGTCTTAGGAATCCACTTGTCCGAGTCCACCAACACTATATGCAGTCCCCATTCCTACTCTGTGGCTGCTCAGCCTTGTGAGTCTCTAGAACCTTGCCTGTGCACAACATAACAAACCTACAATTCTATTCTAAGTCTCAAAACTTAGTCTGGTAAGTGGACAACACACTGGTCCATTGCTGTCATCCTCATACACCAGGCATGGCTTAGGTAGCACAGACTTCACATTGGGCTAAGCAGATCCAGCCATGTGTTCCATTTACTTGCTTTCTTGCTTACCACTTGATTGGAATAACCACCATTTATTCCATTTAAAATTAGTGTTAGCACATTAATCCACCATATTCCCAACCTTGATTTAAAACCTACAAAGCATTGGAACATCAAAAACACTAGAGGCAACCAAAAATCGCACGTCATAATTAAAATCAGTATAAGAAGTCCACATTATCAGGCTTCATCCCAAAACTTCAAATATTTTAAAATGCAAAGAATCTCTTTCTCTGTCTCTCTACCCCCCCCTACACATAAACTCAGAAAGAGAAAGAGAAAAAGAAAGAAATTCATATGCAGATATACATATACACACACACATGTAAACATGTATTCACACTACACATGTACATGCCAAAAAATAAAATAATCATGAAATAAAATCACAATCGGCGACGGCCGGAAACCTCAGCTTGGGCCACAGGGCCCCACACCTGATCAGCGCCGGGACAAAGATCCCTCACCGGAGATCACAAGACCCAGCAGAGGGCCAAGGACACGCCCCACAGCTCACCAGGAACTCAGACAAGC